>QXEO01000444.1:2647500-3125812 GCA_007115705.1 Dactylis glomerata | reverse complement strand
GCGGCGTGGAGGAGACTGGCGGCGCCCAGACCGGCGCGACCCGCCGGCCTCGTGGTCGTGGCTGCCCTTGCCCTTCTTCCAGAACCCCATGGCTGCTGTGGTGGCCGGGATGTGGTGGCTCTGGCGGCTGTGCTGGCTATGGCGATGGAGGCTGGTGGCCGCGGCTCCGTTGGCCTCCTTTTAAAGGGGCCAGTGGCCGGGCGTCCAGCGGCCGCAATGAATGCCACCGAGCGGCAGCCCAATCGGCACGCCGGCGTTGATGCCGCGGCAGGCATTGAAGGTGACGGCGGGGCGCCCAAAGCACTGACGCGGCGGGACTCGAGGCGACGGGCACTGACGCGGGCGTCGCGTTGGAGAAGACGTACTGACGCACTGACGCGGGCCGACGCGGTGCTGTTTTTTTGGGCCTCTTTTGCCCGCTGGTGCTGTTTTTTCGGCCTCTTTTGCCCGCTGGGTGCTGTGGGCAATTCCTATTTGACGCGCACCCCCCACAGACGTTAAAATCTTAGTGGGCTGGCCCAATAGAAATAAAAATCTATTATTTTTGTCCGGTCAAGAACATGCCTTCAGGCGTCCACCCGTAACAGGCGCTTGAAGCGCCGAATAGGAATGCCCTTAGTACTTAGTTAGAAGTTAGTGTTAGTTTGTTAGTTAGAATTAGAATTAGTTAAAATTAGTTTTAGCGTGCATTTTGAATATATAGCGTGTATTCTAACTAACAAATGTCGGTATATTGCAGAAACTATGGATCCAGCACATAAAAAAAGTCAAGATGATGAATACTTCCTCCAAGGAATGATCCGAGAAAATGTAGATATTGATGTCACCAGGACATTTCTGAACGATTCCGGTGAGGGAGATGAATCTCTCAACCGAGGAGACGACTCCGGTGAGGTAGAAGCCTGGGACGGGGGAGAAGCCGGTGAGGGAGAAGCTGACAAGGGAGAAGGCGACGAGGGAGAAGCCGACGAGGGAGAAGACGACGGCTCCGGCCGAACCTTAAATCTCGGAAACTCCGGCGAGGTGTATATATGTTTTTTTGTAATGCCCGACTGTCTATATATATACATGCATATATTAACACTCTTTCTTATTTTAGCCCTCCGGATCGAGCACTTGTTCCGTCAGAACAAAACGAGGCCCAACCAAAAAGTTGGACAACAAAGTGAGTTATAGGATCGAAGTGGTCGGTGTAGACGGCCAACCGCTAGCTCCTGAAGATGTCGCAAAAAAATTTGTCAAGCAATGTGGAGTTCTTGTGAGGGACCACATCCCGATCATCGTTCAAGAATGGAATCGGCCAAGCAGCGGTGGAGTCCTGTTTGTCGGCGACGTCGCCAAAGATAAGCTTTTTGACAGGCTTATGCTTAATTTCCTCCTGCCGAGGCTAGATGTGAATCCAGATGAGGAGAAGGAAGCAAATAAGGAGCTACTTAAAAGAGTAAAGAAGTTTGCTCTGATCAAGATGGCCGAGGCATTCAAGAACTGGAAGAAGAAACTGTACCTTAAGTTTGTCAAGTTAGACAAGACTCCGGATTTTAATCAAGCCGGCTATGCTAAGTTAAGACACCAGTGGGCTGATTTTGTGAAGTACAAGACATCGGAGAAAGCTTTGGAAAGGTCGAGAATAAATCAAGAGAACGCTGCTAAGAAAGTGTACCACCATAATATGGGGTCTGCTGGCTACGCCGGTTGCATGCCTAAGTGGGATGCACTTGAGGTCAAGTATATTGCTGCCGGGATCAGACCAGAGCCCACAACATGGACACCACGGGCGAGAAACTGGTTTTACGGCCATGGGGGCACGTTGGACGAAGAAGGGAGGGCAATATATACCCAGAAACACAAAGATCATCCCCTACTGCCCATCGAAGATATTAGAAGTGCAGTACAAGATGTGGAAGCGGGACGGTTCGTTCCCGATAGAGAGAACGACGAGCTCACACGAGCCCTCAAAAATGATGAACACACCGGACGAGCACGAGGCACACCGGGCTCCAAGCCGTGGAAGGTTGCCTTCCCCGCGGAAATGAAGAGATATCCCGATAAAAGTCATCAGAGGAGAAAGGAAAGGGAGGCAGCTGAGAAAGCGGCAGCTGCAGACCGGCTGCGTAATGTAGAAGAAGCATTAAAGCGGCAGCAGGATCAACTCGACAGACTTAGCCAGCAAGGTATCAGCAGCCAATCTCAGCGGCACATGGTAGAAGCTGCATTCGATGGTATCGACGCCCTATCAAATAAGAAAAGCAGCGTCGCTTCCACCCAGCTCCACGATGGTGATGATGATGCACTGACGATGGCTCCTCCTAAACGCTACCCAGTGGATGATATCACGGAGAGCACAGCTTGTGAGCTAAAGGTGCAAGTTATGAACTTAAGGGTGACAGCGGCGGTCGGCATGGCCGTACCAACTGCGCCTAACGGAACTTGGCATTGCAGACCGATTCCAAAAGGGTACGCTGTCGTCACGGTGGATGATGTCAAGCAAGATTTTGAGGAGCTGAAGCTGGACCACCCTGCAGGGGAAGATAGGGACCTGACTGAACTAGGAGAAGCCAAAGGGGGGACTATTGTATGGCCAAAGGAGCACATCGTGCTTCCAAATTATGTCCCGCCAAGGCCACCCACTCCTCATAGCAGCAGTCCACCTTCGCCGCCACCTCACCATTCTCCAGCGCAACCGTCGCCTTCACCGCCTCACCACTCACCGCAGCTGTCTCCACCGCCGCCTCAGCCGTCTCCGCCGCCGCGTCAGCCGTCTCCGTCCCCTGAGCCTCAGAGACTAAAGCGGAAGTATACTAAGAGGGGCAGCACCACCAGCAGCAGCAAGAGCACGTTCCGATCACCGAAACGTAAGCTATCGCCCCTCCCAAGAGTACCTCATCAGAATATGAAGAAGCTTCCTTACGAGAAGACAGATGAGGAAATTGCTACGGCCGCAGATGCCCATTATCAACAGTGGAAGACTGACATGGCTAACAAGAAAAATCCAAAGCCGACGGAGCCATTGATCTTCCCGGTCACCGCAGAAGATAAAGCCAAAGCAGCCGCGCTTAAGATTCAGCTTCACCAACCCATAGCGCTCACACCTGACTATAATCGCTCTATTACCAAGTCGGCTGAGGCAAAAGAGCGGAGAGTCGGGAAAGAAGTTGCCCAGCTCGGACAACAGAAAAATCAATCGATCGAACCGCTCAAAGTGTACGATACCAATGAGTGGAGAGCCCAGGAGCGGCATGATCCGAACATTGATCCGGAGTTTATTCAACTCTACGGAGAAAAGGCCTAATTATATGGACTGTCTATTGCTGAGTACATGAGCCGTCTGGATGAGTTCGAGGGGTACCAGCAAATAGCGTACATATACCGGTATGAGGCTCCTCTCGTCAAAACCGAGTTAGTCAAAGATCTACCAACAAAAATGCGGTGATTGCATAAGTGGTACATGCAAGCCAGTGCTGAATCCACAAACTGGATCTATGCTGGATATAAACACCACCATTACGGTCATGGAGATGGCTTCTTACTGATTGAATTTCAAGAATTATTTCAGTTTTACCAACAAGACGCCCTCGACAAAACTGTCGTCAGTGCCTATTGTCTGTAAGTATTATTAAGTCTTTCTAGCTCAGCTCATTCGTTGCTTGTATAATCTTACTCATCATTATACTAATTATATATGCAGAATGAAGATTCTCGAATGCAACAAAGGAGGAATCTATGACCTTGGGTTCATTGACTGCAATTTCGTTCATGAAGATACTCTAAAAAAAAACCCAGAGAGACAGAGGATAACTTGGTACAATCGTTGAAGTATTTCAGCAACAGAAGGGAAATACTATTTTCTTACAACTTCGAGTGAGTGTTACTGTCTTGTACACATTTTGTTTTCGCTTACTCGATGTTAAGCATATAATTGACTCGTTATGTCTGTGCAGCTTCCACTTTATTCTGTTAATTATTATTGTTGACGAAGGAGTAGTCAAAGTCATGGACTCAAAACGCACACCTTTAGGAAACTGGGCGAACATGCAGGAATGCCTCCAGAAGGCTTGGAAACAGTTCACCGCCAACACTAGGGGTGTTTGGAAGCCAGAGCTTACATTTCAACCATTGAATGTAAGTACTACTTGCTAGATCCGCGCATCTCTTTGATTCTAGTTTCAATACCATTATCATGCTTGATTATTATTTTGATTGAACTCCGTTCTCGTAAAGTGCTTGAGGCAGGAAGCTGGGAATAACTTATGTGGATACTATGTCCGCGAGTTCATTCGCCAGACGACCAAAGAGAAGGGCGCAGACCAAAACTTCAAAAAAATTGAAGTACGATAAACAATAATCATAGCTTTATTTTATTACCATCAACTGTGTTTAGTTTCATTCATATATATTGATCCCCTTCTTTAAATTAGATCGAACGGATGCGGGACGGTCTTCTACCACAAGAACGCGTGCAAGCAATTCAAGAGGAAATTGCCGGATTCTTATTAGAACATGTCATAGATCCGAAAGGAGAATACTATTACCCGGTTCATTTAGAAGGGTGAACATGTAAAATCAAATTTGTGTGAGTACCGTTTGTAATATGTTTCGACCAAGCACGACGGATGAGAAGGTGAATAATATATTCGTGACCATGATGTGTAATATATATATATATAGTGTGGTTCCTTCATTATTGATGTATATATGTAGTACCATTAAATTGAATACAAAACACACCAAATAAATAAAATGGAAAAAAACACAAAACCCTGCAGAGATCAACGATCCCGGTTTGTGCTACGAACCAGGACCAATGACCCACGCCCCCCTCGCTGCGCGCGCGCCCACGTGGAGACCTATCGGTCCCAGTTCGTGCTAGAACCGGGACCGTCATTGGTCCCGAGTTATTGATCCCGGTTCAGGCAACCGGGACCAATGGCCCGCACGAACCGGGACCATAGGGCCTTTTTCCACCAGTGTATGTACATCAACTACTATTGACCACTCCCTATGTTTCATCATTTGTCATGGGTATTAGCTTAAATTTGAACTAAATCATGAAAAAATTATATCCTCGGAAAAAGTACATGTCATAGGTTGCTGAAATTTCCCTAGTCCAATATGCATATACTTCTAAAGATTGGTCACTAATTTGTAGCATATAGATCTTCATTCAGATTTGTACTATCTATTTTATTCGACTCATGCAGAGGCCAGGGTTTTCACCCCCATTTCAAAAATAACCCCGTGGGTGTGTAACTTTTTTATATAGGAGTTGCATATATCCAGGGTCTTATAATATATATTAGAGTAAATTATAGTTTTATCTTCCTAGTGGTAACATTTTGCCAACATCACCCTATTAAAAATCTTGTTGTGTTACTTTTACCCCTCAGTTGACATTGTGGTGTTTTTTACCCTATTTATTATCTTTCACAAACTAACACGACGGTCATGATGATGTGGCATCAGAGACTAGAGAGCCGACTCAAAATATTTGCTAAGGGTGTATCAACGTAGGAAAAGTGTGGTGAAGCAAGAGACATATGTTTGGGAAAGTTACATAATTAAATGGAATCTAACCAAATTTAATCAGAATTTTAGAATAATTGACATGTTTTTCCCCTAATGAGAACGTCTTTTTGTCTAACTAGTTAGCTTCCTTGTTATCTAGGAAGTGGATCTGGTATTTTAGTTGGGAAATGTGTAGCAAAATGGAGGTAAGAACAGCATAATGTCACATGAGTACAATTTTGGAAAAATGATTTAGATACAATAAACACAATTAGGGGTAAAGAAGCACATTGATTATTTCTTACTTTTAGTTATCACCTTGTAAAACTTTAACCCTAACAACAATCCTTGCATCAATTTACTCACTAGTTGAGACCTTGTGAATTTGTGATGACTTTTATCCTGTTATATTTTTTTTCAAACTAATAAGTTGTAGCTACATGTCATGATGACGTGGTGTCCGACATGCACGGCAAGCAGCACCTTGTGGCTAACCCGACCGGCCTCTTCGGCATAATTTAACGCAGCTTCATAGAATTAAATGAAATTTGGGATAATATTGTGAAAATATTTGTGGGAACGGTGTACCTCTCCGAGGCACCGGTTACGTGTTTATATAGCAGGAATAGCCCCTTGCGTGGCTTGTACAAGAAGTTGATGGTAGTATACAATTGGTGTACTACACCATACCGTATACAACTCTAACACATCATCTAACACACCCCCTTAATCTAAACCTTGAGAAAGGTTAAGATTATGCTTAAATTCATCTAACTATTTTACAGGCAAGGCCTTGGTGAATCCATCTGCAACTTGGTCTTTACTGGAAATGAATCGGATAGCTAATTCATTCTGAGAAACTCGTTCTCTGACAAAATGAAAATCAATCTCAATATGCTTAGTGCGAGCTCTAAAAACTAGATTTGCAGACAAATAGGTTGCTCCTATATTATCACACCAAAGACATGGTTTTTGTTTTAGCCTGATACCCAGTTCCTTGAGAAGAGCTTCAAGCCATATTATTTCAGCTGTGGCATTTGCAAGTGCTTTGTATTCTGCCTCAGTACTAGACCGTGAAACAGTAGCTTGTTTTCTAGAGCTCCAGGAAACCAAATTTGATCCAACAAATATAGCAAAACCACCTGTAGATCTTCTATCATCAATACACCCAGCCCAATCTGCATCTGAAAAACCACTAAGAAAAGTGGAGGAAGTCTTGGAGAAGGTGATACCAAGCTTCAAGGTGTCCTGCACATATCGAAGAATACGTTTTGTGGCTGTCCAATGTTCAGTAGTTGGAGCATGAAGAAACTGACAGACTTTATTCACCGAATATGCAAGATCTGGTCGTGTCAAAGTTAAGTATTGCAGAGCTCCAACTATACTTCTGTATTGAGTACTATCTTCAGGGCCAAGTAGTGTACCATTATGAAGAGACAATTGATCAGAAGAAGACAATGGTGTAGGGGCAGTCTTACACTTAGCCATTCCAACCTTTTCAAGCAATTCAGTAGCATATTTTTCTTGTGTCAAAAGAAGGCCATTGGGAATCCGCTTTACCTCTATACCAAGGAAAAAGTGCAAATCCCCTAAATCTTTTATAGCAAAGTTCTCATTAAGGTCTCGAAGAAGAGAAGTAATCGCATCATCTGAGGAACTTGTCACAATAATATCATCTACATAAATCAGTACATAAACTGTAATACCTGATCGATTGTAGAGAAATAATGAGGTATCAGCCCTGGAAGGTATAAAACCAAGTTCACATAATTTGGAGCTCAATCTAGAATACCATGCTCTGGGAGCCTGCTTCAGTCCATATATAGCTTTATCAAGTTTGCATATGTAGTGCGGAGCGTGAGGATGTTCAAAACCAGGTGGTTGTCTCATATAAACCTCCTCTTCCAGAACACCATGCAAAAACGCGTTCTTGACATCTAGCTGTCGCAAACTCCATCCACGAGAAACAGAAATAGCTAATACTGTCCTGATAGTAGCAATTTTAACAACTGGACTGAAGGTATCCTCATAATCAATGCCATACCTTTTCTTGAACCCTTTTGCAACCAACCTTGCCTTGTATCTATCTATAGTTCCATCAGCTCTTTTCTTAATACGATACACCCATTTGCAATCAATAATATTCTTATTGGAACTTGGAGGAACAAGATGCCAAGTTTTATTCTGTATTAGTGCCTCATATTCCTCCTCCATTGCCTTGCACCAATGCTGATCATCAAGTGCTTCCTTCAAATTACATGGTTCACCTGTTGAAGAGAGCATACCATATCGAACAGTGCCATCAGTATATTTTTTCGGTTTGCTTATACCTTGTCGAAGACGGGTACGAGGAGGTGAAGGAGGTTGTATAACAGGAGGAGAATCAACATGATCATCATTGTCACTATGTTCAGTATCACTTGCTGCAGGATCTGATGGCATAGAAGATCCGGGGAAGCTGGGACCTACAGAATCATTTTATTTGTGGGAACGGTGTACCTCTCCGAGGCACCGGTTACGTGTTTATATAGCAGGAATAGCCCCTTGCGTGGCTTGTACAAGAAGTTGATGGTAGTATACAATTGGTGTACTACACCATACCGTATACAACTCTAACACATCATCTAACAAATATGACATAATTTGATACAACCCTAGCTACGGGGTTCACGTATCGTTCAGTAGGTTGCCATGTTTTCCTGGTAAGCAGGTCTAGCTTGTTTGTTGAGAAAAACTATAATAATACAGTAAATGCTATCTCAACACAAATCTAAAGAATAAAACAAATATTAAAGCAGACATGCATAGTCACGTAGAGAGGTATGAGACATTAAGAAATGCTGTGCATGGGGCTAGCTGGGCCGGGAAGACGACGACCAAGAGAGCAAAGGTGCATTCTCCTGTCAGTGAAAATTCCGCCTATTCCCTGCCGTTTGTCGCCATGTAGTCATGCTGCCTTTGACGGGGCAGCTCTTGTAATATAGCAATAACGCAAGGCATACGATGCAAAAAAAGCAAAACAAAACGAAAACCTCAAAAAAAAAGTTGTAGTACTGGTACTAGTAGACACACATTCTCTCTTCTCCTTTATTTCCTCTCTCTCCTCGCATCCTTGTTCTTTCATCTGGTTGGGTAGACAGAGAGGGAAGCACAGGGAAAGGAGGAGAGAGATCAGATGGAGCGCCGAGCTGCGCGAAGCAATAAATAGAAATTAAGGTTCGAGCCGCCTCCATGGCGGCGTTTGCAGACGCTCTCTAGAATTCCTCCCCGGCAGCAGCAGCAGCAGCACCCACTCCAACCCATCCTCCTTCTCCCTCCTCAATCCTTCTTCTTTATATAGCCTAGCCACGCACTTCACTCTCCTCAGCACCCCAAAAAGCACCTTACCCCACTCCTCCTAAGCTCCTCCCTCCTAGTGAAGCAAAGCCAAAGCGTTAGGAGGAAGGAAGGAGATCAAGAATTAGAGGCAAGATCGAGCTACCTATTATCCTCCCAGCAAGAGGCAAAGGTGAGTAGAGATAGATGTGTAGTTATGTTGGTGGTGGCAGTAGTAACTAGTTTCCTAACTAGTTAGGCAGGCTCAAGTTTGTCACCGGCTGCTAGCTAGTAGTACATGTATGCGTGTCAACACCCGTAACCCAAGCCTAGATATACTGGTGTGTGCATAATTGCGTAGAAATCCATGTGTCTATCAGCATCTCAGTGGCAGATCTATCTAATCTAGCGCGAGCTACGTTGAAATCTGAGCTGCAATCCCAAGCCTGCCATGTTCTGCTGCTTCTTCTGCTTTTCTCTTACACCCAAGATCTACTTTTTTATTTGGTTTGTCTGTACTATTCTGTAGGAGGAGGTGAGAGGGAAGTGAGCAAGGAAGTGAACAAGCAAGTGGCAGGAGCTTCTTGATGGGTGTTGGCTGCCGTGGATGGCGGGGTTCTCTCTGAGGGGAGGCGGCGGCGGCGGCGGAGGAGGAAGCGGGGAGAGGAGCGGCGACCGCGGGGGTGATCATCAAATCGGGGCAGACAGCCTGTTTCTGTACGCGCGAGGCGCGGCCGCCGCGGCCGCCGACACGGCTGGCGGCGGCGGCGGGGGAGGAGGAGGGATAGGGTTCCAGCTATGGCACCCGCACCACCAGCAGGCAGCGGCCGTGCCGCACACGTCGCAGTTCTTCTCCTCCGGGGTGGCCACAGGCGTCGTGCTAGGCTTCTCGCCGCATGATGGCGGCGGAGTGGGCGGCATCGGCGTGGGTGGCGGCGGCGGCCCTGGGGGAGGGAGGGCCGGCACGAGCTGCCAGGACTGCGGTAACAACGCCAAGAAGGATTGCACCCACCAGCGGTGCCGCACCTGCTGCCGCAGCCGCGGCTTCAACTGCTCCACCCATGTCAAGAGCACCTGGGTCCCCGCCTCCAAGCGTCGCGAGCGCCAGCAGCAGCTCGCCGCCCTCTTCCGTGGCGCCGCTGCCAACAACAGCGCCAGCGCCGCAGCCGCCGCTGCCGTCGCCAACAAGCGGCCGCGCGAGTTGGTGCGCTCCCTCGGCCGCTTGCCTTCCGCCACCACCGCCATGATCGACACCACCACATCCTCAGGTACGTGTGTGTAGTACCTACTCAATTGCATTAGCGTCAGTCACAGGCTCACAGCACCGTTCAGAACGCTGACGGCGCCGGTGTGTTCGCAGGCGAGGGAGACGGTAGGTTCCCGCCTGAGCTGAGCTTGGAGGCGGTGTTCCGGTGCGTGCGGATCGGGCCGGTGGACGAGCCGGACGCGGAGTTCGCGTACCAGACGGCGGTGAGCATCGGCGGGCACACGTTCAAGGGGATCCTGCGGGACCACGGGCCTGCGGAAGAGGCGGCGGGGCAGCTACCACCGACGTCGGCGGAGTACCATCAGCTGACAGGGGCCGGGAGGGAGGGTTCATCGCCGGCCGGGAGCAGCGAGGCGGTCGGCGGCGGGCACGGGACGACGGCTGCGACATCAGCGGCGGTGCTGATGGACCCCTACCCGACGCCGATCGGCGCCTTCGCTGCAGGCACCCAGTTCTTCCCTCATAACCCTAGAACCTAGCTTCAATTCCTGCCATGAATTTCATTTACTCTCAAAGATGACGATCCAGTTGCATTGATCAAAGTGGACCAAACTGCAAAAGCAAGTCAAGAAGATCGAAGAAGATGAGGAGAATTGTTGCCTGTCGAGTACTTGTCGTTGATGATGAACAACTAATGCATCTTGTTAGCTAGAGCTACTACCATTTTACTTGTCGATCCTTCCATGCATCTTAATTTCCAGTTTGATTAATTAGTAATGACCTTAATGCATTGGTGCAATTGAAGAGAGATAAAAATAAGTGTATCTGAATCACTTACCTTTGAAATTGTTTACTCCATTTCGCACACAGCAGATGATTTGGTCAATTATAATTTACTGTTCTACTATTATCTTAAGTACGTATACCGTTACTCCATGGTTTGCTTTTTTATCTGTGCATGGGGAAGCTTTTCTCTGGCTTTGACATGGGTAAAAGCTCTGAGTTCTTGGTGCTTTTTATATGATATTTTTGCATGTCTTGTTCGTCCACGCTTCTATATATTTTGCTTGGTTCTGTTTAAGCAGCCAACCTGCCATATATATACTCCACATCACAAGAGAAGGTACATCAATTCTATGAATTCCTTTGCCTAATCTCTCTTTCACTCTCTCGCTCTCTCTCTCTCTCTCTCTCTCTCTCTCTCTAGAGTACACAGTGACCTTGTCACACCACTGTTCCTCCTTTTCCTAGGGTACTATTTTCAATATTCTTTGTTGAAGTGACACAGATCAATGTTGCAGTTCCATAAAGAAAAAAGAGAAATACCAACCAATACAAGCTAGTCACATGGAATGATGGAATGTCAACAATGTGCATGATTTACTTTAAAGAAACCAAAAACTAAGCTAACCCTAGCCATTAGGACCTGTATGTGCTAGTCGAATGCACAGTTTGAAGCTAGCATTTCAGGTTCATGCTAACTAGGAGAAGTTTGTTTTCATCCTTGATAATTTCCCAGTCTTTGTAATCAGTTAGTACCGTAAGATTCATTAATTGTTCATTGTGCATTCATACAAGATAAAAGTTTTTCGAAATAAAGACCACAGTTGGTATGATCTCTTGTCCTTCAGTACAACAGTACTCTGCAATTTTGCTCAGCTCCCGGCCGGCCTATATATACGTAGAGTGGTACAGTGAGTACTGTCCATATGCTATATCTAGTTGTAGCCTCAACTCTACTTTGTTTCTTTCCCTTCTTCTGCACACTTATTTTCAAGCACACTAGGATTGTAATTCACTGTAGCCTGACCAATGGGCACTAGCTACAAACAAATCATCATTCAATTCATATCACTGCTTCTTTACAACCTTTTTCTGTTTAATTATATATGTGCATGCATCGAGGTATTCCAAACTAATGGCCACACATTTTTGTTGATTGAGAGCTGGATCATGTTAATTTATGCAAGCCATCAGGTTTGAGAATCTCATAATAACAAACTTGCTGCGTGCGCTACATGTTGCACTTTGCTATATTAGGCTTTTCCCACTTAATTAGGGTACTTTTGATAGTCTTGCATTGGTTACAATCCCGTGGACTGGCATGGGTTTTGACTCAACTTCCAAGCCCATTTATTTTGCAACAATCTGTTTTATCTCACATAATGGATCATACGACACACATTAATAGGAAATGGGTGTATACATTTGTGTTTTATCATGTGTTTGGGGTTCTTGGAGACGAATGGTTATCTGGAGTTGAGATATTTATCTCTCTAGTGTGGCACAATGCTCTACAGTACCCAGCATAATAATTTAGAATTTGAAAACATGCACTATGCTTCTGTACGTACATGTATTTTCAAACAGATTTATTAATATATTACTCCCTCCGACCCATAATACTCTTCGATAATATAGATGTATCTAGACACATTTTAGTGGTAGATGCATCCATATTAGCGAAGAGTAATATGGGTCGGAGGGAGTATTATTGATACCCTTATCTACTATATACTAAAAGCACAATACGCAAGTTTAAAATAGAGACATGAGGTTAATCACTACAGGAATTTGAAGATAAGCCGACGGCCAATAGCCCTCGGCGTAGACTCAATTGCCGTCGGCGTAGTCTACGCCGAGGGCTGCCCTCGGCGTAGCTCCTCAGCGTAGATGCCCCTCGGCGTAGCTCCATTTGACCGTCGGCGTAGCTACTGCCCTCGGCGTAGTCTATGCCGACGGCTTTGCCCTCGGCGTAGCCCCGTCGGCATAGTTTAAATTTTTTTTAAAAAAAGTTTGATTTTTTTTGAATTTTTTTTTCAAATTTTTTTTGAATCTTTGAATTGTTTGACTTGTTAATCTCTCAATTAGAATATTTTTCACACTAATTACGCTTAATCTTTGGTCAAATTTAAGTCTTGGTCAAACTTCCCGATCGGTTACCCATCCTCACACTACTCCACCTCCAGCACGCTTAACTTCTCTGTTCCATCCGGATGAGTGTCCACGAAGCAAATTATACCTTGTTGATAATACTACCATATCAATCCTATTAACCCTTATACCACTATGTCACATGTCATTAGTTTTAAATTTCCAAACTATATATTAAGTAAACAACAATAAATAAGTAATAAATATATTGAATTCCAAACTATATAATAAGTAAATAAAAATGAATAATTAATAAATATATTGAATAATTTATATCTTTAAATCTGTAAATCGGAATTCGACAAATTATATGTCTAAATTGATAAGAAAAATGAGAGGAATCCAAATATGACATCCGTATGTAATGTTTTTATGTTTTATTTAATTTTTGAATTTCTTATGCTCGTTTCTGAATTTAATGTATCATGAGTGATATCTCGAACTAATGAGATTTACATTGAAAAAATCATAAATAATTCAAAAAATCAAAAAAAAAGGAAAAACCTTCACACATAGTCTTCTTATGTCAAATACTAATGAGTCCACTTGGTAAACAAGTTTTACATAGTTTTCTTATGCCATACCCCCGCTTTACCCCGTTAACCCTCGCTTTACCTCGTTGATAAACGACGGGCATGAACCTTCTTAGCTAGGGGTCAAATTTTGCAAAACTCTTTGTGTATCTCTAATAAAATAACATGTTGTGTATCTAAAAGTAATTTTTTCAAAAAATCATGAGGAAACCATGATAGAGCTGTAGTTCAAATTTACCCCGCTTCCTGCTGAATTGGCAAGAGTTTGCCTTTTTTATGGAAGGTTAATGCAAAGCTTCACACACACAAATAATTGGTGATATATACATAAAATGTGTCCTAATATTGTTTAAAATTATGGTGGTCTAGTTTTTTAATGTATTTTCAGTACTTCCTTCACAAAAAACCCAATTTTGACACTTAGAAAATGGAAATTGATTTTTTGATGCATAGAAAATGAAAACTCCCAATATGAACTTTGTTTGCCATCCCAATATGCACATATGTGCACAATATGAGGTCATTTGAACAAACTATTCTATGATTCGGGTCATGACCTAGCTCATGTGGCTTGAAGGCCATGAAACTTCGTACATGATAAGTCATTTCTGAGAAGGGGTTTCTACAATGTTTGCAATAGTCCAAGTTTATTATTTTTCCTCACAACTAGGTAACCTAAAATGACACAATGTGAAGGCTTTACATTTTTTTGAATTTTTTTGAACTTCTTATGCTCGATTCAAAATGCGGTCGAAATGGCGGGCATGAACCTTCTTAGCTAGGGGTTGAATTTTGCATAACTATTTATGGATCTATGATTAAACATCTACTTGTGAGCATGAAAATGATTTTTTGAAAAAATCATGGGAAAACTATAATACAGTTGTAGTTCAAATTTACCTCGCTTCCTGCTGAATCGGTAAGTGTTTGTCTTTTTATAAAAGTTTAATGCAAAGCTTCATACACACAAAAAATAGTGATATATACATAAAATGTGTCCTACTATTGTTGAAAATTAGGGTGGTATAATTTTTTTTTGAATCTGTTAGGCTCGATTTAAAATGCGGTCAAAACGGCGGGTATAAACCTTCTTAGCTAGGGGTTGAATTTTATAGAACTATTAATGGATCTCTGATAAAACTTCTACTTGTGAACCTGAAAATGATTTTTTAGAAAAATCATGGGCAAACTATGATGCGGCTCTAGTTCAAATTTTCCCGACTTCCAACTGAATCAAAACCCTAAATCCTTAAACCGAAAATCCTAACAAATTAAATTAATTAGTTCTAAATTTTGGAAGGTTTAGATGAATAGATCTTATTTTTCTACAAATTTTGATATATTATTTGTATTTTTGTGAATTAAAATGATTTAGTTATGATTTTTCTAAGATTGATGTGGTAACATGGAAAATAGCTATGCCGAGGGCATTGCCGTTGGCGTAGAGAAGGCCGTCGGCGTAGCTATCTTACGCCGACGGCAGTTCTACGCCAACGGCCAATTTCGTAGGCTGCCTGGCCCGTGGCCTACGCCGACGGCACCGATGTTTGGCCGTCGGCGTAGACGCTGGCCGTCGGCGTAGACGCTGGCCGTCGGCGTACTGCGCCATTCCCGTAGTGAATCCACATCATTAGAATTATTTAAACCGTTAGATTTTTAATGAAAGGCTAAGATTTAAAGGCTAGATTGAAGTTACGTAACAGTTGTCATGTCCAACCAACACGTAATATGTAACCATTAAAAAAAAGGGATTCCTACCATCCATGTGCCCACGCACAACACTTTTTTCTTTAGATTAGAAGAAAACGTATGACACTTAGACTACTAAAAAAACATATGACACTTAGAAAGTTGTATTTCTCCCATCCAGATCTGCCCACGTACACCGGTTTTTTTTCTTTATATTAGTGAAAAAGTCTGACACTTGAAAAGTTGTATTTCTTTTTCTTCCTTTTTAAATAGAAATAGCGTACAACAGTAGAAACATTTTATTTCTCCATGTTCAAATTAGATATGTACCAGTATAGATGTGTAGGAAAAAATTGGAAAACTTACCTACTATCTCCACGTTACGTGCGAAAACGATAACCAGGAATTAATCTCGAGGCTCAAGAAAAATACACAAGATATTTTTTCTGTTTTCAAGAATTAAGTGGGTTAAGTTCGTCGCCAATAGTTTGTCAGAGGTATGCCATCTCCTAATTGATTTTATTTATGTATAAATCAATGTGGGTGTCTAACACAAATAGTCTCACAATATTATAGATCGATACCGAGAATTGGCAGTAAAGAGCCTTAGATGTGTTATATCCGATCGGCCGTATATAGTCTAAAATAGAGGCACCATGTTAATCCATATCATCCTAATTATTTTACGTGTTAGATCTAAAATATATGTCTAAGATTTAAACTAAGATGAACTGTTACGTAACTCTGTGTAATCTAGCTCAACACGTTTTGTGTTTTTTTTCGTGGGCACACGTTTTATGTTAGAGATATGTACCAAATATGAACTACTCGAATCATAAGACGTGAAAAAAATTAGAGCATGAAGGCATAGGACTCTTAGCATGCGGACACAAAAACCCTGCACCAACCGTGGTCATAGGTTAAAGTCAGTTTTTTTTATGAAGAAAACACTGCATGTTCATAAGCAGGACAGAATACAAGGCGATACACACACGCAGGATCCTAATAGAACATACTAGGGCACCACATGAAAAATAATATTAGTTTGTAGAATATTAATATTAATATTTTCTATAAATATTTTTGTCCAGTTTACGTGTAAAATAATTTATGGTCAACTAGATCATCTGTTCGGCTACTCACAGAAAATACATGATTATTGACTTATATATTTACGTATATTTGAATGAATATGCTAAGACAATCATGCTACTACTTAGAGTATAAAATTTAAAATAGATAAAAAAATATTACTCCCTCTGATCCATAATAAGTGTCAAATGATTTAGTATAAATTAGTGCTACAAATTGTACTAAACCGGCAACACTTTTATTGTTTAAAACAATACCAACGTAATAATGATTTGTGTCATTTTAAATTATGAAATGGACAATAGACTTCCTTTTCTAACAGAACAACACATCAGATATTTGTTTCATTCCAAGGTGATTCGAAAAAAGACGCGTTTTTACCTATCATTGTACTTATTACGATAGCTATAGAATCCAATACTTTGAGTTCCCAAATTTTTTGAGACCATAAACTTATTTTGTTAACATATTCAGCATGATAAATATGATGTCCGAGGGCCACCTTGCTAGTTTACTTAATAATGCAAAATGAGAACGAAGGATGGATAGAATGAGGGTTTAGATTGTCCATGCTATACATTATGTTCTACAATAGACATATCTTTGTGGATGATATATATTCGATGGCACTTCC
Organism: Dactylis glomerata; assembly: GCA_007115705.1. Lineage (NCBI taxonomy): Eukaryota > Viridiplantae > Streptophyta > Magnoliopsida > Poales > Poaceae > Dactylis > Dactylis glomerata. The sequence goes on along the minus strand of QXEO01000444.1, from coordinate 3,108,906 downwards.
ATCATCTCCTTTAGCATCACATATATATGCCAAGGAGGTGTTGCATTCTTCGTTGCTATTCAAAATTAAAATTGAATAGAACAAAAAAGATTAGCATGGAATGGATGTACCAGTAAGCTTATTAATTTTGGAGCTACACATTTCTTCCCTACTGCTCCATGACTCCGCACCTTACTGTTGGTGGTAACTAATTTATTTTTAGGCACAGAGCCTCTTGGAGGCAAATTAAACTGTACATGTAAATTTTTCGATATATACCTATCAAGATGTACATATACATATCTCGCTAAATTAAAATGTTCCATTTCTTTCCGTGAACAATCTTAAGTATGACTCTATGTTTCTACCCAAGAGCTCCTTGATACTATTTTTTATATATATTTGGCATTGGTTCCTAATTTTTTTGGAACTAGCTAGATGTGTTGTCAGACTCTGATAATGTTACAAAATAATAATAGTAATTAGGGGATGCTTTGGTAGCTCATGGTAATGCATATATAGTACGAAGTTTTGAGGAGAAAATTGTTGGATTTGGAAATATTTTTGTTGTTTGTGTAGTCTTGTAGCTATCTTAAGACATTCCCCTTGTTTGTAAATGTCGTAAGATAGATTGATAATTCGGTATATATAAAACTAGAGCTATATTGGATTGAGAAAGCGAAGGAGTTCATTGTCCTTCCCTTTTAAGGCCAGCAATTTTTTTTTCAATGAATATACAGCCGTGAACCATAATGCACACTATGTGTCCGTTTTGTGACCTTGCTATTTCCTATGAAAATGATCCTAATTTTCCTGAGCTGTTATCCCGTCCTCTTTTAGGTCAGCTTGGCAATCTTGTCGTTTTTATAGTATAGATACTATCCATAGCTAGAAGATGCATCTACTAAACTCTTCATAATGTGCCCCACTTGTGATATATGTCAAAATATAAGGCTGGATCCCATGCTTATACGTCGCTTGCCAATATGAGGGCAGAAGGTATAAGGATGTAACCGTATATTGTTAACAAAATTTTCTTATACTTTAACCTGTTTGGACGACCTTTAAAAAAACCTGTTTGGACGAAGTTGACTAGGTCACCATGGAATGCACACCGAAAAGGCTTGATGTGCATTGGATATATACATTAATTGGGTCTTACGGCAAACATAATGGCTATGCACCGCATTACATAAGCCTAGAGCAGTACACTCTCCATCACATACATGGGAGGAAAGGGACATGTGTTAGGCCTTCTTAGATTTTGTGGACCACTTTCTGGCCCTCTCGATGAGACCACGACCTAGCACAACTCTAACAACAAATTCTTGACCTTGTTATAAGAAACAGCTAACTTGAGCTCCCTTTACAATCTCACCATAATCCTCAGCTACTACAGCGAAAAACAAGGAATGAGACCTAACAAGAAAAAATTATCGGCCCAAGCTAGTTATCCACACCTAACACCCTAGCTCTATCATCCCTTTGTACAAGCATAGCCTCCACCACCTCTAGTTGTAGGGCCCTAATTGCAAATATTCATTTATTCTGAGTGCGTTGTGTACTGAGCATGCATGCGGGCCTGCTTGGTGCTGCCCTCCCTCCTATAGTCAGTTGTCTTTGTTTGCAAGCATAATACATATACATGCAAGCACTCCGCAACATAAAAGAAGAGCTCTAAAGCAAGGCTTAGCCAGGGATGGTTAGCAATAGTGTGGGGTAATAGACTAAGAGATGTTAAGGAATTGCAAAGACATATATGGTCCCAGAAGAGAGGGCTTTAATTTGTAAAGTTTGTGTCTCACATGCCTACACGTCAAAAGCTTTAATTGGTCACAAAAACTTAATGGCGTACACTGTCTTATGTACTTTCTTGATCAAACTTTCATAATTAGCACGGACATAATTATGTGCATTGTCGTCTTGGGTGCGTTGAACATCTCTTTTGGCCTTTAATTTTTTTCTGAGTGATTTGCTACTTATTACATCCTTTGTTCCAAATTGTAAGATGTTTAGGTAGGCTACCAAAGCGTTTTATAATTTGGAATGGAGGTAGTAGTTCTCAAGAAAGTATATTACTCCCTCCGTTTCAAAATATAAGATGCGTAGAAGTAAACTTACATATTAAAACGCATCTAGATACATCTGTTTCGCAAAAGCTAAAATATCTTATATTTCGGAGTGGAGAAAGTACATAGGTGATAAGTTTGGGGAGGTCATTAGTTGAAAAAAATGAATCATTAATTAACAAAGTAGAGCATTTGTTAAGCGTATGTATGGATGTATGGCAATTCACCCATATTCTAGATATCCAGCTACAGAGAATCGCTCACACACACATGGTTAAACAATACAAAATCAACAGTAGCATAAGCACATGCCATAAAATTTCAAGAAAATCTCTCTCCCTTTTTGTCTTGCATGCATGCACATGATCTTACTCTTGAATTCGTCTATGAATTCATGCCTAGCTAATTTTTGTCTTTGTCTTGCATTCATCCTGCCAACCTTTCTTAATTTCCAGTACGTACACTATATACAGATGGCGTACGCACTAGCTACTATATATATAAGATTAAATTAGCTTTAAACCGCACATGGTGCGCCTCCCGGATGCGCAAAGCAAAACGCGTGAGAGCTTGTCACATATGCGGCGACACTGTGATTAGCATGTGCGCGCGCCGCTCACGTGAATTAATCTACTATACAACTCGTACTAATCAGCAGCGGTAATTTTTAATTAACGTGGGCTATAGCTATAGCGGCCTACAGGCCTAGCTTGGGGAACAGGAGATTACTGTAAGAGTAACCTGGCCAGACAAATTAAGGATGCAATGGTTAATTAACCTCATCTTTTTTGTATAACAACTGGATCGGCATTGTAAATTGGAGGTGGGCGCATGAAGGAGGGACCTGCTGGCCGCCTTGGGCAGTGTGATAACGCTAGCTTTCAGCGCTCGGCTCGCCAGGATCGAGGGGAGAGGGGTACGTAGGTACTTTGTGTTCTCCTAGTGCTTGCTGATGGAGGCAGCTTAGTGATCGGCCGGCATCATGCTCTCCCTCACACGCCATCCCAAAGTTTTCTACTCCGTATCTTTTTTCTTTTACCCTCAGTGAAGAGAGTCTCTGTAGCTTGGAGTAAATAATTTATTTATGAATGTGTCACCAGATCGCGTCGATTTTATGTGCCACAAAAAGTCAGTGAATTGGATGACAGTCACTAACTAACTTATGCCACGTTGTTCCTTCTATACATCTAGATGCCCTCGACACCGGATATTGTTTGGTACATGTGGCAGGGAAACATACTTTCTTTTCCTGATATGTAGTTCCTACAAGTTTGCCCTGTCAACGGTGAGGAATACGGCCAACAAAGTCCATCCCAGTTCAACCCATGCAGCGTTGCGTGTGCTTTGGCCATGACGAACGGAGCTCGACAAACAACCATGACACTCGCATTCCAGCTTCGACCATCATATTATGCATGATCATAATCATTAGACACCACACGTCTATTATGTAATCTCTCCATGGCCAGATAGGAGTATAAGGCAAGTTCGGATCAAATGTGAGTCACATAACATTGCATGGTAGGTGTTCGTTGAAAGGACTCTATGGAAACATATGACACAAACTCTAGATTTAAAGGACGATTTCAGATCAAACACAAACAAGTAGAAAACTCATGAAATATTTGATGCTTGTTCGCCTGTCAATCAAAAGACTCTTGCTCCAACCACTCTGGCTAGCGAACTGTCCGAATATCTCTGCAGATGTTTTGTTCGCCTCTCTGGGTTATTTGCTAACATCAGACTGGCGAGCAAGACGGAGACAAAGATTCATTGTTTCCGCTGGCACGCTGTTGAACATGAGCTCGAGTTTAGTACATGGTTCGGTCGGTGCAAGGGTCCCGCAGCCATGCCTTCATTTCTAAACACTAGTTGTCCGTACCTGGGAGTATCTCCACTAGATTGCCGCCAACTCCAATGTAGTGGTTGTCAACGCAGTATGCGCCATGGCGTGGACGGCGACACGCAGATTGAGATCTATGGCGACAATGTCGGTGAAGTCCCGGGCGATGACAGCGAAGACGGGCCGGCGATGAAGAGGATGAGCTGGCTGGTGCGGTGTCAGCGCTGGCATGTCAGCTACGTAGCCTGCCGAGGCAGGCGCAACAGCCGGCCGGGTACACTTACGGAACCGGCGAACCGGCCGAGTAGCGCGGCGCCAGTGATGCCGGCTTGGAGGAAGCTGCCGGTGCGGAGTCGATGCCATTGTCGGAGTAGAGGCGCAGGATCACGATAGCGGTGGGCGACTCAATCCGATCTAAGATCGGTAAACCAAAAAAAGAAAACACCGGTCAAACGACTGGCGGAGAAAAAGACTGTAGGGCAGCCGATCAACGGATCGGCGGACGAACCCTAGGACGGGCGACGCGGCCCCCGACGAAGATCATGGAGATCGATCTCCCCGAGGGCGGCGCGGTGCGGAAGCGTGGGCGGCGGTGGCCAAAGGGTGGCGGCGGCTAGGGTTTGGACCGGTTTAGGCTGCTCCCATGTAGAACGATAGAGAGGAGAGATTAATGGAGTATGATGGATGTATTATTGAGCCTCTCGAGCGAGTATATATAGACGTGCAGTAGTAGACTTGGAGTAGGAGTCAAGAAACATCTCTACCTATCCTATCCTAATACGTAACCTAATTATATCTCTAATTAACAACCACGACTCAAATAAATCTTGTTTGTGATCTTGTTGGTAGATCATATCTATTGTGGTAATGATTAGGCTACGTCAAAAGTATAGCTTGGGCGGTTAGGCCGGAAGCTGATCGGCGGTGCACACATATACGGCGTAACACTGTAGCATGTATACGAATGTCCACCGGCCGGCGCCGCCCTAGATATCTCTCGGTTCGCCTAGCTATGTCAGCTGCATGAAAGAGCGTATTTGTAACCGGACTGCTCTAGGCATTGAGTAGTGCAATGAAACAGTGACATGCATGCTCGATCGATCGCAGCATCGCTCGCTCGTACTACATCACAGCACACATACATGCATGCAGCATACGGGCGCTACGTCACGTACGGGGTCTTCGATCGACCGACCGATCGATCCAGCGTGTCAGCCTCCATTTGCCAGCGTGTCAGCGTGCTGGTGAACGTGAACCCCCATCTGGATCCATCGATGAGTGCTACAGTCACCTCACCTGCAACGCCTACCTTACGGCTACCGGCTACGTGCATATATGCATGGTCCTGCCGCCGCTCCATCTGACACCCTACGTGACCAAAAGCGAACGCCAGATCCAATTTCGGTGTCAGAATGCGGACTACACAATATGCCCATCGCCATCGATCGCCAGACACATATGTGCATGTGTTCCATATGGTCTCTCTGAAGTTAGTTAAGTAATTTGCTGTTAATTTACAGGGTGAGACTAATACTCTTCGTCGATGCCCGAGACCGCTCTCATTTCCTCCTCCCACCACCCGCCGCCATCCCTTCTCTCTCCTTCCCCTCGTTGAGAGTCTCTCGAGAGTGTTCGAGCCAAACTCGAGCCCTCCCCGGTGGCGTTGCCGGCAGGGGATGGCGGAGGGGCGGCACCGGTATAGATAGTAGTAGGTCTAGAGTAGGTCTACTGGTAGTTGCTAGGGCTTGTGTCGGCCTTGTGTCGTGGTGTCGGGTGCTTCTGACGCTTGCACATTGCTGCCAGAAGGAGACCGCTCGTCCGGTTCGTGGTGCTCCCATGGTGGGACCGTGGGAGGCAGAGACGGCGAGACGTACAGGAGGGGAAAATATTCCGTGTCAACAAACTCGCACGTCCACCAGATCTGGTGGATTTTGGCGGACTCGATGGTGGCTTGGCAATGCCTTTTCTGCTTGGTGCTTCTCGTCATGGAGGCGAGGAGGGGAGCGGATATGGTGATGGCCGCAGCTCGTAATCGTTTTTACATCAAGATAGAAGCATTACTTCTCTTGTCTTCACACCGATGACAATCTCGTAGGCATAACCTATGGCCGATTGGTAGCCACTCCCTCCCCTGGCATCGGTGACGGTGCTCTCCAGCTAGGTCGTCTTCAACCTGTAGGTTTTGAAGCCGTATCAAAGGCTCTTTGACTTCAGTGTTGTTGGCTCCCTCTTCACCGCCCCAAGTGGTTCTGTCCCCGGTGACGGTGAGGGGGACAACGATGTGGTCTGCCTTGGCGGTGGAGAAGGATTTGGCCTCGATTGCTTTTCAAGGAAATTTGTTGAACTCCTTCGTGCAATTTTTTAGGGGCTTGTTTGTAATTTTCTTCTTTCAGAGGTCCCTTTCTATAAATGTATGCTCGCCACTTATAATGAATGGAAGTTGTTGGTCCTTCAAGGCCGGCAGCCGAATGAGAATTAAGTTTGTTCTCAATTAGGTGACATTATCGAATCGTGGTAGTAGCACGAATCACGAAGCAAAATCTAAAGGTACGGATATTTTTTTTGTTGCAACCTCCACTTGCAACTGACAAAATCTCAATTGTAATCTAACCTGCAATTCATAATGCACGAATCTTAAATCAAATACGAAGATGTAGAACTTGATTGAGCACTAAATTAATCCTCAGCTAATTCAGTAATTTTATTCAGTTTTGTTATTTCTCGTATCACTGCCCGATTGCTCTATTTTATTGCAAAAAACACCGGTGTTACTGTTTATTGCAAATTACTCACTCCATTCCTTTATATAAGGTGTATAGTTTTCTGTGAAAAAATTCATAATATAAGGTGTATTGCGTGATTGTGGGATTTAATACGCTAAATTAGAAGTCAATTTAGTTAGGAGAGAGAGGATTCCAAGATTTCCCCATTTTTCCTCTATCCTCATGTCAATCTTTTAGAGGTATTGTCGTCTAGAAGCAATGAAATTTGCTCTTTTAGCCCGCGTGTTAATATTTATGTAAAAATACTATACACCTTATATGAAGAAAGGCAGAGAGTATATCGCAACAAGCGATTCAAGTAGCATGCATTTTCGTTTAAACAATGTTCGAGTTCAGTCGCTGACCTGATTATGATGCTAGTGTGTCGTCTACGTGATGATGACACCACAGTGAAATTAATTAACTACTAGTATATTTGATATGATTTGATTAGCATCTTGTGATGCTTCTTTCGTTTTGTCGGCTTGTCACTTTCTTCTTTAGCGCAAATTACGGTCGCCTTTGATGTTTGGCATTTCGTACATTCTGGATTCTTCTGTGAGCATGCATGCCAATGTCCACGCTAACTTCAAGAGCCAAAAACAAAGCAAGTCTCCAGAGAGAACAAATTGCAGAGTATACATAAATAATTAAGTAGTTACCTGTTGAGCCTAGCTAGCTAGCTACGCAAGAGCGCAAGAGGGTATCCATCTTCTGTTAGCTTAGCTAGGCTTTGAGAGAGAACCATCAAAAGATTGTAATACAATCACTAATTGAGACACCAAACCTTCAGTATCAAACCATATGTTTCCTAACCAACTGTGCTAGTGGAGGTAGGATCTAGTTACTGTTTCAGCATTCCATTCATGGCACCTCCCACAACAGCGATACTCCCTCCATCTTCGTATTTTTGTGGTTACATTTCAGAACAGAGGTAGTAGCAAACTATAGCATTTTTTCATTTTTGTGGGAGACAGAGCTTGTTAGATCAGAAAAAGTTTACCTCAGGGCATTCCCCAGGTGGAACAGATATATATTACCTCTGTTCCTTACAAAACATATGACAACCTAGATAGCATGTAACCAAATTTCACTGACTTTTTTCTGTTTATTTTTAGAAATTGATGTTGCGTTGCTGAAATAAGAAAATTATCATCCGCAAAAAGGTCAAAAAAAAGTAGTGGACATGCTATGAAAATAGTTTCATAATACAGTTTCCTCCCGTAAATATCCATGTAAAGAAGAACACATATCAAGATTACGTATATCTTAAATTAGTATTGGTGCCCATATCTAAAACGTCATTTGTTTGGGAGCAAAGAGTATTCGCATGCTACAGTAGATCGTTTCGGAAAAAACTGTACCATGCAACGTGTTTTAGCAAGTCTAACCTTACACCAAAATTGCACTATAATGTAGTAATACCAACGAGAGTCGTCTCATTGAAAATATTAAAAGCAGAGATTTTTAAACTGAAGGTGTTTTGAGTGTTACATCTCCATTAGCGTTGTATATGTACACGCAGTATCTTTGGTTTGCTTCCAATGATCACGTATGTGGACTACTTGTGTATAATAAAGATGGATAGACATTGGAAATGGCAAATGCCAAAGCCAATGCGCGAAGGACAAACATAGATTCAAAGACTAGGAAGTCTGGCCGCCACGCCCTAGCTTGTTGGTTGTTGCCGATTGTTTGGTGTAAGTAGCCGTATTTTTTATCTAATATGACACTTCTCCACAACTTATTTCATATCTGACCCCGTTTGAGAACTAATGGCAATTTTGACCACTACACGTCGGCGCCAAGCAAAGTGGAGCCGACCCAGGACATTTCAGCGCCGTAGTATATGGCGCCGAGCTTGAGCCGTATGTGCTCGTACTAGCTTGCTCGACTGCGGCGCCAAATCCGATGGGGTCATCATCTTCCTTGAGGTCAGACACCTCCCGCCGTGGTTTTATCTTTCCCCTCACCTCGACACCACCACGCGCGGCAGGGCTTGCCCGGAATCAGCTTCCGGATGCCAAAGAAGGAGGAGCCTCCGTCCTCTCCTCGCGGGAACCTGCACTTCCAGCCATCGAAGAAGCCGAAGCCGAATCTGCGAGGCGAGCGACAAAGCCGGCGGCGAAGAGGGGATACAAGAATATTGGATGTATTTTGTTAGATTGTATTTACTGTACATACTTAGGGCCTTATTATAATTCTATCAAATCCTAATTGGCCACGTGCCCAATATATAAACCCCGGAACCCCATGAATTATTGTGCGAGGCTTCCCCCAAATTCTCTGGCCTACCGTTGTACATGGTATCAGCCTAACCTACCCGATCCGACCCTAGCCGTTGTCGCCTCCTGGCCGCCGCCGCTGCCTCCCACCATACCTTCCGCTGCCATGACCACCTCGGCCCCTCTCAACTCCACCACTGGTGCCCTCGTCACCACACCCGCCGGCGCCCTAGCCCCCGGCGGCGCTCCACGCCATGTCTCGTGCCAAGTTTGATTTGATACATTGTGATTTGTGGAACTCTCTAGTTATAAGTACTTCTGGTTTTCGACATTATCTCTTGTTATTGTTGATGACTACCGTGTCGCTCTACAGTGCTGAGGCCAAATATCGGGTTGTAGCTCATGCTGTTGCTGAGTGTTGCTAGTTTCGTTAGTTACTTTGGGAGCTTCGTCGACCTCTCAGTTCGGCTACTCTTGTCTATTGTGATAACGTCTCCGCCATCTACATGTCATCCAATCCAGTGCAACATCGTCGTACCAAGCATATTGAGATCGGCATAAACTTCATCCGTGAGAAGGTGTTCCTTGGCGAATTTCGAGCTCTCCATGTTCCTTTGGCTCTACAATTTGCTGACATTATGATGAAGGGATTGCCAAGTCAGCTCTTTCTTGACTTTAGGTCTAGTTTCTGCGTCCGAGAGCCTCCCGCTGAGACTATGGGGAGGGGGGTGTTAGATTGTATTTATTGTGCATACTTAGGGCCTTATTGTAATTGTACCAAATCCTAATTGGCCAAGTGCCCAATATATAAACCCCACGACTTATTGTGCGAGGCTTCACCCAAATTCTCTGGCCTACCGTTCTACATATTTTCCAGATAAATAAATGGCTATGTTAACATCTTCATTGATGGCATGATCCAAATTACCTGTCATAGGTTAAATGAAGCTAGACACATTTTAGACATTATTTTATCTAAATCTGCAACAACTAATGAGGATCAGAGGGATTAGTTAATTAATGATGTATGGTTGTGAGGCAAGACATACCACTGGGCATCGTCGGAGAATACATGTATTTTCTATGTAAAAATAAAAATAACACGTAAAATGCAAGCCATATATCACGATAATCTGTCTCACTTCTGGTTTTTTTTTCATCGCCAAGTTTTATGTTTTGACCTAGGCTAGAGCTAGCTAGCTAGCTAGCTTAGGTGTATAGTGTCATACTGTCATAGTCCACGGGAGTTGGAATTAATCAACCTGCTTTTGCATAGCAAGTTAGATTCGGTGGTAAATGTATCGGCACTTCGGCTCCAGGCTTCACGGCGCCGAACCTGCTGGCTGTTGCACTGGACGAGTATTCGGCGCCGGCAGCCTCTGGCGCCGATATGAACATGTTCGGATCCGATTTCTCTGACGCCGACGTAGGGGTTAAATTTAGCTATAGTTTTTTAAAGAGGTCAGATTTAGCAATAGTTTCTCTGAGAGGCCAATTTTGTTAAAAAATACTAAGTAGCCCGTGGTAAGTATCAAGAAAAGTGAGGTTTTGGCGGTTATTGATTACAATGTTTAAGTTAGTGCTATGTAAACAGAAAAATAAAGAACAAAGGAGTATGAATATGGACATGGCGTTTTGGCTCTAGGGTGTAAATGCTCCCTTATTTTTTTTAAAGCAATTTGAACATATTTGAAAGTGGCAAAAAATTAAAAGACAATGTTGTGCGGACATCTTCACATGCTATATGCTCACGAAGCTGATTCACGAAAAACCGACTTTCATAAGAATTATTTTTTTCTATTTTGCGCATGCCATGAAAAATATCTTTTTTTTTATTAAACTCTTTGTGAGCACATGTGATGATATACTGGCCAAATTTTTTCTTTTAACTTTTTGACATTTTAAAAATTATTTTTGAGGTGAAGGGAGCATATGCATATAAGATGAAGAGTGTTTTTTCGGAACTGTATAAACTACAAATAGACAATAGTACTCCCTCCAACCAATATTACTTGTCTCTAGTATAGATATACAGAAATCCTACACTTACGGAAGTTTTGTTATGGAATTCAATTACGGACAGGCGTGGACGATACAAAAGGTAATACTGCTCAGAATCTCTACTAATAATATTGCTAGAGGTCGCGATGATCACAAAACCGTGGTACGTAAAAAAGCCGCTCGGTCCACTTTTGTACGTCAAAAAAATCGGGCCCTTCCTGGCTTCGTCCGTTGATGGTACTTGAGAAAGCCGTCGTCCATCAGGAAACCAGATCTCGACCGTAAATAAAACCGGACAGGTCGTAAGCGTTTCCTTCGTCCATGTGGTGGTAGTGCGTAAAAAAACCATATCGTACGCAAAAAAACTAGGTTTTCTTAGACTTCCTCGTATTTACAGGAACTGCCACCGCCAAGTGAAAGTAACGATTTGTTTTAGACAAGACATAGCCCGCTCTACCCTCCCTTCGCGCCGCGAACGCATGTGGGCCACCTCGCCGAGTCGCGGGTGGTCAAATGCCGAGGAGACGGGCCTCGCGGCGACCGTCCTCGCCATGTCCCCGTGGACGCAGCGGAGACGTCTCCTCTGCCATGGCTGTCCTCCGTCTCCATATGTCACGGCTGCCCTGCGGATGCGGCGGAGGCGTCTCCTCAGCCATGGCCACCTGCTACCTCCATACGGCGAGCCCACAGGCAAGGGGATGGGTGGCGCGCGCAGAGAAGAAGCTGGCGACATGCGGCTCACGGGAAAGAGCTGTGCTAGGGCGCAACCGACGGGAAAGGGAGGCAGACGATGACGTACTGAGGCGGCTGGAATTCGCCGATCTCGACGCCGAGCAATTCTTGGCGCCGCTGGCCTCGCCCGACTCTACGAAAAAATTGAGGGCCTGACATGGCGGAAAACCGACGCTCCCATGATTGCGCCCCTGAATGTTGTCGAATCTGCGCCCCTGCGGGAGAAGAAGCGGCGCCATCACCTCCTCGCACTCCAGGCTGCGCGCAGGGGGTTACTCGTGATTCGGAGGAAGCCTACTACCTCACGCAGTCGCTGCGCCTAAAGGGAGCCTGCCGTCGGTGAGGCCAACCGTCCTGGCTGCGCACGTACGCAACTGGAGCCACCGTGGACGCCGTGTCGTGTTGATAGAGCCGGAGCCATCAATTATGCCACGGAGCCGGAGCTGCAGCAGTGGAGGACGCCATGTTCAGACCTGAGCGTGGAGTTTTCATGTCCGACAAGATGTCTTCGCTTGATTTTTTAGCAAACTGATCCAGGTGAGGAACTTGATGAGAGGAGTTTTTCAGCAGCTAGGTAGGAGGCCGGTGATGCTATCGAGCAGGTCGAGAAGGTCAACCACGACTTGTGTGCCTACATATAACGAGAAGACAGGTAAGTAGTACTTCCTTGGGCTTCTACTCCGTAAGAAACGAGCAAGTGTGCAACAGAACGTAATTAAATTAAAGTTCTCTGAACTGAACTGATGCTTTGTAAGTTGAGGTTGTCTTCCTTTCAGACTGACTAAAAACAGAAGAGAAAACTGGTTGGAGATCTACATATTTGAATTTTGTTGTACGACCTCGCATCCAGTTTAATCGACTCAATAGGAAGAAGACTCTAGCCATATACGCGTTCATTAAAGTGGAACGGAGGGAGTATTCCCTAGATTTGACAGAGAATTGGTTGATTGCTGATGTTGTTGTATAAAAACAATGGTTCACATTAATTTGCTCGCTTGTGAATTTGTGATGTCTAAACCAGTATACATACACTGGTGGAAAAATGGCCTATGGTCCCGGTTCATTTGGGCCATTGGTCCCGGTTGCCGAACCGGGATCCATTACTCGGGACCAATGCCGGTCCCGGTTCCAGCACGAACCGGGACCGATAGGTCTCCACGTGGACGCGCTGCGGCGCGAGGGGGGCCTGAGTCATTGGTCCCGGTTCGTAGGACGAGCCGGGATCGTTGATCCAGGGTTTTTTTCCCATTTAGGGTTCAGGGTTTTATTTGGTGTGTTTTGTATTCAATTTAATGGTATTATATATATACAGCAATAATGAAGGAACCACACTATATATATATATTACACATCATAGTCACGAATATATTATTCACCGTCTCATCCGTCGTGCTTGGTCGCTATTACAATCGGTAACTCACACAAATTTGATTTTACATCTTCTTTTTTACACTTCACCCTTCTAAATGAACCGGGTAATAGTATTCTCCTTTCGGATCTATGACTTGTTCTAATAAGAAACCGGCAATTTCCTCTTGAATTGCTTGCACGCGTTCCCGTGGTAGAAGACCGTCCCGCATCCGTTCGATCTAATTTAAAGAAGGGGATCAATATATATGAATGAAACTAAACACAGTTGATGGTAATAAAATAATGTTGAGATTATTGTTTATCGTACTTCAAGTTTTTTGATGTTTCGGTCTGCACCCTTCTCTTTGGTCGTCTGGCGAATGAACTCGCAGACATAGTATCCACATAAGTTATTCCCAGCTTCTTGCCTCAAGCACTTTACGAGAACGGAGTTCAATCAAAATAAGAATCAAGCATGATAATTGTATTGAAACTAGAATCAAAGAGATACGTGGATCTAGCAAGTAGTACTTACATTCAATGGTTTAAATATAAGCTCTGGCTTCCAAACACCCCTAGTGTTGGCGGTGAACCGTTTCCAAGCCTTCTGGAGGCATTCCTGCATGTTCGCCCAATTTCCTAAAGGTGTGCGTTTTGAGTCCATGACTTTGACTACTCCTTCGTCAACAGTAATGATTAACAGAATAAAGTGGAAGCTGCACAGATATAATGAGTCAAATAGCTTAACATCGAGTAAAGCGAAAACAAAATGTGTACAAGACAATAACACTCACTCGAAGTTGTAAGGAAATAGTATTTCCCTTCTGTTGCTGAAATACTTTAACGATTGTACCAAGTTATCCTCTGTCTCTTTGGGTTTTTTTTTGAGAGTATCTTCATGAACGAAATTGCAGTCAACGAACCCAAGGTCAAAGATTCCTCCTCGGTCGCATTCGAGAATCTTCATTCTGCATATATAATTAGTATAATGATGAGTAAGATTATACAAGCAACGAATGAGCTGAGCTAGAAAGACTTAATAATACTTACAGGCAATAGGCACTGACAATAGTTTTGTCGAGGGCGTCTTGTTGGTAAAACTGAAATAATTCTAGAAATTCCATCAGTAAGAAGCCATCTCCATGACCGTAATGGTGGTGTTTATATCCAGCATAGATCCAGTTTGTGGATTCAGCACAGGCTTGTATGTACCAGTTATGCAATCTCCGCATTTTTGTTGGTAGATCTTTGACTAACTCGGGTTTGACGAGAGGATTCCCGTACCGGTATTTGTACGCTATTTGCTGGTACCCCTCGAACTCATCCAGACGGCTCATGTACTCAGCAATAGACAGTCCATATAACTTGGCCTTTTCTCCGTAGAGTTGAATAAACTCCGGATCAATGTTCGGATCATGCCGCTCCTGGGCTCTCCACTCATTGGTATCGTACACTTTGAGCGGTTCGATCGATTGATTTTTCTGTTGTCCGAGCTGGGCAACTTCTTTCCCGACTCTCCGCTCTTTTGCCTCAGCCGACTTGGTAATAGAGCGATTATAGTCAGGTGTGAGCGCTATGGGTTCGTGAAGCTGAATCTTAAGCGCGGCTGCTTTGGCTTTATCTTCTGCGGTGACCGGGAAGATCAATGGCTCCGTCGGCTTTGGATTTTTCTTGTTAGCCATGTCAGTCTTCCACTGTTGATAATGGGCATCTGCGGCCGTAGCAATTTCCTCATCTGTCTTCTCGTAAGGAAGCTTCTTCATATTCTGATGAGGTACTCTTGGGAGGGGCGATAGCTTACGTTTCGGTGATCGGAACGTGCTCTTGCTACTGCTGGTGGTGCTGCCCCTCTTAGTATACTTCCGCTTTAGTCTCTGAGGCTCAGGGGACGGAGACGGCTGACGCGGCGGCGGAGACGGCTGAGGCGGCGGTGGAGACAGCTGCGGTGAGTGGTGAGGCGGTGAAGGCGACGATTGCGCTGGAGAATGGTGAGGTGGCGGCGAAGGTGGACTGCTGCTCTGAGGAGTGGGTGGCCTTGGCGGGACATAATTTGGAAGCACGATGTGCTCCTTTGGCCATACAATAGTCCCCCCTTTGGCTTCTCCTAGTTCAGTCAGGTCCCTATCTTCCCCTGCAGGGTGGTCCAGCTTCAGCTCCTCAAAATCTTGCTTGACATCATCCACCGTGACGACAGCGTACCCTTTTGGAATCGGTCTGCAATGCCAAGTTCCGTTAGGCGCAGTTGGTACGGCCATGCCGACCGCCGCTGTCACCCTTAAGTTCATAACTTGCACCTTTAGCTCACAAGCTGTGCTCTCCGTGATATCATCCACTGGGTAGCGTTTAGGAGGAGCCATCGTCAGTGCATCATCATCACCATCGTGGAGCTGGGTGGAAGCGACGCTGCTTTTCTTATTTGATAGGGCGTCGATACCATCGAATGCAGCTTCTACCATGTGCCGCTGAGATTGGCTGCTGATACCTTGCTGGCTAAGTCTGTCGAGTTGATCCTGCTGCCGCTTTAATGCTTCTTCTACATTACGCAGCCGGTCTGCAGCTGCCGCTTTCTCAGCTGCCTCCCTTTCCTTTCTCCTTTGATGACTTTTATCGGGATATCTCTTCATTTCCGCGGGGAAGGCAACCTTCCACGGCTTGGAGCCCGGTGTGCCTCGTGCTCGTCCGGTGTGTTCATCATTTTTGAGGGCTCATGTGAGCTCGTCGTTCTCTCTATCGGGAACGAACCGTCCCGCTTCCACATCTTGTACTGCACTTCTAATATCTTCGATGGGCAGTAGGGGATGATCTTTGTGTTTCTGGGTATATATTGCCCTCCCTTCTTCGTCCAACGTGCCCCCATGGCCGTAAAACCAGTTTCTCGCCCGTGGTGTCCATGTTGTGGGCTCTGGTCTGATCCCGGCAGCAATATACTTGACCTCAAGTGCATCCCACTTAGGCATGCAACCGGCGTAGCCAGCAGACCCCATATTATGGTGGTACACTTTCTTAGCAGCGTTCTCTTTATTTATTCTCGACCTTTCCAAAGCTTTCTCCGATGTCTTGTACTTCACAAAATCAGCCCACTGGTGTCTTAACTTAGCATAGCCGGCTTGATTAAAATCTGGAGTCTTGTCTAACTTGACAAACTTAAGGTACAGTTTCTTCTTCCAGTTCTTGAATGCCTCGGCCATCTTGATCAGAGCAAACTTCTTTACTCTTTTAAGTAGCTCCTCATTTGCTTTCTTCTCCTCATCTGGATTCACATCTAGCCTCGGCAGGAGGAAATTAAGCATAAGCCTGTCAAAAAGCTTATCTTTGGCGACGTCGCCGACAAACAGGACTCCACCGCTGCTTGGCCGATTCCATTCTTGAACGATGATCGGGATGTGGTCCCTCACAAGAACTCCACATTGCTTGACAAATTTTTTTGCGACATCTTCAGGAGCTAGCGGTTGGCCGTCTACACCGACCACTTCGATCCTATAACTCACTTTGTTGTCCAACTTTTTGGTTGGGCCTCGTTTTGTTCTGACGGAACAAGTGCTCGATCCGGAGGGCTAAAATAAGAAAGAGTGTTAATATATGCATGTATATATATAGACAGTCGGGCATTACAAAAAAACATATATACACCTCGCCGGAGTTTCCGAGATTTAAGGTTCGGCCGGAGCCGTCGTCTTCTCCCTCGTCGGCTTCTCCCTCGTTGCCTTCTCCCTTGTCAGCTTCTCCCTCACCGGCTTCTCCCCCGTCCCAGGCTTCTACCTCACCGGAGTCGTCTCCTCGGTTGAGAGATTCATCTCCCTCACCGGAATCGTTCAGAAATGTCCTGGTGACATCAATATCTACATTTTCTCGGATCATTCCTTGGAGGAAGTATTCATCATCTTGACTTTTTTTATGTGCTGGATCCATAGTTTCTGCAATATACCGACATTTGTTAGTTAGAATACACGCTATATATTCAAAATGCACGCTAAAACTAATTTTAACTAATTCTAATTCTAACTAACAAACTAACACTAACTTCTAACTAAGTACTAAGGGTATTCCTATTCGGCGCTTCAAGCGCCTGTTACGGGTGGACGCATGAAGGCATGTTCTTGACCGGACAAAAATAATAGATTTTTATTTCTATTGGGCCAGCCCACTAAGATTTTAACGTCTGTGGGGGGTGCGCGTCAAATAGGAATTGCCCACAGCACCCAGCGGACAAAAGAGGCCGAAAAAACAGCACCAGCGGGCAAAAGAGGCCCAAAAAAACAGCACCGCGACGCGTCGGCCCGCGTCAGTGCGTCAGTACGTCTTCTCCAACGCGACGCCCGCGTCAGTGCGTCTCCCGTCGCCTCGAGTCCCGCCGCGTCAGTGCTTTGGGCGCCCCGCCGTCACCTTCAATGCCTGCCGCGGCATCAACGCCGGCGTGCCGATTGGGCTGCCGCTCGGTGGCATTCATTGCGGCCGCTGGACGCCCGGCCACTGGCCCCTTTAAAAGGAGGCCAACGGAGCCGCGGCCACCAGCCTCCATCGCCATAGCCAGCTGTTATCGCCACATTTTGGCCAAATGAGGAGATGGGCCGTAATCAAGATGGGCTTGGAGGCTAGGATCGGCCTTGCGCGTGGATTTGGGCTAATTGCCCGTTTATCTGTATATTATGATAGATTACGTTTCGGTTTAAACAAGAGATAGAGTTGTTAGGTTTATTCCAAAGATAGAAAGTCTCCGGACTATAAATGTGTACCTAGGGTTATTGAGAAAGGAGGACGATCACGTTCACAACAAACAAAATCTCGGCGCATCGCCACCCCTTGTTTCGAGGGTTTCTTTCAGGTAAGCGTCGTGCTGCCTAGATCGCATCTCGCGATCTAGGCAGCATCTGCTTATGTGTTATTTGGTGTTGCTCGTACTGAAGCCTTGTTGATGGCGAGTAATACTGTTATCATAGATCTGTTTGGGCTAGCATCGGTGCTTTCGGTTATGTTTGCTTAGTCATGCTGCCCCTAGAGATCTCGCTGCCTTTACACCTATTTCGGGTGTAAGGGCAGCATCTTGCTTGATCTTTATTCAGTCGATTCAATCTGTCATAGTTGTTCCTTGTTCTCCAAGGATTAGTTTGATATCCGCATGGTTAGGCCTCACAAACGGGTTGAACGATCCAGTAGTACGTAAGGATATGGTTTGCCAATTCGAGAGGAGTTGTTCCGGGAATTGACTCTACGTTGGTTTTTTTGGCCTCCTCTAGGGTTAGTTTTCTGTTATCTTTCGTATCTACCAGGCTCAATTACGTGTGGGATGTTCCAATTATGTGGTGAAAGCGTTAAACTGTCGTAGATCGATTTGACTTGTATTGATAAAGCAAAACCCCATGTTATCGTAGATCCAATGCAGATCCATGGGACAATCGGCTACATGAGCCGATTCACAGGGAAACCTGAGAGCCGATCGAGGCTCGTATTTAATGTTTACGTGTCTGCCATGCAGGAAACTAATCGAAGCAATCCATCACCTTCCTGATCAGGTATAGGTCAGGTGGCACGCCCTTGCATCAGCCAGGACGTGTGCCGGAGTTTTGCGGGCCGTTGCCCGAGGGACCAGGGCCCACCAGCAGTTCTGGGAGCCTCCCGGCTCTTCGTGTTGCTCGTCGCTGCTCGCCGGTGGGTTTTGACAGGCAACACATTCTGGCACGCCCGGTGGGACACTCAACAACATCTGCATCAACATCTGACGCTGCGATGGGGGACAGACCAATCACGTACGACGATCTGCCTGATGAGCACAAGAAGAGGTATGATGATATCAAAGCTCTCTTCGAAGCCGATCTCATCGGCTCTTTTGAGAGGACCCGTAAGCATGGCATCAGGTGGAAAGGGTTCTCACCCGAAGGCGCTCTCGATGAGGTGGATCTGTCTGTTCCTTCAGAGGATCGCACCAGAGCTCTGCGACAGGAAGTCAATTACATGGTGGCTCATTCTCTTCACCGCCATTCCGAGAGCCTGGTGAACGCTTTCGAGCGCGTCGCGGTTCGCGTGGTTCAGGAGATCATGAAACATCAGTACTCTCCGTCGGGGCCTACCCTAGGGACTCACCAGGGAGAAAGACCGCTCCAGACCAGGCCACAGCTACCATTCACGCTTGCAGCTCCGGAGCCACCGGGGTCACCGGCGTACGTCGTCTACAAGATTGGAGGTGATCCTGGCGATTACCAATTCCTGTTTGAACCACCTAAAGAAATCCCACATGGATATGTGTGCACATACGTACCGGACTGCAACAGCCTGACGCGCACGAACCAGATTGCAACCGCAGGGATTTCTGGGGCAGGTGCTTCTGGAGTAGGGATTTCGGGAGCAGGGATGTCCGGGATGGACGCTGATAAACAGGCGTGGCTAGCTAAGTATGCCACCGGAACGAGTCATGAGAATTTAGCCCCTGCAGCTCAAACGGTGGAGCAAATCAGTACCATCTTGAGAGACCAGTTCGGCTTCGTGCCGAAGAGGAGAACAATCGGCTATTCCAAGCCGTACCCCAACGAGTATGATCTGATTCCGCTTCCACCCAAGTATCGGCTCCCTGAGTTCTCAAAATTTAATGGTTCAGAAGGGTCTAGCTCGATCGAGCACGTGAGCCGATATTTGGCACAGTTAGGCATGATTTCAGCATCGGATCAGTTACGCGTAAGGTTCTTCGCGCAATCTCTGACAGGACCAGCTTTTGGGTGGTACACCTCGTTGCCACCAGATTCGATCCGGACCTGGAAGCAGCTGGAAGAACAGTTCCATATTCAGTATCATTCAGAAGCTACCGAGGCTGGCATTGCCGATCTGGCGCAGGTGCGGCAGAAGCGGGGAGAAACGGTAGCCGAGTATATTCAGCGTTTCAGGACTGTCAAGAACCGATGTTATTCGGCTCGTTTAACTGAGAAAGAAGCAGTCGAGCTGGCCGTGTTGGGTCTCTCAGCACCGATCAAGGATCTGGCTTTCCAAGTAGAATACAATTCACTGGCGCACATGGTCCAGAAACTGACAATGTATGAGCAGCGCCACCCTGAGTTGTACCAAGACAAGTTCAAACGTCCGATAGGCCTGGTCGATACAGAAGAAGAGGATCTTGTAGAAGACCAGGAGATAGCCGTGGCTGAATGGGCTCGGGGAGCAGATCCTGTGTCCTGCAAATGGGTGAAACAGCAAGGGCCTGCAAAAGGGTTCGACTTCGATGTAAGCAAAGCTGACCAGATATTCGATTTACTGCTGAAGGAAAAGCAGCTGAAGTTACCCGAAGGCCATAAAATCCCTACGGCGCAAGAGATGAACGGGAGATCATACTGCAAGTGGCATCACTCGTTCACCCACACCACCAATGATTGCAAAGAGCTACGTCGGCAGATCCAAACGGCGATAGAACAGGGCCGTCTGATCCTTGGGTAGTTCGCCATGAAAGTGGACACAAACCCGTTTCCTGGCATCAACATGGTAGAGCACAGCCACTCCACGAGGCGTCAGCTAGATTTCTCGTTCGATATTAACATGGCAGGGCCTGTGTACCACCATGGCAAGTATAAGGAGGAAAGCGGCCACTCCCGGAGCAAAGAAAAGGAAGAGGCCGGTCCACGCGACCGGCCCCGTTATGATGATAGGCGGTATATAACCGAGGAACAAGTGAGAAGCGTGCGATATCAGAAGCCACACTCCACGCATCTCCTTAACAAGTATGAGCGTCAGTATGACCGACGTCGGCAGTACGACAGAGATGATGAAAGAGATCGTCGGACAGACGCATACGATGGGAGATACCGTCGGCATGATAGAGATGATGAAGGATATGAGCACCGCGCTAGGGGAAGGTCAAAGGAAAAGGAAGGCATGGATAAACATTGGGATTGTCCTTTCTTCAAGTACTGTTGGGATGCGGGAATGAGCCGATTGCCTACAGTCGACAACTGCCCGGAATGTGGACAGCAGAAGGATGACACAGGTCCAGTTTCAGTGTTCAAGCGTCTAGGGCCTCTCCGGCCTCAGAACAGACAAGAGGAGTCATCTCGAGCAAAAGATCTCGAGGAGTCAGAGGATGAAGAAGATAGATATCACCGGCCAAGGTGGTGTCCCGATGGACTCAGACACACCCAAAAGCATAGAGTTCAGCGGCTACGTAGCTTGGAGGAAGCCGAAGCGCAGTACCTCCACACTTTAAGGAAAGCCCGGCCTGATCTGGCCGTGAAAATTCAGCAAACCTTGGAGACGGAGGCCCGTCCAAAAAAGAAAGAGTGGCGCCCCAAACCAGTAAAAGCCGATGCGAAGACATCGGCTGGCACAAACATGGTGTTCATACTTCCGTCAGAGTTTTGCGCTCCAAGAACCGAAGAACTACCAGTGGCACAGTTTGACTGCGGCCCACGGCCGGTTATCTTTGAAAAGCCACGGGAGAAGGGCTACAAACATCTGAAAGCCCTGTACCTGAGAGGTTATATCAATGGGCAGCCTGTCCGCAAGATGTTGGTTGACACCGGAGCGGCAGTCAATATAATGCCATACTCCATGCTGCGGCGTTTGGGACGCTCCACTGCAGATCTGATCAAAACCAACGTCACGCTAAGCGACTTCAACGGCCAAGCTTCAGAAACGCAAGGCGTTCTGAACGTGGATCTGACCGTGGGTAGAAAAACCATCCCTACGTCGTTCTTCATTGTTGACAGCAAAAGCACCTACGCTGTCTTGCTGGGAAGGGATTGGATTCACGCTAACTGCTGCATTCCATCCACGATGCACCAATGCCTGATACAGTGGGATGGAGATGAAGTGGAGGTCATTCATGCAGATGATTCGATCGAGATCTCAATAGCTGGCATGAACATTTGGGACGCAGAAGACCAAGAGCCGATCTCTGGAGTCAGTCTAGACGGCTGTGAGCGCATTGAAGCTACAAAAAACGGGGTGAGGCTGGTCTTATCCACTGGCCTGATAGAGTAGCAAAGCCCACGATTGTGCGTGGTAAGGCCGATCCCTGCGATCGGCCACAAAAAATAAAAAGCAGTGATCTTACGACAAGCATGTCATGTAGTCGTAGTAGGGAGATTCCCTACCATTGTAGAGCACAAATAAGTTGTAAACCTTCCTTGAGTAATGCAATCAAAAAGGGGGCCGATTCCGGCAATCGGCCCAAATTATCTTTGTTATCCTCACCAAACTTTTGGCCTGTGTTCAGCATCGATTTAGCAGGTGACGGAAAGCTGGGGTATGGGTTTACATCCGCTGATGAGCTAGAGGAGATTGACATCGGTCCTGGGGATAAGCCATGACCGACATTTATCAGCAAAAAGTTAGATCCGAATCTGCGGGGTCCGATGATAGCTTTGTTGAAAGAATATCCAGATTGCTTTGCCTGGGACTATACGGAGATGCCCGGGTTAGACAGGAGCATCATTGAGCATCGGCTCCCGCTTAAAAAAGGGTTTCGGCCATTCCAGCAGCGAGCACGACAGATGAAGGCCGAAATTTTAGAGGAAGTCAAGAAAGAGATCGAGAAAATGTTGAAAGCTGGGTTCATCAGGCCATGCAGGTATGCTGAGTGGATTTCTAGTATCGTACCTGTAGAGAAAAAGGATGGCCGATGGCGTGTTGCCATAGATTTTCGGGACCTCAATAGAGCCACTCCAAAGGATGAGTATCCGATGCCGGTAGCAGAGACATTGATCAACGCAGTTGCTGGTCATAAGGTCTTGAGCTTTATGGATGGCAATGCCGGTTACAATCAAATTTTTATGGCTCCAGAAGATATACACAAGACCGCATTCAGAGTCCCAGGTTCGGTGGGGTTGTTTGAATATGTAGTCATGACATTTGGACTGAAGAATGCCGGCGCCACATACCAAAGAGCCATGAATTACATTTTCCATGATCTGATCGGCAAGCTGGTGGAGATTTATATCGATGACGTGGTAGTCAAGTCTGCTTCAGTACAAGGACACTTGGACGATCTGCGACGCATCCTGGACCGAACCAGAAAATTCGGGCTACGGATGAATCCAAAGAAGTGTGCCTTCGGTGTGACGGCCGATCAGTTCTTGGGTTTCTTGGTCCATGAACGCGGAATTGAGATCGGCCTGAAAAGTCAGGAGGCAGTGCAAACAATGAAGCCACCTACCACGAAGAAAGAACTGCAGTGTCTCATCGGCAAAATCAACTTCGTCAGAAGGTTCATCTCCAATCTGTCAGGAAGAATAGAGCCGTTCATGGGACTGGTGAAAATTAAATCTGATGAGGAGTTCCGCTGGGGGACAGAACAACAACGAGCCTTCGACAAGATCAAAGAATATCTAACGAAGCCGCCAGTGTTGGTTCCACCGCAGCAGGATAGGCCGTTCTACATTTACTTGTCGGTGGCTGACACGTCCATCGCCTCGGTGGTGGTGCAAGTTTATGATGGTCTGGAGCGAGTTGTGTTTTACATCAGCAGAAGGATGCTGGATGCAGAGACAAGGTATCCTGAGATCGAGAAGTTATGCCTCTGCCTATTTTTCACCTGCACCAAGCTGCGACACATCTTGCTGTCAGCAGAGATTATCATCATATGCAAATCAGATGTCATAAAACATATGCTGTCGGCTCCTGTGTTGAAAGGCCGACTCGGCAAATGGATGTTTGCATTATCGGAATTTGATATCCGGTATCAACCCGCCAAAGCGGTTAAGGGACAGGCGTTGGCCGATCTTATTGCTGAACGAATCAACACTGATATAGCAGCACTGTCTGTACGTGCATGGGCTATGTTTTTCGATGGATCGGCTTGTGATGATGGTTGCGGCATCGGCATTCTACTCGTGTCGCCCCGGGGGGCAACATATTCCTTCTCCATCAGGCTATCTACCCCTTGCACCAACAATGTCGCTGAGTATGAGGCAATACGCAAGGGAATGGAGTTGCTCATTGAAGCCGGAGCAGAAGCAGTGGAACTTTTTGGAGACTCCAAATTGGTGATTTCCCAACTCACGGACGAATACAAGTGTGAGAGCGAGTCACTCTTCCCATTATGGTTGCAATGCCGTGAGCTGATGGCACAGTTCAGGTATCTAAACTTTAACTGGATCCCGCGGTCGCAGAATACCGAGGCGAATGATCTTGCACAGATGGCTTCAGGCTACAAGGACATAGCAGATGGAACTGATGTTCAGGTACAGTTCCTGGAGGCGGACGACTGGAGAGCCGATATCTTCAATTACTTGAAAGATTCGGCTCGGGGGGCACCTAAACGGATAAGGTACAAGGCCATGAAGTATGTGCTTATTGGGGATGACATGTTCTACAGGACTTTGGAAGGGTTACTGCTCAAATGTCTGGGGCCAGCCGAGGCAAATCGGCTTCTACACGAGGTACACGAAGGCGCCTGTGGAACTCACCAATCGGCTCACAAGATGAAATGGTTGATCAGGCGATCAGGGTTTTATTGGCCCACCATGCTTGAGGACTGTTTTAAGTACTATAAAGGGTGTCAAGCATGTCAGAAATTCGGGAAGATTCAGATGGTACCTGCATCAGCGATGAACCCCATCATCAAGCCTTGGCCATTCCGAGGTTGGGGCATGGATATGATTGGCAAGATCAATCCTCCATCAAGCAAAGGCCACATGTGGATTTTGGCCATTACGGATTATTTCACTAAATGGGTGGAAGCCGTCCCTATGAAGTCAGTAAACTCGAAGGATGTTATCAATTTCGTGAAAGAACATGTCATTCATAGATTCGGGATTCCCCAAACTATCACGACCGATGGAGGTTCGGTCTTCATTTCTCACGAGTTTAGAGAGTTCTGCGAGGACACGGGAATTAAGCTGATCCGATCATCTCCATATTATGCTCAAGCAAATGGGCAAGCTGAAGCGTCCAATCAGAGCCTTATCAAGCTGATCAAGAGAAAAATCGACGAGCACCCTAGGCGTTGGCACGAGGTTTTGTCAGAAGCTTTGTGGGCTTATCGCATGTCATGTCATGGAGCGATAAAAACCTCGCCATACCATCTAGTCTATGGACAAGAAGCCGTATTGCCATGGGAGATTACGGCTGGATCGAGACGTGTCACTTTTCAGAACGATCTAACAACTGAAGAATATGCAGCCCTGATGAGTGACAGTGTTGAGGATTTAACTGAACTTAGGCTGTGGTCGCTTGAGAAAATTAAAGAGAACAAAGCCAAGGTAGCTCGTGCATATAATAAGAAGGTGAGACCAAAGGAGTTCCACGTTGGTGATCTGGTATGGGAAGCTGTATTGCCATTGGGAACTAAGGATGCAGCATACGGTAAATGGTCTCCAAATTGGCACGGGCCATACAGGGTCGACCAAGTTTTAAGGGGCAACGCGTACATGCTTGAGGAGCTGGACGGTGTGAAATTCCCAGTGGCTGTTAACGGTCAGCATCTCAAGAAATATTTCCCAAGCATGTGGGATGATGGACAGTGAAATATGGGGGCCGATACATGAAATCGGCCAGTAAAAAAAAATATCCAGTGAAATATGGGGGCCGATACATGAAATCGGCCAGTAAAAAATATATCCAGTGAAACATGGGGGCCAATACATGAAATCGGCCAAATAAATAAAAACAATGCACAGCCATCGACTCTCGAGGTTCAGACTGTTACGAGCAGGTGTCAGGTTACATGAATAAGCTACTGAAGGAATGCCTCGAAGGCACGGAGGGCGTCAGCACGGACACGATCCACCTCGGCGATCTCGGCTACGTCATCATCGTCCTTGCCCGTCACTAGCTGCTTGCTCAGGGCACGTATTTCTGCCAGATCAGTCTTCAGTTGAGCTTTGAGGCCTTCTGCTTCGTCTTGGGAGCGGGCGATGAATGCTTCCTTGTCATGAATGAGCTTTTTAGTCGCCCGGACCTTCTCTTCGAGATCTTCCAATTCCTTTTTTAAGGATGCAAGCTCGGCGGTGCTGACAGAGGTGTCAGTTTTGGCATCCAGAGACGCCTTTTTCTCATTGAGCCGCTGACATTTGGCTGCAATATCGGCCTTCAGTGGGAGTTGGGCGTGGCGTAGATTGATCCTCTCACGAGCCAACTTCACCCTTGACCCGTAGAAAGACAGAGTCACAACTGGCCAAAGCTTCACCTGCAATGCTACCGGGAGTTGGTCCTTGATTTCGTCAAGAACACTCTTCACCTCTTCAGAACCCTCGACCAACCTCTCGATTGGGGAGGACAGCAAGGCTTTGAGACGCTGGAATTGAGGTAGAACAGCGCTTGCTCGTGGTTCATCGTTGGCGGCAGAGGGAGCTGGTTCGATGGATTCAGGGTCGAACGTCAGCAAGCCTGAGATATCACAACCCTGGCAGGCAGAAGTGGCGTCAGTATGCGTCAAACAGGGAAGGATGAGTCGAAAGAAGCGAACATACCTCTCCTGAGATCAGGGGGAAAGCCGACGGCGAGACAATCGGCTCGTGTGTTGTTGCTGAGGGCTTGGCCAGATTGGCAACCGTTTCATCTACACCTTCAGGGATTACTAGATCCAGGCTTGCGGAAGGCATCGGCACTTCCCCGACTTTCCCACTAGGAGTGTCCTTCGTCTGCATGAAAGGTGCTTAGCCGATGTGAATAGCAATGAATCGGCATAAAAAAGGAGTGGTAAGAGTATGGAGGATAATTACTTTCGAAGCCTCCTGGCTCGAAGAAGAAGTTTGCAGTCCCTTGCGAGCCCTCTTGGGGCTCACAGCTTGCCCCGCCTCGACTGCTGCTCGGGGGGCAACAGGTTCAGGAACAGGCCTTTTCCTGGAAGCCGATGGTGGCACATCTGGCTGGCTCGGTGTGGTGGTTCTCTCAGAGTCTGCTGAGCTCGAATCTCCTCGATTGGATTGTGTTTCCTCGCTGGAGGTGTCTTCGATGGAGACCTGTAAGAAAGGGAGAGTTGGTAAGCACGAGCATGTTTACAAAGATAAATGAGATCAACCAAGGCATAAATCAGCGTACGTGCGAGCTCTCTGGAGAAGGGCTCCGGCGCCTCAAAGTTTTCTTGGCCACTATCTTCCTCACCGCCGTTCTTGTTTTAGTTGGAACTCGGGAGGCAGCTGACCCGGAAGTTGCTTGGCTCTTGGAAGCCGATTTTGGTGATATCGGCTGGTTCTGCATCACGACCTGTTTCAAAGGTGGCGAGTTTTTGCAGAAAAGGACCACAGGAGCTGGTGGGAGGAATTCGAAGGGGGAGCCATCCTCGTTGGTAGGTTCTGGACCATCTTGTTGCTGCAAGGAGACAGAGCAGGATATTAAAAGCATCGTCGTGAGCTGCATCAAGAAAATTTACAAGTAGCAGTACCTGTTCTACGGGGATGTCATATTCAGCATCGAGCTGTTCCAGCAATGGTCCCAGAGCTCTCCTGAAGGCATGAGTCTTCCACATCGACCACCAGTTCTCAAAACCATCGGTTGATGAAGCGAAGGTGAGGTTGTTAGGAATTGGGATGGTCAGAGCATCGAAGAAAGAATAACACCTCTGACTGGTGAGAGGATCGGGCAGGTCAGCTCTGCTCTCTGTGAGGTGGTGGAGAAAGAAATGAGGAGGTACTTGCCCAAGGCCAAATTGCCGAGCTGCTACGACCGGCTGGTAGAACTCGTATCCTGGCTTGATTATTCTGTTGGATGTGCTCATGCCAACTGGGAGGAAGCAGGGACGGATCACGGTGGAGAATAGCTGCCGAGTGCTAGTGTCATCGGCAAAGTTGTCCGACCTGAAGGAGATTGGATTTTCAAATTTTTCCGATTCCTCCGTGTAAGGAAAGAAGATAGGATTGTCCAGGCCTTGGAAGAAAATGCTGAACCACTTGGATGCTTCATGAGGGATCAGTTTACTACCTGGCAGGCTATACAGAGCTTGGCCGTAGCTGGTGCATCGGATCTGCTTCCCTTTGGCATCTGGAAAGGTGCAACTTGCCAAAAGGGGAAGTTTGGGATATGGTTTTGAAAGTACAGCTGAGCCCATAGTTGAATAAACCACCAAGGACCTCCTGTTTTGACTGCTATGTGGGAGGATAGTTTGACAGACATCAACTGGAGATATCGATAGACTTCTCCAAGGAACAGTTTGCCGATGCCAAGTTGAGTGCCTCTGGCAAGTTCGTAGGCCAAGGGAAGATAATTCTTGGTTGGAGCAAGGGAAGGGCCACAGAATATGAAATGTTCCAGCCAGAAATTGAGGAAGGCCGTGTGTTCTTTCTCTGTGACAGGGCCCTTAGTTTTCATGTGGCTTCGAAGATAAGCACCCCAGTTCGTGCAATCTGTTTTGGAAGAAAGCTTGAAGGGGACTTTTGGCAGCATAAAAGCAGAGGGGCTGGGTGATGTGACGTCTAGACCAGTAATCATCACCACGTCTAACAGAGTTGGTGTCATGGGGCCATGGCCGAACATGAAGCAGTTCAGAGCATCAGACCAGAAATAGCCGATGGTTTTTAGAAGATTTTCATGTTTCTCAAGGGGAGACAATGACAAAGTCAAGGCATCGGCTATTCCCGTGATTTCCCATTGGGATTGGTAAGTTTTGGCTACCCTACTGTACCAAGAAACCCAATATTCGGGAGGATTAGGCCAGGCTCGTAAGCAGTCGGCCCAAGAATCCAAATCTAAGTTTTGGCTTACGAAGGGGATTCTGTTTGCCTCGCAAGAGATCAGATGGGCAGGACTAGATTCTGTACGGGGGCCAAGGCAGAGAGAATTTGGGAGAGAAGGATGCGGCAGCAGAATGTCTGAAACCTAAAATTTCAATGATGGGATAAAGCATTAATTTAGGTGTTTGCTATTAATTCTAGCACCGTGCTCGGATTGCGAGGAACAGTTAAGGATTACCTTCAGACCGGAGACCGCTGTGTTGGCGCTGGACGATTCCGCCATCTAATTTGCCGGCGGAGATGGATCTATGCGGTGGGGAATCTAGGGTTCGTGTCGCCGTGAGCCCGATTTGTTCAATGAGGCAATTGGAGATCTGAGTTAGCCTTTTTGAAGATGGTTGCAGGTTACCGTTGAAATTGGAAAGTGACCGCTCAGACTTGTCTAAATAAGCGACCGAGTTTGACCTTGCCAACGTTTGTGGGAAAAGCCGATGTGTTGCCATCGGCTCTTTGGGCTTTGACTTGGTTGATCATATCAAGCGTGGTATGGTGAAAGCCGATTCGTTACTATCGGCTTTTGGAACGTTGACCTATTTGACTATCGGCAAAATCAAATTGGGAAAAGCAAGCTTTGTTGATTCCAAAGACGGTTGTTTACAATGAAGCCGATTGCTTACAAAATGGAGATCTACTACTAGTACTACTACTAGTTCCTAATCTAGAAGGCGGCGTCGTCGTCGTCGCCGTTGCCATTGCCGCCGCCGTCTTCGCTGTCATCGGCGCTGCTGCCGGCGTAGTCCTCACCGCTGCTGCTGAAGTTGTCAGCGGGGGCCTCCTCGTCCTCGTCGTCGTCGTCGGTGTCCTCGCTGGACCCGGCGCGGAAGCGCTTCACCGGCGGGTATTCGTCGGAGGAGGTGTCCTCCTCTGCTTCTTCCTCCTCATCGGAAGAGCCGATGTCCTCGCCCCAGGACACGGCATCGTCGGCGCTCTCCGCCTCCAGTTCCCCGTCGACGAGGAGTTGGAGGTCCTCCTCGCCGTCGGTCAGGGACTCGTCGTCCTCTGACTGGGCGGCGAAGTCCCAGTCTCTCTCGTCCCACCATTGTGGGGCGAGAGCTTCGTACGCCGCTATTGGCGGGTGCTCCGGCGTCGGCTCCCGGTTGACGGAGTCGGAGGATTGGAAGGAAAGGCCGGATGTGTTGGAGGAAGAAGAGGAGGCCATGGCGGAGGAAGAGGGTTTTTTGGCTATTGGAGAAGAATGAGGATGCAAATGGTTCGGATAGATTTAAATAAGGGGAATAGTGGAAGATGGTTCAATGCCATAGCGGTTTTCGAGAATGTGGTGCCAGAGTTGTCAAATCGTGTACTGCGGAGAAGTTGAGAAGGCGAGGCATCATGATGAGGAGGCGATATGACGGTTCTGCTCTGCAACGCGTGACCCGATGAAGAAAAAACAGAGTGGTTTTGGAATTATTATTGCCAAAACCAGGGGGGCATGTGTTATCGCCACATTTTGGCCAAATGAGGAGATGGGCCGTAATCAAGATGGGCTTGGAGGCTGGATCGGCCTTGCGCGTGGATTTGGGCTAATTGCCCGTGTATCTGTATATTATGATAGATTACGTTTCGGTTTAAACAAGAGATAGAGTTGTTAGGTTTATTCCAAAGATAGAAAGTCTCCGGACTATAAATATGTACCTAGGGTTATTGAGAAAGGAGGACGATCACGTTCACAACAAACACAATCTCGGCGCATCGCCACCCCTTGTTTCGAGGGTTTCTTTCAGGTAAGCGTCGTGCTGCCTAGATCGCATCTCGCGATCTAGGCAGCATCTGCTTATGTGTTATTTGGTGTTGCTCGTACTGAAGCCTTGTTGATGGCGAGTAATACTGTTATCATAGATCTGTTTGGGCTAGCATCGGTGCTTTTGGTTATGTTTGCTTAGTCATGCTGCCCCTAGAGATCTCGCTGCCTTTGCACCTATTTTGGGTGTAAGGGCAGCATCTTGCTTGATCTTTATTCAGTCGATTCAATCTGTCATAGTTGTTCCTTGTTCTCCAAGGATTAGTTTGATATCCGCATGGTTAGGCCTCACAAACGGGTTGAACGATCCAGTAGTACGTAAGGATATGGTTTGCCAATTCGAGAGGAGTTGTTCCGGAATTGACTCTACGTTGGTTTTTTGGCCTCCTCTAGGGTTAGTTTTCTGTTATCTTTCGTATCTACCAGGCTCAATTACGTGTGGGATGTTCCAATTATGTGGTGAAAGCGTTAAACTGTCGTAGATCGATTTGACTTGTATTGATAAAGCAAAACCCCATGTTATCGTAGATCCAATGCAGATCCATGGGACAATCGGCTACATGAGCCGATTCACAGGGAAACCTGAGAGCCGATCGAGGCTCGTATTTAATGTTTACGTGTCTGCCATGCAGGAAACTAATCGAAGCAATCCATCACCTTCCTGATCAGGTATAGGTCAGGTGGCACGCCCTTGCATCAGCCAGGACGTGTGCCGGAGTTTTGCGGGCCGTTGCCCGAGGGACCAGGGCCCACCAGCAGTTCTGGGAGCCTCCCGGCTCTTCGTGTTGCTCGTCGCTGCTCGCCGGTGGGTTTTGACAGGCAACACCAGCGCAGCCGCCAGAGCCACCACATCCCGGCCACCACAGCAGCCATGGGGTTCTGGAAGAAGGGCAAGGGCAGCCACGACCACGAGGCCGGCGGGTCGCGCCGGTCTGGACGCCGCCAGTCTCCTCCACGCCGCCAGTCTCCTCCACGCCGCGCCAGGACGGCCTCGCCGCAGCGCCAGCATGACCGCCGGTACATTCCGGTGAGTCACTGCCAGGCGCTGTACCAGTGCGGCCAGAGCGTGGACTGGCCGGACTGCAGCCTCCCCGGCGGGTGGCACCTCAACAGCCGGCACGTGCCGGTCCCGCCGGTGCCGCGCTTCGGCCCGGAGCGGGTCGCCGAGATCCGCCGCCGGCGCGCACTGATGCCGGCGCGCCTCCGCGCCGATCCCGCCTTTGGCTACGATAGCCAATGGTGGGACAACTTCGGGCCGTGGGAGCGCGACCCGGTGCGGCGGGCGGCCTTCCTAGGGGAGGTCGCCCCCAACCCCTACGCCGGCGTGTACATGCCGGAGCCGGGGCCAGAGCCGCCGCAGGCGGATCCCTTCATCGAGGAGATGGAGGAGGACGAGGAGGCGCCGCCGGAGGTGGGCGGCGACGACATCCCTGGCGAGGAGCCCAGGGACGACGACTTCGTCGGCAGCGTCACCTACGGCATCCTCGACGCGATGGACCACGGCGAGGCGCCGCCACCCCCGCCACCGATGTCCGAGGAGGTGGAGCTCCGGGTCGCCGTCCTCGTCTCCGAGGAGGAGGAGAAGAGGCGGTGGGCCGGCATCGACACGGCGCTGGCCATGTCCGTGCACCAGCAGCACGGCCGGCCACCGTCGCCTCCTCCACAGCGTGCGGCGACTCCACCGCCGCCGCCGCCACCGCGTGCGGCGACTCCACCGCCGCCTCCTCCACCAGGTCCTCCTCCACCGCCTGCGGCCAACTGGCCGTGGCCGCAGGGGCCCTACATCATCCTCCCCGACGAGGACGACGAGTAGGCCGCGGCGAGGACGACGACGCCGACGCCCCTGTGCCCGCCCCGACGAGGGCTTTTTATTTTTATTTTTATTTTTCTATGTTTTTTTTTAATTTCTATGTATTATATATATAAGTAATGAAAAAATTGCGTACGGCAATTTAAATGCGAAATTTGAAAAAAGAAAACATTGGCCAAAGGGCCGGCCGGCCGGGCCGGGAAGCTCCCTCCCGAGGAGCTCACCGTCGAAGGGGGGCGGCGGCGCTGGGGGGCGGGGCGGCCGCAGGGTGGCGTCGGGGGCGGCGCTGGGGGTGCGGGGCGGGCGCACGGGGCCGGGATGGGGGGGCGGCGGCGCAGGCCACCTGCAGAGAGAATGTGATGAGCGGCGGCGCGGGGGGAAAAGGGAGAGGTCGCGGCGGCGGCGGCGCTCACCGAGGACGGCGGCAGCGGCGGCACGAAACTCGGACAGCCTGCCGGCGTGGTTTCGCTCCGCGCGCAAAAGTCCTTAGCAGTTTCGGCCGATTTTGGGGGGAAGTGGGGGAGGAAGAAGGGCCAGTTATATTTGGAGGAGTCATTGGTCCCGGTTGGTGGCACCAACCGGGACCAATGGATCAACGGTCCCGGTTGATGCCACAAACCGGGACCAATGACCTGGGCGAGGGGCGCTGCTGAGCCGCCACGTGCCCACTAACGGTCCCGGTTGATGCCACAAACCGGGACCAATGTCCTAGGCGAGGGGCGCTGCTGAGCCGCCACGTGCCCATTGTTTTTCTGTTTTAACTTGCTGTTTTCATTTTAACAGGAAAAAACTTTCTTCTATTTAAAATTTGAAAAAACTTTCAACAGGAAAAGTGTTTCAATTTAAATAACTAATCCAAAACCATTTTCTGTTTTCAAAATTATTAATTCTAACTAAACAATTTTACTATTTTTAATAAAAAATGCACTAACACGTTTAAAACGGGCATAAGAAATTCAAAAATGATTCAAACAATGTGAAACCTTCGCGTGGTGTCATATTATGTGTCATAGTTGCAAGGAAAAATATTGAACTTGGAAAATTGCAAACATCATAAAAAATCCTTCACAAAATAACCTATCATCTTGGAATGGCTTACGATGTTGCAGGAGAAAGTTTTCCTTATCCCACCGACAGTTTAGTTAGATGACACAAAAACCACCTTTAGTCCCGGTTGTACCCACCAGCCGGGACTAAAGGTTAGATAGTTTCCCGCGCCACTGCGTTCCCGCCTATTTTCTTCCCGCGCTTTCCACCTTTTCCCGCCTCCGTCTTCCCACCATTTTTTCACTATATATATGTAGGCTTGGCCTCCATTTACATATCACATCTAGACTCATATCTGCAAACCTCATCACTCTCTCCCATGGCCTCCATCGTATCTCTAACCCCCAAGGAGGCGGAGGCGCTTTGCGCCTCAAACTACCCCTGCCCGCCGGGCTACCGCGTCCCCACCGGCTGGATGCTGAGCGTCGGAGGCATACCGGTCCCTCCTGTCCCTCTAGGTGTGGCGCGTCAGATGGCCATCACGAACCACTACTACTTCGAGCTCACGCCAGAGCAGCGGAGGAATCCCCAGTGGCATCCCGACTACAGCCCGACTTGGGACGCCTTCTTCATCAATCGGCGTGAGAGTGCGCTTGCCAGGCACGAGGAGGATGGCCCACCTTGTTCGAACTTCAACGAGGCCGGCCGTCGGCTGTGGTGGCGCGGCCGGACTCTCCAGAGCGTCATGGCCTACCGTGGCCCCCGCCTGTGCTACCCTCAGTCTCAGCCCACGCATGCTCACCCGCCGAGGTTCGACTACCGCGACTCCGACGACTACGACGACTACAGTGGCGATGTTTATAGGGCTAGGCATGACTATGACTGAATCACTCCAATATTATGTGTCATAGCTGCATGGAAAAATATTGAACTTGGATAATTGCAAACATCATAAAAAATCATTCACAAAATGACGTGTCATAGTTTTCATACATTACATAGATTTACATAGGGTTTAGGGTAATTCTCCTTCGTCGCGTATGTCGATCCCTTGCCTATGATCGCTTCTTAGGCCGTAACCATGGAGCATCTTCATTATTTAACGGGATGCAAGGGTCAGTTTTCACGGTGAAGGGCGGAATTTCTTCAAACTTATCATAATCTGCTGACATGTCTGTCTTGTCCTCGACTCCCGCGATGTTTCTTTTCCCTGAAAGAACTATGTGACGCCTGGGCTCATCGTCTGATGTATTCGTTTCCTTATTTTTCCTTTTTTCGGTTTGGAGGACATGTCCTTCACATAGAAAACCTGAGCCACATCATTGGCTAGGACGAATGGTTCGTCTCTGTAACCAAGATTCTTGAGATCCACTGTTGTCATTCCGTACAGCTGGTCCACCTTTACCCCTTCTCTATTCATGTTGACCCAACTGCACCGAAACAAAGGGACCTTAAAAGTAGGTCCATAGTCAAGTTCCCATATCTCCTCTATGTAACCATAGTATGTGTCCTTTTTCCCATTGTCACATGTTGCATCAAAGCGGACACCACTATTTTGGTTAGTGCTCTTTTTATCTTGGGAGATCGTGTAAAATGTATTCCCATTTATCTCGTACCCTTGGAAAGTCAATACAGTCGCAGATGGTGTCGCGGCCAACAAGTAGAGCTGATCTCCAATAGTGGTGTCATTTATGAGATGTAATTGCAACCAAGTGCCAAAAGTCTCCATGTGATTTTCTTTAATCCAGTAGTCATCCTTCCCCGGGAACTTAGAGCGTACAACATTCATGTGTTCCTTGATATACGGAGCCACGAAGGTAGAACTTTGTAGAACTGTGTAGTGTGCTTGATTCAAAGAATGCCCGTCCCTAAATATCATTGCTTTCTTTCCTAGCGTGCCTTTTCCACTCAGTCTCCCCTCATACCGTGATTCAGGAACACCAATCGGCTTAAGGTCAGGAAGAAAATCAACACAGAACCCAATGACCTCCTCTGTTCCATAGCCCTTGGAGATGCTTCCTTCTGGCCTTGCACGATTACGAACATATTTCTTTAAGACTCCCATGAACCTCTCGAAGGGGAACATATTGTGCAGAAATACAGGACCGAGAATGGAAATCTCATCAACTAGGTGAACTAAGAGATGCGTCATAATATTGAAGAAGGACGGGGGGAACACCAACTCAAAACTGACAAGACATTGGACCACATCCTTTTGTAGCCTTTCTAGACTTTCTCGATCGATCACCTTCTGAGATATTGCATTGAGGAATGCACATAGCTTCACAATGGGTACTCGAACATTTTCTGGTAGAAGCCCCCTCAATGCAACCGGAAGCAACTGCGTCATAATCACGTGACAATCATGAGACTTCGGGTTCTGGAATTTTTTCTCTGCCATATTTATTATTCCCTTTATATTAGACGAGAACCCAGCCGGGACCTTGATACTATTCAGGCATTCAAAAAAGATTTCCTTCTCTGCTTTGGTAAGAGCGTAGCTGCTTAAGTATTGACGGCCTTTATCAGTATGCTTGTTGTATGGGTCTTTGATACGTTGCTGGTCCTCCCGTGCTTCTGGTGTATCTTTTGTCTTCCCATACACGCCTAGGAAGCCTAGCAGGTTCACGCAAAGATTCTTCGTCACGTGCATCACATCGATTGAAGAACGGACCTCTAGGTCTTTCCAATACTCAAGCTCCCAAAATATAGATTTCTTCTTCCACATGGCCGTGTGTCCGGTAATGGGGTCTTTCGGAACAGATTGACCGCCAGAACCCTTTCCAAATATTACTTCTAGGTCCTTCACCATACCAAATACATCAGCACCTTTAGGGAGCTTAGGCTTCTTCCGGTGATCTGCCTCACCGTTGAAATGCTTGCCTTTTTTTCTTACTTGATGATTGGTCGGAAGAAATTTACGACACTCCAGGTACACAACCTTCTTACATTTATCCAAATATGTACCTTTAGTCTTATCTAAACAGTGCGTGCATGCATTGTATCCCTTGTTTGACTGTCCTGAAATATTACTAAGAGCAGGCCAATCATTGATGGTTACGAACAGCAACGCTCGTAGGTCAAATGGCTCCTGTTTGTGCTCATCCCACACCTTTACACCTGGTTCTGCCCACAGCTGCAATAGTTCATCGACTAATGGCCTTAGATACACATCAATGTCGTTGCCGGGTTGCTTTGGTCCTTGGATGAGCACTGGCATCATAATGAACTTCCGCTTCATGCACAACCAAGGAGGAAGGTTGTAGATACATAGAGTCACGGGCCAGGTGCTGTGACTGCAGCTCTGCTCCCCAAAAGGATTCATGCCGTCTGTACTTAGACCAAACCATAAGTTCCTCGCATCACCTGCAAAGTTTGAGTACTTTCTCTCGATGTTTCTCCACTGCGACCCATCGGCGGGGTGTCTCAGTTTCCCGTCTTTCTTACGCTCTTCTTTGTGCCATCGCAACAACCTAGCATGCTCTTTGTTTCTGAACAGACGTTTCAACCGTGGTATTATAGGAGCATACCACATAACCTTAGCAGGAACCTTCTTCCTGGGGGGCTCGTCATCACCCTCAACATCACCAGGGTCATCTTGTCTGATCTTGTACCGACATGCAGTGCATACCGGACATTTATCCATATTCTCATACTTCTCACCACGGTATAAGATACAGTCATTAATGCATGCATGTATCTTCTCCACATCTAATCCTAGAGGGCAGATAGTCTTCTTTGCTTCGTACGTTGTCTCGGGCAGCTCATTATCCTTTGGAAGCTTTGGCTTCATTATTTTCAGTAACTTCTCAAATCCCTTGTCAGATAAACCAGCCTCTGCCTTCCATTTCAGCAGTTCAAGTGTGGTACCGAGCTTTGTGCTGCCATCTTCGCAATTTGGGTATAATAACTTTTTGTGGTCGTTTTGCATGGCCTCCAACTTCAGCTTCTCCCTTTCTGTATCGCATTGTTGCTTTGCATCAGAAATGACCCGACCAAGACCATCACCGGGCTCATCCGATGCCCGTTGTTCTTCTTCATTGCCGCCTCCCTCTTCTTCATTGTCTTCCATTGCAGTATCACCGTATTCTTCAGGATAGCTGTCATCATCCTCTTCTTCATTTTCTTCCAGCCTAATCCCTCTTTCTCCGTGCATGGCCCAACAATAATATCCGGGCATGAAACCTCTCCGAAGCAGATGGCTTTGAAGGATTCTCGGGGCAGAGTGCTCCGTCAAATTTCGACAGTCGATGCAGGGACAAGGCATAAAATTATCCACTTTGTTTGCCTTAGCCACATCGATAAATTTATGCAGGCCTGCAATAAAATCAGAATCGCGTCGGTCGCCGTACATCCATCGCATCCGCGCATCGATCTGCGTTATAATAATTAACTATTACAATAACATCATGAATAGTGAAATCACCACCCACATGGACACATATGCAAGATTTTTATATCAGTTACAGATGAAGAAGATAAGGTTGCTAACCTCGGCGGAGGATACCGTGTTGTGCGAACTTAAATGTGGCATGGACATTTCGTCGAACACCTTGTGTGCAATCAAAGGAAAAAAAAACTAGCACCCACACCACACACACAATCCAGCAAATTTTTGTGGCAAAGGGCAAAGGGCTGGGTATCAATTTATAGCCAGGGGAGGGTCTTTGATCCCGGTTCATGCCATGAACCGGGACCGATGACCCGCATAGAGACACGTGTCATGCTGGGGAGGCCTTGGTCCCGGTTAATGCCACAAACCGGGACCGATACCCCGAAATGAACCGGGACTAATCTCCAGGCGGCATGAACCGGGACCAATACGTGTCATTGGTCCCCAATGGCCAGCCGAACCGGGACAGATGACATTTGGGTGCTGGACCAAAGACCCTTTTTCTACTAGTGATATTTTTAAAAAATCAAAATACTCGCTCTGTTACAAGTTAATTGACTCTAATTTATCTAGATTTGTTTATATCTACGTCCTGATACATATGTTTTGGACCCATTTGCGGCAAATAATTTGGAATAGACTGAATATTTTTCAAAAAGAAAACTACGTTGATACTGCATATTACAAGGTAGTAAACATGTACTTAAAAAAATTAAGTCATTTTTGTTACGCAGTTGTGCATGGGCATAGTGCTAATTTAGTTAAAGTACAAATTCGTGGTGATCTAGCACATTATCTCTGCATTGCTTGCTAACAGATATACTGCTAGGACCAACCATGTTTCAAAGAAACACGAGTTTTAATTGATCATTTGAAGTCAATAATTTTAAAATCTATTTATGTTGCTAAAAATATGTATTGGGGGTAAAGGAAGCAAGGATTCCATGATTTGGTCCTTTTTTATTAACCCGAGTTTCATTTAAACTACGGCTAATGCCACCGCCAAGTTAGGAAAAACGATTCCTACCGTAGCCCATTTCTTCCTTCTATCCACTCCGCCCCTGCTCCATTACACGCACGCCGCCCGCATCGTTCCCCTTCGGGAGACACCATGGATACCCATCCTTGCTAACATGCGACGCTGCTAAACGTACTCCCGGACCGCTGCCTCGATGCTCTGGTGCTCCTGCTTCCACGCCGGATTGGAGACGCATCCCACGGTCGCCTGGTTCTCGGCCTCTGGGGCGACTGAAATCCCCGCCGCGCCACCGTGGCACCGGGCCTCCAACGCCAGCGAAGATCCCCCAGCGCCAATGACGTGTTTCTTCTAGCTGCCTCCCCCGAGGTGAGCAAGAGAGCGAGCAGCCAGGGACCATCCTGGACAGCACAAGCCCTCGACGACTGGCCGGCTCCAAGGAGCTGCAGAAGGGAGCGGGGAACTTGGAAGATGCTCGTGACCCGGTATTCCTGCCGCAAACCACCTCCGGATCAGGCGTCCACTTCTAGCTTGGGCTCGATTCCTTCGACAGGGTCAAAGAAGATAGAAGCAGTGGTCGACTTCGACCCATCCGGCGTCGTCATGCTCGACACGGACAAGACCCTGTCAGGCGAGGTCGGCGTCATCGCCGTAGAGCAGCTACTGAAGAGACCCAAGAAGGTCGCCCCCGAGAGGAGCACCGTGTGCCTCTACTTCTTCGTCGACCGTGCGGCGCTGCAAGACCCAGTGCTCCTCCTCATTGGCCGGTGACGAAGGAATGACAAACGAGCACCCGATATTTGCCTACCTGGTTTTCGGTCCAGGAAAGGTCTCCCTCAGAAGGCTCTTGAGGCCCATCAAGGCAGCGGTCTAGCGTGGCCCAGGAGCTAAACTTGGCGTGCAAGCAAAGGCCCGAAGAATTAGAATTGGATTAGGCTTTGTTTGTTTGAGTACCGATCCGATCTGTATCAGGTTTGAGGGACCGTCCCGAGACCTAGCCTTCGCATATAAAAGGCTGGGAGGGAGGCCTCAAAAGGCTAGACACTTTTCCACCCACCTCACGTCGGAGCGCTCGACAACTTAGAGCTCTCTGTTTAGGCTAGATCCAATCTACGCCACCATTGTACCATCATCATCACCACACCTCCATCAATACAAAGTCAGACAAGCAGGACGTAGGCCTTTTACCTTTCGAGGGGGCTGAACCTGGGTAAATCCTGTGTTCCTTTGCTTTCGTCTGATCGCCGTCGAGTTCGCCAGGTCCCCGATACGCTTCCTAGATCGAAAGCCCTTCAACATGGGCATTGCCGGGGATAAACCTCGTCAATTGGCGCCGACCGTGGGGACGACGGGATCTGGATCTACGGATTCGTCGGCTCCATCACCAACCACCCCCAAGATCGACATCGACACCACCGTCGGCATCGCTGCGCCGACCGACGTCGACACCACCGCCAAGATCGACATCGACACCACCGTCGGCATCGCTGCACCGACCAACGTCGATACCACTTCCAAGATCGACACCGACACCATTGCCGGCATCGCTGTGCCGGCTGTCGTCAACGCCAACCCGACAGAACCAGGCGTCGACACCGCTGATTTGATCGTCGCCGACAACGTTTTGCCAAGCGCTGCCAAGCCCACTCCAGCGGCGAACGTCATCGACCCCATCTCAAGCGCGGCAGGAGCGGCGTTCGGAGGCTATGACATGGCCTTCGGACTGTTCAACTTCCACGTGGACAGCAGCGGAGCGATGGAACTACTCTCCATCGGTGAGTCGGCTCCGCTCACGGCCAAAGCGGCAACACCATCAGTCGTCGGGAGCAACCCCTCGACAAGTGCGCTACTAGCACCGTCGGAGGAGGAACCAAAGCTAAAAACTTCGGCCCCATCAGTCGGGTCGAACGATTTCGAAGATCCACCTCCATCCCCGACCACCGCATACTGCGTCGATTGCGATGCATACCACTACGTGGGCGCCGGAGATTTCTCATCCCACGAGATCGCCGGCTGTGAAGATCCTCGGGGGGGCACAGCAGCTGTCTACCCGACGATATCTGAGTGCGATCGGGCTCTCAACGCCCTCACGCTTCGCACCGCACCGTATGACCCTGACTACGTCGAGGGGTTATACTCGGACTACACGTGCTCAGATGACGACGACGACGTCTACCCCGAAGCTAAGGGGAAAATCGGCAATTCAGCAAGCTCCGCCTCACACTGCGAGTCTGCCGCATCTAGCGATGGCTATGTGGCTGATTACGATTCTGACCTTATGATCGAAGTCGGGCCCTACGTCGAAAGCGACGACGTCTACCCTCCAGCGCTGGGCGAAATCAGCGATGATTCGGCCCCGTGGACCGGGGGCCACTGCATGATGGCATCGCACGGCGACGGAAACGAGAATAGAGACAACGACGGCCAAAACCGGGCAGACAGCGGCCGCCAGGTGGTCACGCATGACCAGATCCGGTTCGCAAGAAGGGTTTACGCGGGCGAGGTAAACTTCGGTCCCAACCCAAGCCCAAGCGATCTGGCTGCACTCCGTTTCGTCGTCCAGGAGCAGAAGGACCAGATCAGTGCTGACAGGCGAGTACTGGAACGGCGAAGAGAGGAGGCCGATGCGTCCAGCAGAAGACGGGCCGAAAGATCGTCCCATTACTCATCAAGCGTCCAGCACAAATCAAGATCACGCACCCAGCCAGGGCCCGATATGCACAACATCACCCGAAATCTGGAGGCAGAGTTCAATGAGGCCGAATTGATGCCCAAGACCAAGGAGTCTGCGATCATGGCCGCGGCGGCATACATTGCCGCGAACGCATCCAACGGCGACGAACATATGCGACACCTGAGGAATCTGGCACTCGAAGGAGTAAGGGTGCTCCAAGGCATGCCCGATTCAGGACATGACGCGACAGCAAGGAGAACCGCCCCACCGACGGAGCAAGCCAGGCACCCAGCACCGGTGCCACCCGTAGCACCTCGGACGCAAGCGGTCGAACCTCTCAACGGAGAGCTTCGGCATGGTCTGGCCCAGAACAGGGTCGACCAAGCGTGAGCGCGGCGCGAAGCACGCCGCTTCGAAGGAGATCGCGAGGCGGAGACATTCGGCGGCACCAACGACGGACTGTGCGGGGCAGATTGCTTTAGCCTGTTGATCCGCTCCGCACCGTTGCCGAAGGGAATCAAGCTCAGCGATGGCATAGTCAAGTTCAACGGGCAGCAGGATCCCCGAATTTGGCTCGATGATTTTATAACCGCTGTCAAGATCAGCGGCGGATCTAGAGACAACGCCCTCCAGTTGTTGTCGCTGCATCTAAAGGATAACGCAAGGGCATGGCTGAATAATCTCGCCCCAGATAGCATCCGCTCCTGGGAAGAATTTCGGCAAGCGTTCATCGGCAACTTCCGAGGCACTTCGCGACGACCTACGTAGTTCGAGGAGCTACGCCTATGCGTGCAGAGAACCGGAGAAAACCTGAGATCATACATCTCACGATGGATCAGCCTCCGGAACACAACGGAAAACATCTCGCCCGAAAGGGCCATCGACGCATTTCGCGACGGCCTCTTCCGACGCGATTTCAAGGAGGAGCTCGGACGCTGCAAGCCAAGGACCGTCGACCACCTAATGAGCTTGGCGAATGAGTGGGCCGATGGCGAAGACTCCATCGCGGCTCCCAGAAGTCGCCGTCGATCAGCAGAACGCGATGTCGACACGAAAGACCAGTTCCACTCCGGGTCCCGAAAGAAGGGTCGTCGCAATCGCTACGACAACACGGAGAACACGGACATGGTAGCAGCAGGCTATGTACACGAAGATCGTGAAGACAACCGCGACTTACCGCGGCAAGGAAACAATTACCACGGTAGCAGCAGCAGAAGTGTCTCTAAGCCAAGTAAGGAATGGCGCAGACGGTAGCCACAGATGTCGGCAGAGGAGATGCTTGATAGCGGATGCCCAAGGCATACGTACCTCGACAAAGACGGAGTACGAAGACCTGCACACCTCCTCATCGAGTGTAGGGAATTCCTTCGTCTCAACCGGGCACTTCAGGAGAGGATGGGCGTCGAGCAACCAGTGGCAGGGGCGATAGCCTACAACGCTCCACCGCCACCGCCGAACCCACCAGCAAACGTCGTACAGCAGGGCCACCAGGCCGCCACGATCCAGCAAGTCGAGCAGCGACAGCCGGCCAACGAGGAAGAAGAGTTCCCACCGCCAAGAGGTTTCGTGCCCATGATCCAGAGGGGGCGCCCGACGAATAAGGTTCAGCGAAAATGCGCACGAGAAGTGTTTCACGCCGAACACGCGCCACCGGCCACTCCCGAATACCTGAATTGGTCCGAACATCCGATCGGTTTCGACCGGTTTAGATCATCCACCGAAGATCCCACGCCCAGGACACCATGCTTTGGTTCTCGAGGCGCAAATAGGGGGTTTCACCTCGAAAAAGGTGTTCATGGACGGAGGTAGCAGCTTGAACCTCATCTACGCAGACACACTGCGAAAGATCAAGATCCCGCTAAACAATCTCCTGCCAACGGAAACTTCCTTCCATGGAATCGTCCCAGGAAAGCCGACGTACCCATTGGGGGCGATACATCTCGACGTCATCTTCGGCACTCCAGCAAACTTCAGAAAGGAGAAGACCGAATTCGAGGTCGTGGACTGGCCCTTGCAGTACCACGCTATCCTCGGGCGGCCAGCGTTCGCTCGATTCATGGCAGTACCACATTATGCTTACCTCAAGCTGCGGATGCCCGCAAACAGAGGACCACTGACGATCAGCGGCAGCTTCGCCCGATCCGAAAACTGCGACAAGGACTTCAACACCATGTCCCAAACCTTCGGTGTGCACGAGGAGCTGCACCATATTCAGGAGGCCATGGTGATGGACATCGATCCACCGGCGCAGCAGAACGCCCCAGAACTGTCGTTCGATGCCAC
This sequence comes from Dactylis glomerata, assembly GCA_007115705.1. Lineage (NCBI taxonomy): Eukaryota > Viridiplantae > Streptophyta > Magnoliopsida > Poales > Poaceae > Dactylis > Dactylis glomerata. The sequence goes on along the minus strand of QXEO01000444.1, from coordinate 3,065,437 downwards.
CAAGGACACCCGAGAGCACCAGATCCACCCGACGGACCCAACCAAGACGGCGCGGGTGTCGAACTCCCTCTCCCCTGCATAGGAAAGCGCGCTCGTCGAGTTCCTCCGTGAGCACTAGAGGATGTTCTCTTGGTGTCCAGCAGATATGCCAGGCATCCCCAGGGAACTCGCCGAGCACGAGCTCAAGATCTTTCCCAACACGAAGCTGGTCAAGCAGTCTATGCGCCGATATAATCCAGAGAAGGCCAAGTCGATGGGCGAAGAAATCAACCGCCTCCTCGAAGCCAAGTTCATCAGGGAGATCAAGGAAGCTACGTGGCTCTCGCCACCGGTTATGGTGGAAAAGAAGGACACCAAGGTCTACAGGATGTGCATCGACTTCACAGCCTTAAATAAGCACTGCCCGAAGGACTACTTCCCCCTGCCTCGAATCGACCAGATCATCGATTCTACAGCAGGATGCGAGCGCCTTTCTTTCCTCGACGCCTACTCCGGGTACAACCAGATACGACTGAAAGTAGAAGACGAGGACAAGACGGCATTCATCACCCCGCACGGGGTATACTGCTACATGACGATGCCCTTCGGGCTCAAGAACGCCGGAGCCACCTATCAACGGTGCATGCAGGCGTGTCTAAAGGAGCAAATTGGCCGCAACATAGAGGTCTACGTAGACGACATTGTCATCAAGACCGCGAAGGCAGACAGCCTGCTGGATGACCTTCGAGAAACCTTCGCCAACCTCGACAGATACAGCATCAAGCTCAACCCGAAGAAATGCTCTTTCGGGGTACCCACCGGCCAACTACTGGGCTACCTGATCTCCGAGCGAGGAATCGAGGGCAACCCAGAGAAGATACAGGCCATCATCAACATGCAGCCTCCAAGGACGCTTCGGCATGTCCAGCAGTTGACAGGTCGACTCGCAGCACTTAGCCGCTTTATCAGCAAGCTCGGCGAAAAAGCACTCCCTTTTTATCGGCTGCTCCAGAAAACAGACAACTTCACGTGGACCGAAGAGGCACAAGCCGCATTCGACGACCTTAAGCGTCGTCTGTCGACTTCCCCAGTTCTCGTCACAACCCGAGAAAAAGAGACGATGTTGCTATACATTGCGGCTACAAATCAAGCTGTCAGCTCAGTACTCGTGGTCGAACACGCGGAGGAAGGCAAGGAGCACGGAGTACAGAGGCCTGTGTACTTGATACGTCCAATTTGCATCACTATTTTGTATCATAATTTACTGTTATTCATTGATATATTTCATATTTAGACATGATACTTATGTTATTTCCTTTGCTTTCACATGTTTGATGATCATCGGAGGAGCTGCTGCCGGAGTCAAGAATCTGCTGGAAAAAGGACCATCAGGAGACCATATTTTGAAGATCAGGAAAATTCCAGAAAAATACCCAGAAATTATAATTTCCCAGAAGACTTACGGAGCCAGAAGGAGGAGTCGAGAGGGGCTAGGGCTGGCTCACACGCTAGGGCGGCGCGGCCAGACCCCTGGCCGCGCCAGCCCTGTGTGAGGGGGCCCTGGCCCACCTCTGGTCTCTTCCCTTCGCGTACATCATCGTCCCCAAAAACCTAAGTCAGGGGGGGTTCAGAGTTAGACACAGCCGCCTCTGCGGGGCGGAGAACACCAGAGAGAAAAAGCTCTCCGGCAGGGAGAAATCTGCCGGGGAAATTCCTTCCCGGAGAGGGGAGATCGTCGCCATCGTCATCACCATCGCACTGGACTTCATCGGGATCATCATCATCATCTACATCACCATCACCTTCATCTCCACCATCACCTCGCCATCCCGCTGTAACATCTTGAGTTAGATCTTGTTATATTCATAGGGGAGACTTTCCCGGTGTTGATTACTCTTGTAGTTGATGCTATTGAGTGGAACCATTGAATTAAGGTTTATGTCCAGATTGTTATTTACCATTATTTCACCTCTGATCATGATCCATATGATGTCTTGTGAGTAGTTCGTTTAGTTCTTGAGGACATGGGAGAAGTCAAGATGTTAGTAGTGAATTATTGTTGAGAAATATTTAATGGTTTGATATTGTTGTGGTGCTATTTCACTAGTGGTGTCATGTGAACGTCGACTACATGATACTTCACCATTTATGGGCCTAGTGAGATGCATTGTGTATTTGGTCACCGACTGTGGGGTTGCCGGAGTGACAGAAACCTAAACCTCCGTTGGGAAACCATTGCACCAGGGAGCGTAGGATCCTAGATCTTAAGGCTGTGGTTAGATTTATCTTAATTACTTTCTTGTATTTGCGGATGCTTGCAAGGGGTATAATCACAAGTGTGTATTTATCCTAGTAAGGGTAGTGCGCTAGCACAGGTTCACCCCCATAACATTTACCAAATCAATAAATACTATTGGCTCTATGAAGCGAAAGCTCTTGACAGAAACCTCCCGTGTGTCCTCGAGAACGTTTGGTTATTATAAGAACACAACCGGCTTGTCATTTGCTGAATAAAGGATTGGGCCACTTGCTGCAATTGTTACTACTGTCTTCTATTTACTCGCACTTTATTTACTCATATTACCAAATACTCCTGAAAACCTGTTTGCTAGTATTTACAGTGATTCCTTGATCAAAACTGCTCATCAACACCTTCTGCTCCTCGTTGGGTTCGACACTCTTATTTATCGAAAGTACTACGATACACCCCCTATACTTGTGGGTCATCAAGACTATTTTCTGGCGCCGTTGCCGGGGAGTGTAGCGCTATTGAAGAGTGGAATTAGTAAAGGTAACCGTCACTGTGAGTATTGTTTTATTTTGTCTTTTATTTTTGTTCTGCTATGGAGAACTCTCCATTTGGTTTCCTATTTGGAAACACATCTACTACTGCTACTGTTGCTGCTGCACATGCGGAGGAACCACCACCGCCGCCGCCTGCTGAAATTGATCCTTTTAAAATACCTATGAAAATTGTTGGGCGTATTATGGATAACTGCTATTCAGGAGATGGAACTGTCCATCCGGGTGATCACTTATTATTTATACATGAATTATGCGAGTTGTTCAGGTGTGCAGGTATTTCACCAAGCCAGGTCAAGAAGAAATTATTCTCTATATCATTGAAAGGCAGAGCTGAAGAGTGGTATCGACTACTCCAAGATGGTCCATCTATGGCATGGGAGGATATTGTGCCTCTGTTTTATTCCAAGTTTTATCCTCCAAGTGAAATTCATAAAGACCGTAACAAGATATATAATTTTTGGCCTCATGATGGAGAGAGTATTGCCCAAGCGTGGGGGAGATTGAAGTTACTGATGCTCAAATGTCCCATTCATGAGCTCCCCAATAATATTGTTATTGATAATTTTTATGCGCGGCTTACTCTTCCTGATAAGGATTATTTGGATGCTTCTTGTTTTGGATCATTCACTCATATGAAAGAAGATGCCAAGTGGAAACTTCTTGACCGTATAAAAGAGAATGCTGAAGGTTGGGAAAACGACAAGGGTAGGAAGTCAGGTATAAACTATGATTATGAATGCATTAAATCTTTTATGGGAACCGATGACTTTCATAGTGTTAGCGCTGCTTATGGTCTTGATTCCCAAATACTTGCTAATTGTCTTAAGGCCTTTGCTTCCTATATTGATGTTCCAAAGAAAGATTGGAACAAATATCATGCGCCTTATAAAGACTCTATTAGTCATATACCTGCTGCAGCTACAGAAGTTTGTACGGTTGATAGCATCATTCCTGAACCTTATATTGAGAAGACACCTTTCCCTGCTAAGGTAAAAAAGTACTCTACTTTGGTAAGTGTGTCCAATAAAAGTACTAAGAAAGCTGCAGAGCCTGATGAGCAAATTACTATTAAGTCTCCTGTTGCTATATTGAAAGATCTTGTTACTAAAGATGTGGGAGATGAATATATTCTTTTTTGTGAAGATGCTTCTAACATTCTCTCGCATCCTAAAAAGCACAGGAAAGCAAGTGTTCCTGTTATTTCTGTCAGGATTGGAGATCATTGCTATTATGGTTTATGTGATATTGGTGCTAGTGCAAGTGCTATTCCCTTAGAGCTTTATAAAGAAATTATGCACGAGATTGGCGCTTGTGAACTTGAAGATATTGATGTGGTTGTTCAGCTTGCTAACCGAGAGACTGTTTGGCCTCTTGGTATTGTTCGAGATGTGGAAGTTCTATGTGGTAAGACTAAATACCCTACTGATTTTCTAGTACTTGGTAAGGAGGCTAGTACAACTTGCCCTATTATTTTTGGTAGACCGTTTTTGAATACTTGTGGCGCAGTGATAGATTGTAAGAAGGAGAATTTTTTTACTAAGTTTAATGGAGAGTCTTATGAGTTTAATTTTTCCAAGTTTGCTAAGACTTCTTATGAAAATGACACGCCTAATGAAAATTTTCGAGTTGAGCAGCTTGCTTCTATTGCTCTTGCCCCTAATAATGCCTTGCAGCAATTCATGGAAGATCACGAAAGTGATGTTTTTAGCAAGGAAAGAGAAGAGATTGACGATATTCTCCTTCGTCAACCACCACTACTCAAGCATAATCTACCTGTGGAGGATCTTGGTACCACTTTGCCGCCTAGAGAAGATCCTGTGTTTGAATTAAAACCTTTGCCTAATGACCTCAAATATGCTTATATTGATGATAAGAAAATATATCATGTTATTATTAGTTCTAAACTTTCAGGAAAGGAAGAAGAAAGATTATTGGAGATATTGAGGAAACATCGAGGAGCTATGGGATATACTCTTGATGATTTAAAAGGGATTTCTCCTACTTTATGTCAGCATGCCATTAATATGGAGAAAGACGTGAAGCCAGTTGTAGAGCATCAACGCCGCTTAATTCCCAAGATGAAGGATGTGGTAAGGAATGAGGTATTAAAACTCCTTGATGCTGGTATTATTTATCCTATTGCTGATAGTAGATGGGTTAGTCCTGTTCATTGTGTTCCTAAGAAAGGAGGTATGACTGTTGTACCTAATGAGAATAACGAGCTTATTCCTCAAAGGGTAGTTGTTGGTTATAGAATGTGCATTGATTATAGGAAGGTAAACAAAGTTACTAAGAAAGATCATTACCCTTTACCGTTTATAGATCAAATGCTAGAAAGGTTGTCTAAGAAGACTCATTTTTGTTTCCTTGATGGTTATTCTGGTTTTTCTCAAATTGCTGTTAAGAAGGATGATCAAGAGAAAACCACTTTTACTTGTCCTTATGGAACTTATGCTTATAGACGTATGCCTTTTGGTTTATGCAATGCTCCTGCTACTTTTCAAAGATGCATGTCTGCTATTTTTCATGGCTTTTGTGAAGAAATTGTGGAGGTCTTCATGGACGATTTTTCCGTCTATGGAACTTCCTTTGATAATTGTTTGCACAACCTTGATAAAGTTTTGCAGAGGTGTGAAGAAACTAACCTTGTTCTTAATTGGGAGAAATGCCACTTTATGGTAAATGAAGGAATTGTCCTTGGACATAAAATCTCTGAAAGAGGTATTGAAGTTGACAGAGCAAAAGTGGAGGCAATTGAGAAAATGCCATGTCCAAGAGATGTTAAAGGTATTCGTAGTGTTCTTGGTCATGCTGGTTTCTATAGGAGGTTTATTAAAGATTTCTCTAAGATTTCAAAGCCCCTTACCAATCTTCTTCAAAAGGATGTACCATTCGTCTTTGATGATGATTGTAAGGAAGCTTTTGAAACTCTTAAGAAGGCTTTAACTACTGCTCCTATTGTTCAACCACCTGATTGGAATTTACCTTTTGAAATTATGTGTGATGCTAGTGATTTTGCTGTTGGTGCTGTTCTTGGACAGCGCATAGATAATAAGTTGAATGTTATTCATTATGCTAGTAAGACTCTTGATGCTGCTCAGAAGAATTATGCTACTACTGAGAAAGAGTTTCTTGCTGTTGTTTTTGCATGTGATAAGTTTAGATCTTATATTGTTGATTCTAAAGTTACTATTCATACTGATCACGCTGCTATTAGATATCTTATGACTAAGAAGGATGCTAAGCCTAGGCTTATTAGATGGGTGTTGCTTTTACAAGAGTTTGATTTGCATATTGTAGATAGGAAAGGTGCTGAAAATCCTGTGGCTGACAACTTGTCTAGATTGGAAAACATTTCTTTTGATCCTATTCCTATTAATGATAGTTTTCCAAATGAACAGTTGGCTGCAATTAATGCAACTTCACGGGACCTTCCTTGGTATGCTGATTATGCTAACTTTATTGTTTCCAAGTATTTGCCTCCGACCTTTACAGCTCAGCAAAGAAGAAAATTCTTCTATGATTTGAGGCATTATTTTTGGGATGACCCACATTTATATAAAGAAGGAGTTGATGGTATTATGAGAAGATGCGTACCGGAATATGAGCAACAAGAGATATTAAGAAAATGCCATAGCAGTGCTTATGGAGGGCATCATGCTGGAGATAGAACCGCACAGAAGGTTCTACAATCAGGTTTTTATTGGCCAACCCTCTTTAAGGATGCCAGAAGGTACGTTTTATCTTGTGATGAATGTCAAAGAGTTGGAAATATTTCTAGACGCAATGAAATGCCTATGAATTACACTCTAGTTATTGAACCGTTTGATTGTTGGGGATTTGACTTTATGGGTCCTTTTCCTCCCTCAAAAGGCTATACCCATATACTTGTTGCTGTAGATTATGTTACTAAATGGGTAGAAGCCATACCTACAAAGAGTGCCGATGGTGAGACTTCGTTAAAAATGCTTAAGGATGTTATTTTTCCTAGGTTCGGAGTGCCTAGATATCTTATGACTGACGGAGGTTCTCATTTTATTCACGGTAGTTTTAGAAAGACTCTTGCTAAGTATGATGTCAATCATAGAATTGCTTCTGCTTATCATCCCCAAACTAGTGGACAGGTAGAGCTTTCAAATAGAGAGATTAAGTCTATCTTGCAGAAGACTGTTAATAGATCTAGGAAAAACTGGGCTAGTAAGTTAAATGACGCTTTATGGGCTTATAGAACAGCTTATAAGAATCCCATGCGTATGTCTCCTTATAAGATGGTTTACGGAAAAGCGTGTCACTTGCCTTTAGAATTAGAACACAAAGCTTTTTGGGCAGTGAGAGAGCTTAATAGAGATTTTAAACTAGCCGGTAAGAAGAGGTTGTTAGATTTGAGTTCTCTAGATGAGTGGAGAAACGAAGCGTATGAGAATGCCAGACTTTTCAAAGAGAAAGTCAAGCAATGGCATGATAAGAGAATTCTTAAGAGAGAGTTCCATGTTGGTGAGAAAGTTCTGTTGTATAGGTCTCGTCTCAGATTTTTTGCAGGTAAATTACTTTCTAAATGGGAAGGACCATTTGTTATTGTGGAAGTGTACCGCTCAGGTGCTATTAAGATTGCTTCATTGAAAGATGATTCTACACAAGTGGTGAATGGGCAAAGACTCAAACATTATATTTCTGGAGATTCTTATAATGAAGATGTTGATGTTATTGAAACAATTTCTCCGGAAGATTACATCCAAGACAAACTGCAGGAACCTGCAGAGTTCGTTTTCGAATAGGTAACAGTTCTAGTCAGAAAAGTTTCGCGAAAAGTTCTTCTTTTAATATTTTTGCTGTTTTTAATAAATATGAAAAATCACGAGACAAAAACGGGGAGGAAAAGGAGTCCGTGTGGGTCTCACACACGGGTGGCGCGGGCCCACCCCTGGCCGCGCCACCCCCGTGTGAGAACGCCTCGGAACTCTTTTCCGTCCCGGTTTCCTCCTGTGACTTCGTTTCGATGTATAATTTTTGCCTATTTAACCCCCCGGAGTCCCCGAGGTCTGTATATCGTTTTCTCGTTGTGTTTTGTTTCGAGTTGTTTCTGTCAGGAGTTGATCTTAAGCTTTGGGGAGTCATGGCCTCTTCAAGCGGTGACAAGGAGAAGACACCTCCAGAAGATGGCATCAAAGATTTTCGGCAGAAAGAAGAGGTTGAAAGAGAAGATGAGGAGGAAGATCAAGGTCCAAGGCCAAGCACCGTGATTGCCAGCATAGGGGTGGTGACAGATCATGACAAGTTCAAGAAGAGCGCTCGCATAAGGACCGGAGGAGGTGTGCCATATCACACCTTAGCTCCGCGGGCATCTCCGCCAAGCCAAAGTCCCTTCCATACTCTAATTCATGAACATCAGTTCCAAAAGGTGCCCAAATCACGATTACCCTCTGGCTGGGATATAGACCGTTCTAACAATGCAGGGATAGGAAGCTCCAAGAGTGAAGAAGGATGGGGAAATAATTCCAAGAGCTAGGATTCTCTTGCTGACAGGTTCATGAACCGTATTGAGCACAATTCTGAGATGATTCGTAACCTCGAGTACAAGATTGATGACCTGAAGGACTTGATTGAGAAGCTTATTCGGGATTATCCACCGCCACCGCCAAAGGAGTAATTCGTCATCGGAATAGGCATCCCCTTGGCTTGTTCCAAGCTTGGGGGAGTGCCGCGGTATCACATCATTACTTTCTGTTCATTTACTTTTCAAGTAGAGTCTTATCATGAATAGAGAAGTTATCATATAGAATAGTTTGCAGTTGGAAGTATCCTCCTTAGTTAGTTATCTTTGTATCCCTTGGTGTGAGTTGCGGTAATGAAATATTAATGAGAAGTTTTATTGTTTACTTTTCGCACACTTTATGTTAGTCTGCAATCTCTCTTATGTGACTAGTCTTGTTGATTGGTATTGGTATCACATTGGGAGCATGAGTAGATTCAGTTGGTTTTGGCAAACCTAGCTTGGTCAGTAGCAACTTTACCTTGAAGTTTGAGTAGAAAAGAATAAAGAAGTGCTTGTAGTACATCACTTCAGTTTTCCTTATGTTTGGCTTATAAGCATTGTTATTCTTAAAGTTAAAATCGTTGTACTTTCAGGGGAGTTTGCATGATTGTTCTTATTATATGTATGTTTGTTTGTTTCATGCAACTCTTATGCTTGCTACCCAACCTTGCTATCCAAAAACCTGTACTGAGAGGAAATACTTCTCGTGCATCCAATTCCCAAAAGCCAAGTCACTTCCAAAGAGTCCACTATAAATTCCTATGCATGGTATTTTAAGCCATTCCAAGTAAATTTTCATGTGCTACCTTTCAAAAACTTTCAAACACTTCTCATTTTGTGCCACTATTTTTAGCTCATGAGGACGTAGTGGATGGGTTTGTTATCTTCCATACTAAATTAAGTACCCCTCGACTAGGCAGCTTCATCTGCTCGTCAATAATTTGGCAAGGGAGCTGGTCAGACCATTATAATCTTAAAAAGAAAAAAGAAAGAAAAAGGCACTCCTCCAATGGATTGTGAAAGTTGGTCGGCACCCGATGGAATCGGTTAGCCATGGTTTGAGAAAGGAAAAAGGTGGGGAGGAGTGCCAAGCTATAAAAGAGCACTAAAGTGCCAATTAATCAAACATCTCGGAACCGCTCTCACTTGTTTAGTATGGAAGATATCAAGAACTCCGTTGCTAGTCGTTGACAAAAGCAACCACATCTCAAAACAATTTTCACCTCTGTTTTACAAATGAAAAGCTCTAGCACATGTTTAATCCCTGCTTCCCTCTGCGAAGGGCCTATCTTTTACTTTTATGTTGAGTCAACCTATTTCCCTCTATCTCAAGCAAGCATTTGAGTTGTTATGTTTCACTCATCCATATGTTGATCCGTTTAATCATTTTTATTATCTTCCTTGTTTTTGTATAATGCTTTTGTCTGAAGGAATACATCTTTGAAAGCTTTCTTTGAATGCAAAAGTTTACTTTGTTGAGCATATAGTCTCTACTATATTAGCTCTGTTTTAAAAGGCTGCGTTTAAAAGAGAGAATAGTTTGTTCTCCATTCTTTGACCAAGAACTAAGGTTTGCCATTGCCAATTATAATTTACCTTGTGCATCTTTACATGTGATTCCCTTTTACCTATTGCAAGCTTACATCTTATAGAGGGAAGTTGCTGTCTATTATAATTTGTGCCTTAGTGAATGTGATGCTTCTTGTTCGTATTTTGATTATCGACACTTCACTCCATAAACCTGTGGTCATGTTTACCAAGTTTAGTTTTCGCTTGGGGACAAGCGAGGTCTAAGCTTGGGGGGGTTGATACGTCCAATTTGCATCACTATTTTGTATCATAATTTACTGTTATTCATTGATATATTTCATATTTAGACATGATACTTATGTTATTTCCTTTGCTTTCACATGTTTGATGATCATCGGAGGAGCTGCTGCCGGAGTCAGGAATCTGCTGGAAAAAGGACCATCAGGAGACCATATTTTGAAGATCAGGAAAATTCTAGAAAAATACCCAGAAATTATAATTTCCCAGAAGACTTACGGAGCCAGAAGGAGGAGTCGAGAGGGGCTAGGGTTGGCCCACACGCTAGGGCGGCGCGGCCAGACCCCTGGCCGCGCCAGCCCTGTGTGAGGGGGCCCTGGCCCACCTCTGGTCTCTTCCCTTCGCGTACATCATCGTCCCCGAAAACCTAAGTCAGGGGGGGTTCAGAGTTAGACACAGCCGCCTCTGCGGGGCGGAGAACACCAGAGAGAAAAAGCTCTCCGGCAGGGAGAAATCTGCCGGGGAAATTCCTTCCCGAAGAGGGGAGATCGTCGCCATCGTCATCACCATCGCACTGGACTTCATCGGGATCATCATCATCATCATCTACATCACCAGCACCTTCATCTCCACCATCACCTCGCCATCCCGCTGTAACATCTTGAGTTAGATCTTGTTATATTCATAGGGGAGACTTTCCCGGTGTTGATTACTCTTGTAGTTGATGCTATTGAGTGGAACCATTGAATTAAGGTTTATGTCCAGATTGTTATTTACCATTATTTCACCTCTGATCATGATCCATATGATGTCTTGTGAGTAGTTCGTTTAGTTCTTGAGGACATGGGAGAAGTCAAGATGTTAGTAGTGAATTATTGTTGAGAAATATTTAATGGTTTGATATTGTTGTGGTGCTATTTCACTAGTGGTGTCATGTGAACGTCGACTACATGATACTTCACCATTTATGGGCCTAGTGAGATGCATTGTGTATTTGGTCACCGACTGTGGGGTTGCCGGAGTGACAGAAACCTAAACCTCCGTTGGGAAACCATTGCACCAGGGAGCGTAGGATCCTAGATCTTAAGGCTATGGTTAGATTTATCTTAATTACTTTCTTGTATTTGCGGATGCTTGCAAGGGGTATAATCACAAGTGTGTATTTATCCTAGTAAGGGTAGTGCGCTAGCACAGGTTCACCCCCATAACATTTACCAAATCAATAAATACTATTGGCTCTATGAAGCGAAAGCTCTTGACAGAAACCTCCCGTGTGTCCTCGAGAACGTTTGGTTATTATAAGAACACAACCGGCTTGTCCTTTGCTGAATAAAGGATTGGGCCACTTGCTGCAATTGTTACTACTGTCTTCTATTTACTCGCACTTTATTTACTCGTATTACCAAATACTCCTGAAAACCTGTTTGCTAGTATTTACAGTGATTCCTTGATCAAAACTGCTCATCAACACCTTCTGCTCCTCGTTGGGTTCGACACTCTTATTTATCGAAAGTACTACGATACACCCCCTATACTTGTGGGTCATCAAGACTATTTTCTGGCGCCGTTGCCGGGGAGTGTAGCGCTATTGAAGAGTGGAATTAGTAAAGGTAACCGTCACTGTGAGTATTGTTTTATTTTGTCTTTTATTTTTGTTCTGCTATGGAGAACTCTCCATTTGGTTTCCTATTTGGAAACACATCTACTACTGCTACTGCTGCTGCTGCACATGCGGAGGAACCACCACCGCCGCCGCCTGCTGAAATTGATCCTTTTAAAATACCTATGAAAATTGTTGGGCGTATTATGGATAACTGCTATTCAGGAGATGGAACTGTCCATCCGGGTGATCACTTATTATTTATACATGAATTATGCGAGTTGTTCAGGTGTGCAGGTATTTCACCAAGCCAGGTCAAGAAGAAATTATTCTCTATATCATTGAAAGGCAGAGCTGAAGAGTGGTATCGACTACTCCAAGATGGTCCATCTATGGCATGGGAGGATATTGTGCCTCTGTTTTATTCCAAGTTTTATCCTCCAAGTGAAATTCATAAAGACCGTAACAAGATATATAATTTTTGGCCTCATGATGGAGAGAGTATTGCCCAAGCGTGGGGGAGATTGAAGTTACTGATGCTCAAATGTCCCATTCATGAGCTCCCCAATAATATTGTTATTGATAATTTTTATGCGCGGCTTACTCTTCCTGATAAGGATTATTTGGATGCTTCTTGTTTTGGATCATTCACTCATATGAAAGAAGATGCCAAGTGGAAACTTCTTGACCGTATAAAAGAGAATGCTGAAGGTTGGGAAAACGACAAGGGTAGGAAGTCAGGTATAAACTATGATTATGAATGCATTAAATCTTTTATGGGAACCGATGACTTTCATAGTGTTAGCGCTGCTTATGGTCTTGATTCCCAAATACTTGCTAATTGTCTTAAGGCCTTTGCTTCCTATATTGATGTTCCAAAGAAAGATTGGAACAAATATCATGCGCCTTATAAAGACTCTATTAGTCATATACCTGCTGCAGCTACAGAAGTTTGTACGGTTGATAGCATCATTCCTGAACCTTATATTGAGAAGACACCTTTCCCTGCTAAGGTAAAAAAGTACTCTACTTTGGTAAGTGTGTCCAATAAAAGTACTAAGAAAGCTGCAGAGCCTGATGAGCAAATTACTATTAAGTCTCCTGTTGCTATATTGAAAGATCTTGTTACTAAAGATGTGGGAGATGAATATATTCTTTTTTGTGAAGATGCTTCTAACATTCTCTCGCATCCTAAAAAGCACAGGAAAGCAAGTGTTCCTGTTATTTCTGTCAGGATTGGAGATCATTGCTATTATGGTTTATGTGATATTGGTGCTAGTGCAAGTGCTATTCCCTTAGAGCTTTATAAAGAAATTATGCACGAGATTGGCGCTTGTGAACTTGAAGATATTGATGTGGTTGTTCAGCTTGCTAACCGAGAGACTGTTTGGCCTCTTGGTATTGTTCGAGATGTGGAAGTTCTATGTGGTAAGACTAAATACCCTACTGATTTTCTAGTACTTGGTAAGGAGGCTAGTACAACTTGCCCTATTATTTTTGGTAGACCGTTTTTGAATACTTGTGGCGCAGTGATAGATTGTAAGAAGGAGAATTTTTTTACTAAGTTTAATGGAGAGTCTTATGAGTTTAATTTTTCCAAGTTTGCTAAGACTTCTTATGAAAATGACACGCCTAATGAAAATTTTCGAGTTGAGCAGCTTGCTTCTATTGCTCTTGCCCCTAATAATGCCTTGCAGCAATTCATGGAAGATCACGAAAGTGATGTTTTTAGCAAGGAAAGAGAAGAGATTGACGATATTCTCCTTCGTCAACCACCACTACTCAAGCATAATCTACCTGTGGAGGATCTTGGTACCACTTTGCCGCCTAGAGAAGATCCTGTGTTTGAATTAAAACCTTTGCCTGATGACCTCAAATATGCTTATATTGATGATAAGAAAATATATCCTGTTATTATTAGTTCTAAACTTTCAGGAAAGGAAGAAGAAAGATTATTGGAGATATTGAGGAAACATCGAGGAGCTATGGGATATACTCTTGATGATTTAAAAGGGATTTCTCCTACTTTATGTCAGCATGCCATTAATATGGAGAAAGACGCGAAGCCAGTTGTAGAGCATCAACGCCGCTTAATTCCCAAGATGAAGGATGTGGTAAGGAATGAGGTATTAAAACTCCTTGATGCTGGTATTATTTATCCTATTGCTGATAGTAGATGGGTTAGTCCTGTTCATTGTGTTCCTAAGAAAGGAGGTATGACTGTTGTGCCTAATGAGAATAACGAGCTTATTCCTCAAAGGGTAGTTGTTGGTTATAGAATGTGCATTGATTATAGGAAGGTAAACAAAGTTACTAAGAAAGATCATTACCCTTCACCGTTTATAGATCAAATGCTAGAAAGGTTGTCTAAGAAGACTCATTTTTGTTTCCTTGATGGTTATTCTGGTTTTTCTCAAATTGCTGTTAAGAAGGATGATCAAGAGAAAACCACTTTTACTTGTCCTTATGGAACTTATGCTTATAGACGTATGCCTTTTGGTTTATGCAATGCTCCTGCTACTTTTCAAAGATGCATGTCTGCTATTTTTCATGGCTTTTGTGAAGAAATTGTGGAGGTCTTCATGGACGATTTTTCCGTCTATGGAACTTCCTTTGATAATTGTTTGCACAACCTTGATAAAGTTTTGCAGAGGTGCGAAGAAACTAACCTTGTTCTTAATTGGGAGAAATGCCACTTTATGGTAAATGAAGGAATTGTCCTTGGACATAAAATCTCTGAAAGAGGTATTGAAGTTGACAGAGCAAAAGTGGAGGCAATTGAGAAAATGCCATGTCCAAGAGATGTTAAAGGTATTCGTAGTGTTCTTGGTCATGCTGGTTTCTATAGGAGGTTTATTAAAGATTTCTCTAAGATTTCAAAGCCCCTTACCAATCTTCTTCAAAAGGATGTACCATTCGTCTTTGATGATGATTGTAAGGAAGCTTTTGAAACTCTTAAGAAGGCTTTAACTACTGCTCCTATTGTTCAACCACCTGATTGGAATTTACCTTTTGAAATTATGTGTGATGCTAGTGATTTTGCTGTTGGTGCTGTTCTTGGACAGCGCATAGATAATAAGTTGAATGTTATTCATTATGCTAGTAAGACTCTTGATGCTGCTCAGAAGAATTATGCTACTACTGAGAAAGAGTTTCTTGCTGTTGTTTTTGCATGTGATAAGTTTAGATCTTATATTGTTGATTCTAAAGTTACTATTCATACTGATCACGCTGCTATTAGATATCTTATGACTAAGAAGGATGCTAAGCCTAGGCTTATTAGATGGGTGTTGCTTTTACAAGAGTTTGATTTGCATATTGTAGATAGGAAAGGTGCTGAAAATCCTGTGGCTGACAACTTGTCTAGATTGGAAAACATTTCTTTTGATCCTATTCCTATTAATGATAGTTTTCCAAATGAACAGTTGGCTGCAATTAATGCAACTTCACGGGACCTTCCTTGGTATGCTGATTATGCTAACTTTATTGTTTCCAAGTATTTGCCTCCGACCTTTACAGCTCAGCAAAGAAGAAAATTCTTCTATGATTTGAGGCATTATTTTTGGGATGACCCACATTTATATAAAGAAGGAGTTGATGGTATTATGAGAAGATGCGTACCGGAATATGAGCAACAAGAGATATTAAGAAAATGCCATAGCAGTGCTTATGGAGGGCATCATGCTGGAGATAGAACCGCACAGAAGGTTCTACAATCAGGTTTTTATTGGCCAACCCTCTTTAAGGATGCCAGAAGGTACGTTTTATCTTGTGATGAATGTCAAAGAGTTGGAAATATTTCTAGACGCAATGAAATGCCTATGAATTACACTCTAGTTATTGAACCGTTTGATTGTTGGGGATTTGACTTTATGGGTCCTTTTCCTCCCTCAAAAGGCTATACCCATATACTTGTTGCTGTAGATTATGTTACTAAATGGGTAGAAGCCATACCTACAAAGAGTGCCGATGGTGAGACTTCGTTAAAAATGCTTAAGGATGTTATTTTTCCTAGGTTCGGAGTGCCTAGATATCTTATGACTGACGGAGGTTCTCATTTTATTCACGGTAGTTTTAGAAAGACTCTTGCTAAGTATGATGTCAATCATAGAATTGCTTCTGCTTATCATCCCCAAACTAGTGGACAGGTAGAGCTTTCAAATAGAGAGATTAAGTCTATCTTGCAGAAGACTGTTAATAGATCTAGGAAAAACTGGGCTAGTAAGTTAAATGACGCTTTATGGGCTTATAGAACAGCTTATAAGAATCCCATGCGTATGTCTCCTTATAAGATGGTTTACGGAAAAGCGTGTCACTTGCCTTTAGAATTAGAACACAAAGCTTTTTGGGCAGTGAGAGAGCTTAATAGAGATTTTAAACTAGCCGGTAAGAAGAGGTTGTTAGATTTGAGTTCTCTAGATGAGTGGAGAAACGAAGCGTATGAGAATGCCAGACTTTTCAAAGAGAAAGTCAAGCAATGGCATGATAAGAGAATTCTTAAGAGAGAGTTCCATGTTGGTGAGAAAGTTCTGTTGTATAGGTCTCGTCTCAGATTTTTTGCAGGTAAATTACTTTCTAAATGGGAAGGACCATTTGTTATTGTGGAAGTGTACCGCTCAGGTGCTATTAAGATTGCTTCATTGAAAGATGATTCTACACAAGTGGTGAATGGGCAAAGACTCAAACATTATATTTCTGGAGATTCTTATAATGAAGATGTTGATGTTATTGAAACAATTTCTCCGGAAGATTACATCCAAGACAAACTGCAGGAACCTGCAGAGTTCGTTTTCGAATAGGTAACAGTTCTAGTCAGAAAAGTTTCGCGAAAAGTTCTTCTTTTAATATTTTTGCTGTTTTTAATAAATATGAAAAATCACGAGACAAAAACGGGGAGGAAAAGGAGTCCGTGTGGGTCTCACACACGGGTGGCGCGGGCCCACCCCTGGCCGCGCCACCCCCGTGTGAGAACGCCTCGGAACTCTTTTCCGTCCCGGTTTCCTCCTGTGACTTCGTTTCGATGTATAATTTTCGCCTATTTAACCCCCCGGAGTCCCCGAGGTCTGTATATCGTTTTCTCGTTGTGTTTTGTTTCGAGTTGTTTCTGTCAGGAGTTGATCTTAAGCTTTGGGGAGTCATGGCCTCTTCAAGCGGTGACAAGGAGAAGACACCTCCAGAAGATGGCATCAAAGATTTTCGGCAGAAAGAAGAGGTTGAAAGAGAAGATGAGGAGGAAGATCAAGGTCCAAGGCCAAGCACCGTGATTGCCAGCATAGGGGTGGTGACAGATCATGACAAGTTCAAGAAGAGCGCTCGCATAAGGACCGGAGGAGGTGTGCCATATCACACCTTAGCTCCGCGGGCATCTCCGCCAAGCCAAAGTCCCTTCCATACTCTAATTCATGAACATCAGTTCCAAAAGGTGCCCAAATCACGATTACCCTCTGGCTGGGATATAGACCGTTCTAACAATGCAGGGACAGGAAGCTCCAAGAGTGAAGAAGGATGGGGAAATAATTCCAAGAGCTGGGATTCTCTTGCTGACAGGTTCATGAACCGTATTGAGCACAATTCTGAGATGATTCGTAACCTCGAGTACAAGATTGATGACCTGAAGGACTTGATTGAGAAGCTTATTCGGGATTATCCACCGCCACCGCCAAAGGAGTAATTCGTCATCGGAATAGGCATCCCCTTGGCTTGTTCCAAGCTTGGGGGAGTGCCGCGGTATCACATCATTACTTTCTGTTCATTTACTTTTCAAGTAGAGTCTTATCATGAATAGAGAAGTTATCATATAGAATAGTTTGCAGTTGGAAGTATCCTCCTTAGTTAGTTATCTTTGTATCCCTTGGTGTGAGTTGCGGTAATGAAATATTAATGAGAAGTTTTATCGTTTACTTTTCGCACACTTTATGTTAGTCTGCAATCTCTCTTATGTGACTAGTCTTGTTGATTGGTATTGGTATCACATTGGGAGCATGAGTAGATTCAGTTGGTTTTGGCAAACCTAGCTTGGTCAGTAGCAACTTTACCTTGAAGTTTGAGTAGAAAAGAATAAAGAAGTGCTTGTAGTACATCACTTCAGTTTTCCTTATGTTTGGCTTATAAGCATTGTTATTCTTAAAGTTAAAATCGTTGTACTTTCAGGGGAGTTTGCATGATTGTTCTTATTATATGTATGTTTGTTTGTTTCATGCAACTCTTATGCTTGCTACCCAACCTATACTTGTGGGTCATCAGTACTACCTGAGCGAAGTCTTATCTCCGACCAAGCAAAGGTACCCCCATTATCAGAAGCTAGCATACGCTATCTATATGACGGGGAAGAAGTTGCCGCACTACTTCGAATGCCACTCCATCATAGTGGTGGCTTTGAATCCAGTTTCCAGCATCCTCAACAACCCAGACGCCACAGGGCGCGTATCGCTATGGGGAATCACGCTGGGGCCCTGGGAGATCTCGTACCAGCGACAGTCCGCAATCAAGTCACAGGTCCTACCGGACTTCATAGCCGAGTGGACAGAAGCCCAGATGCCCGAGCTCCCAGACCTGTCGAACAGCTGGACCATATTCGTCGACGGGTCCAAACGGGTTTCGGGGGCAGGAGCAGGAGTGGTCCTGGTGTCACCGCAAGGGGACAGGATGCGCTACATCCTTCGCATGGGTTTCCCGAATCCCTCCAACAACGAGGCGCAGTATGAAGCCGTCCTCCATGGCATGCGCACGGCGAAGGCCTGCGGGGCCACCCGCATCAAGATTCATGGAGACTCGAACCTCATCGCCCAGCAAGTCATGAAGGAATGCGACGCAACCTGCGCAAACATGATCGCATATCGCGCCATGTACGATAAGCTCGAAGGCGAGTTCGAGGGCTGCAAAGTAACACACATCGGCAGGGAAAGCAACGAGGAGGCAGACAACCTGGCCAATATCGGCTCAAGGTGCCTCCCAATACCGCCCGGGGTCTTCTTCGAAGAAATATTCGACCGCTCCGTCAAGATCAAGCCACCAATTGACCCGGCGTTAGCAACACGTTCGGGGGCTCGGTCGGCCAGCACCGCTCCAGCGGCAGGAACGGAAGACCTTCCGAAAGATGCAGCCACAGTCATGCTCGTCGAAGCCACATGGACGAAACCGTACTTAGCATACCTGATGCGAGGCGAGCTCCCAGAGGATCCCATCCATCGACGACAAGTCATGCGGCGCTCCAAGGCCTTCACGATAATCAACGGGGAGCTCTACAAGCGCAGTACCACAGGGGTGCTCCAACGGTGCATAGCGCAGGAAGATGGGATCGCTCTCCTTCGAGAAATCCACGAAGGAACCTGTGGGCACCACGCCTGCAGCCGAACCCTCGTGGCCAAGGCCTTTCGGTCCGGTTTCTACTGGCTATCCGCCCTTTACGATGCCAGGAACATCGTCCAGCACTGCGAAGCATGCCAATTATTCGCCACCAAGCCGCACGCGCCGGCGTCCGAACTGCACACCATCCCTGTGGCCTGGCCCTTCGCACAGTGGGGGCTCGATCAAGTGGGGCCTCTCCCCAAATCATCCCGCGGAGGTCATACTTACCTGCTAGTCGCGGTGGACAAGTTCTCCAAGTGGATAGAGGCTGTTCTAGTCACCAACCAAGAGGCGACCACGGCGGTCAAGTTCTTCGAGTCCATCGTCTACTGGTACGGCATCCCGAACAGCATTATCACCGACAACGGCACCAACTTCACTTCGGGCGAGTTCCAGGACTTCGCCAAAAACCTCGGCATCAAGCTCAAGTACGCTTCGGTGGCGCACCCCAAGTCTAATGGCCAGGTCGAAAAGGCTAACGGACTCATATGCGGAGGCCTAAAGAAGCGACTACTTCGACCCCTTAAACGCGCAGCAGGCGCCTGGGTCGAGGAATTGCCTTTGGTACTATGGAGCCTGCGAACGACGCCCAATTCCTCGATGGGCTACACACCCTTCTTCCTGCTCTTCGGGGCAGAAGCAGTGCTACCCACGGATATACGCTACAGTGCGCCCCGCGTGGTCGCCTACGTCGAGGAAGATGCGGACAAAGCACTGGCAGACGCCCAAGATCTACTGGACGAAGCTCGAGATGTCGCCCTCGTTCGATCGGCGGTCTACCAGCAGAGCCTTCGCAACTACCACAGCAGACGGGTACGCGGACGCTCATTCGAGCCAGGTATACCTGAGCATGGCTAGCCCGGCCCGACGGCCCGACCCGGCCCGGCCCAAAAATGGCCCGGCCCGACCTCTTGTTTTGGCCCGATGGGCCGGGCCTGGGCAGAGAAATTTGGCCCGATTGACTAGTCGGGCCGGGCTTGGGCAGAAGATTTCGCAGATTTTAGGAAGGCCCGGCCCGACGGCCCGATAGCCCGACGTTTTTTTGGCCCGACGGGCCGGGCTTGGGTAGCAAAACACGGCCCGACAGTCGGGCCGGGCCGGGCCTGGGCAGCAGATTTTTGAGTCGGGCTTTTTGCCGGCCCGGCCCGACCCGGCCCGGCCCGAAAACATGCCCAGGTATAGAGCCAGGCAACCTCGTGCTCCGCCTCAAGCAGACAAGCACGTCGAAGCTAGAACCGCCATGGGAAGGGCCGTACCTCGTCCATGAGGTCATCCCAGGAGGAGCATATCGCCTACGCAACCCAAAAACGGGAAAAGACGTAGAAAACCCATGGAACGCCGCGCAGCTGCGCCGCTTCTATCCTTAGCTAGCAAAGCTGTCTCCTCTACCCCCTCTACTATGTAATCAAATGCCGGCAGCAGTCCGCGCTCAACAACTGTGCCTTCGGCACCAAGCAATAAAGTTCGAGTTCCTCACTTCATGAATCAACATCTTTGTATACTTACGCTCGGGGGCTTTGCCTTTCGACCCACGCTCGGGGGCTTCACCCGCGCTCGGGGGCTTTGCCTTTTGACCCACGCTCGGGGGCTTCACCCGCGCTTAGGGGCTTTGCCTTTCGACCCACGCTCGGGGGCTTTGCCTTTCGACCCACGCTCGGGGGCTTCATTCGCGCTCGGGGGCTTTGCCTTTCGACCTACGCTCGGGGGTTTCGCCTTTCGACCCACGCTCGGGGGCTTCACTCGCGCTCGGGGGCTTTGCCTTTCGACCTACGCTCGGGGGCTTCGCCTTTTGACCCACGCTCGGGGGCTTCACCCGCGCTCGGAAGCTTCGCTTTTCGACCTACGCTCGGGGGCTTCGCCTCCTGATCTACGCTCGGGGACTTCGCTCGTTTCGACCCAGACAAACAAGATATACATATACAATATACACAACATGGATTTACAGACGCAGCCACAGGGCTATTTCATGGCGCCTTGGTTCGCTCTCTGACGATCACTTTCGGTAATAATCTGTCGAGCAATACAGTCGGCTGTGCCTCTGCAAGCAGCATAGTGGGGCTCCATATCAAAGCGACCACTGGGAGTCGGAGGAGGCGTCTTCAGAAGTTCCAGGTCGACCTCGGGATAATGAGCATGTACGAATGCAAGGGCGACCACAACCCCAGAACGCAAATGCTCCCGAACAAAGGAGTACACGGCGCTTCCGTTCTCAAACCGTTCAAGCAGCGCCGGCAGACCTTCGGGTTGTTTATTCAAAGGAAACATCGCCTCGTACACCAAGGCGAGTGCGCCTCGGCTCGTCTCAGCCAATACTCCGGCTTGGGCAATCCTGTCTTGAAGAAGTGTCATCGCCTTCGACCGGTTCGCCCAGAAATTGTCAGCAATCGAATTGGCATGTGTTTGGGCAGCGATAAGATGCGCATTCACACGTCGGGCTTTAGCCGCGCTGTCGAGGCACACATCTGCAGAAGAAAGATGAAGATTAAATTCGGCAAAGTTGAGCAGCGAAGCAAAGGACACCGAAAACTCACATTTTAGAGCCTTCCCCAAGTTCTCGATTTCGTCTAGCAGAAACTTCTCGGCGTCGGCAGCCAGTGACGCCTTCGACAGAGCAACATCGACCTTGGCAGTAACTACCTTCAGCTGACGCTGTGTGCTCTGGAGTTGGTCGCGCAGGGAACGAATCAGAGTTAATTCGCTCGAAGAAGGCGCCCTCCGCTCAACGGCACCGGAGGTACTACCGACAGTTTCATACTCAACAGGCCAGGCGCTAGTGGTCGCAGACGGCTCCTGCATAAGAGGCCTAGCATCACACACAAGCATCAACAACCAAATGTCGAACAGATTAACATAACAGAAGATCAAGTTTTACAGCAGAAAGGAGTCCTAGTCAGGGTCACAGCCCTCGGCGTGGGACCACAAAAGCTAATTACAGATGCACGCTAAGCATCATCGGCATTACGCCGAGCTACCAGGGGCCTTGCTAGATTGGGCGCCGGAGGTTCCGCGCCTTCGAGCCCGCGCCGCCGCCCGCTGATCGTTCCTTTCGGCCAAGAAGCTAGTCAACCGAGCAGCCAGGTCGCGTGCTCGAGCAACATAGCTCTTTGCTGATTTGTCACGTCCATCAGCATCCTTTGGGTATGTGCTGGTGACCTTCTCAGCGTCGAACGGTACTTCGTGCATCATCATCAAAGAGAAGACAGACTCAGATCCGATAGTTACCTGTCGGCGAACAGCAGCAACTAACGGATCTTCGCCATCTGGCTTCACCGCCAAGGCTTCGAGGATCCCAGCCATGGTATCGCCGAGCAAGTCAGGAATGGAGGTGTCCCGAACACAGATGAGCGTAGACCGCACCTTCGCCAGGAAACTGCATAACTCCCGACTTAGGCGCTCGGCAGCACCAACACTGGACTCCAGTCCAGCAGGCTCCTTCATAACCTCAGCATCTAACTCCGCAGCACCTGCAAAGCGCCGCAAGGTCTTCAGTTAAGAAAGGCGATTCGTCAACGCCACAAAACTCGATAAAGAGGCGCCGAAGGTTTACTGCGCAAGGTGTCGAGCGAGCTTTGCAGGCGTTGATGCAGTTCTCCCTCTCGCGATTCGGCGTCCAGGCGAATTTTCTTCGCACGCTCTTGAGCTTCGGACGATTCGGCCTTCAATCGGGCGATTTCGTCGTTCAGCTCAGCGACTTTAGCCTTCAGACCCAAATTTTTAGTGGCAAGGTTGTCCAACTGAGATTTCAGGGAAGTCGTGTCGGCGGCAGCCTGTGCGCCAATCCCTACCCATTCAAAGGAAGCCATCAGCAAGACAGCCTACAGAGCAAAAATTTATAAGTGAAATAGCAGTACCCACGTCGTATGTCCTCGAGTTGCTCGGACAACTTTCGGTTCTCTTCCTCCAAGGCAAAGAAGCTCCTGCAAACTTTCGACAGGTCCCTAACAACAGGCTAAATAATGCAAAGCAAAAGATTAACCCTCGAGTCATGGTTCGGAGGGCAAGCCTAAGTGTAAACACTTAGACTCACCCTCGGGGGCTACTGATGGTCAAACACGCGAAACGCAAGTTGAGAATCTTCGGACTTACATGGTTGTTAGGACCGGAAGGCTCGCCAGATGAGGAGACAAGGACGAAATCATGTTCCGTCGCCTTCTTCTTGGAAGAGGTCGAAGGCTTCGTGAGAACGGCCTCGGGGGCGGCAACGTCGACCGCCTTCTCCTGCGAGTCTGCAGTCTGTTCGAGGGCGTCGTCATGGGGTCGGACCTGGTATTGGTCTTGATCCCCCGGACAGGTCGACGTCTCCTCGGTGGAAGATCTGAAGCAAGCATCAATGTCAAAACCAGACAGTTAATTCGAAACAAGACCACAAGATGTACGAGTTTAGCAAGGAAAGCTTACGACGCGTCGATCCCGAACTTTGGAAGGATCTTCTTCTCTGTTCGAGGAGGAGGACGGCGGCTCAAAGGCGAGGCGGGGATCGCGCTGTTGCCGTCATCACCCGAAGTAAAATGGGTGTCATCGAGGTCTTCCGAATCTTCGACAATATCCGCAATTTGTTGTCTCTTCGGGGCCCTCGGTGGCGACGGAGCGGCGGATGTCGATCCCTCCGGCACTTCGGTAAAATCACGCCCCGGATATTCACCCATCTCGGGCTGCGGCGGATAGCATCGAGCTAGGTTGATCACCTGCACAGGGATGTAGACTGCTTTCGATACTGGTCGATTCGGCTATGAAATGAGAAAGGTATTCGATTAAGATCAGGATCGTACCTCGGTGCGGGGAAAGGCCTTGCTGAAGGCCACTGCGCCGAAGATTTTCGGCACGGGATCTTTCTTCTTGATGTTCGTGACGGTGCGTATGAACTCGTCGATCTCGGCCTCGTGCAGCTCGTCCTGGGAGATGCGGGTCGAATCCCGACGATCGCTGTAGTCCCACATGCAGTGGGCTCGAGCAGCGAGCGGCTGAATTCGACCCTCGATGAAGGTCCGGATAAGCTGGATCCCCGAAAGCTCTTTCTTCGGAGTAGCTCGGAGCTGCTGGATCTTCTTCATCAGCGGCTCCGTAACCTTCAACTCCTCGTCAGAAAGGTCGTGCCTCCAAGACACGCGAGGTCGAAGAACGCCGGTGGGCTGAAATTCCTCGAGTCCGAAACTTTCGGCGTCGGAAGATTTGTCCTTGGCGTAGTACCACTTCGCCCTCCACCCGGGATTGTTTTCGGGCGTCTGGGGGTTGAAGTATTCGATGTCTGGGCGCACCTGAACGCCGAAACCGCCGGTTTGGTATGGTAGAGGTGCCGAATAACGAAAATTCGGCGCCACAGTGCCCAGTGGGGTTCAATCCCCAGGAAACATTCACAGAGCGTGATGAAGCACGCAATGTGAAGGATGGAATTGGGATTCAGATCGTGGAGCTGAATTCC
This sequence comes from Dactylis glomerata, assembly GCA_007115705.1. Lineage (NCBI taxonomy): Eukaryota > Viridiplantae > Streptophyta > Magnoliopsida > Poales > Poaceae > Dactylis > Dactylis glomerata. The sequence goes on along the minus strand of QXEO01000444.1, from coordinate 3,040,987 downwards.
GTAAGCAAAAAGAAGTCCGTGGAGAAAAGGATGCAGGGGAAAAGACAAACCCCGCAGCAAGAAGGCGATGAAGATTACCCGGAATCCCGGAGGAGGCCGGGGAATGATCTCCGGGCCGGCGGCAAGCGACTCCGCCGGCGTGTTCTTCAGGAGGCCCATCTTTTCGGCCTGGGACAATTCCTTGTTCCCGACCTTGGTCTGGACCCAGCGGCCGACGACGGAGCCGTCGGCATCGGCCGTCTTGGCCTTCTTGGCGGTAGCGCCGGTGGCGGCGCCGGCGGCGGTGGAGCTCCTCTTGCCCATGGTCTCAGGGCGCAGCGACGATTGCGGAAATGGAGCTGAGGGAGTAAAGCTACAGGAGCAATGCGCGAGGAAGAAGATGGTGGCGGCGGAGTGGGACGGATTGCTTACCCTGCCACCGTTATTTATTCCACCTCTGGAAATCTGCGTCAGATCTCAGCCGTCCACGACGAAGTGGAAACGACCGAGCTGATCCAGCCGTCCACGTGTCAGCACGCGGGCGCCGCGGTGTCCACTATGCACGGTAATCAAGGAAACCGTGCCGGTTATTTATCACCCACGCGCGGGATGTGCGGTCAAACACTGTCAACGGCCAGAGCGTGCGGCCGGTGGGCCCACTATATGTCTAGTCTTGGCAGGGTCGGGCCATTCCTGTAGAGGATGATGTGACAACTCAACGAAGCGTATCGTTAGCAATGACGCGATCCTTTGGGTAGGTTGATTCTTTTCGACTCAAAGGGCAAAGACTAGTAAGAATTCTTTCGAGTCTCAAAGGTATGTGCCCCTTGCACTCGGACGATTTTTGACTGGGATTCCTTCGAGGTTTTTGTGCTCCTCTCTTTTGTGTTACCCAAACATACGCAGAGTTTTTCGACGACTCTGTCGTTTGCTGAACGTTTCGAATGAGGTTCTTCGAGCAAGGGATGTTTGCTCTTTCGAGAGAATTTTTCGATCAAAATTGTTTCGAATTGCTCTTCTTGGGCCAGCAGCGCCTTCGAGATATTCGAGGCGGGGCTTCGGTCCCTCGAATTAACCTTTTGGGCCAGCAGCGCCTTCAAGATATTCGAGGCAGGGCTTCGGTCCCTCGAATTGCCTTTTCGGGCCAGCAGCGCCTTCAAGATATTCGAGGTTGGGCTTCGATCCTTCGAGTTGCCTTTTTCGGCCCAGTAATGCCTTCAAAGAATTCGAGCTCGAGTTGCGGACCTTTGAATCATCCTTTTCGAGCCTGCAGCATCACTATGCTATTCAAGAATAAACATCCGAACCTTCGAAGCGCATCTCTAGACTGCTAGAGCTTTCATTCTGTTCGAGTATGGGCTGATGCCTTTTCGAACCTTTCTTTCGAGCTATCAACGCTCCTTAATCAACATGCCCGAATCTTGGTGGCAATATGCCAGTTCGGATGCCGTATGTCAAATACGAAGGTAAGCCCACGGTTTGCAACACCTGATGGCCTGGTATTCGTATCAAACGCGCTCTATCGGAAATTTTCCATACCTACGGTATGAAGTTTGCACCGGTGGACGCATCGAGTGTCTCACAAATGAACTGGGCTCTGACCTGGTAAGTCCAACGCGGCTCGGGTTGGGGTAGCACCAGCCCACGCGGGTTCGAGTCGGGGGACTCGAATCTGAGTAAGCTAACCGAATGTCTTTGCGGCTATGCAATTAACTGAGACCCAGCGTGAGTCTCAGGCCGGTTATGCGCATCCCTCTGCAAACCCGACTTAGCACTTTCGAGGCTCTGAATGAGCGTAGCTCGAAAATTTCATACCTAACAAGTGTATTACTCGAATGTTCTTTGTGTTCTTTTGGTTTTACAGACCAGGCTCGCATATCGGGTGCGGCTAGGAAGACTTTCGGGTGGAGTCCCTGCCATAGTCTTCGGCTATCCCAGGCACTCGGGGGCTACTGATGAAGGAATGACAAACGAGCACCCGATATTTGCCTACCTGGTTTTCGGTCCAGGAAAGGTCTCCCTCAGAAGGCTCTTGAGGCCCATCAAGGCAGCGTTCTAGCGTGGCCCAGGAGCTAAACTTGGCGTGCAAGCAAAGGCCCGAAGAATTAGAATTGGATTAGGCTTCGTCTGTTTGAGTACCGATCCGATCTGTATCAGGTTTGAGGGACCGTCCTGAGACCTAGCCTTCGCATATAAAAGGCTGGGAGGGAGGCCTCAAAAGGCTAGACACTTTTCCACCCACCTCACGTCGGAGCGCTCGACAACTTAGAGCTCTCTGTTTAGGCTAGATCCAATCTACGCCACCATTGTACCATCATCATCGCCACACCTCCATCAATACAAAGTCAGACAAGCAGGACGTAGGCCTTTTACCTTTCGAGGGGGCTGAACCTGGGTAAATCCTGTGTTCCTTTGCTTTCGTCTGATCGCCGTCGAGTTCGCCAGGTCCCCGATACGCTTCCTAGATCGAAAGCCCTTCGACATGGGCATTGCCGGGGATAAACCTCGTCAGCCGGCCAAGGCCTTGCGCGACGGCGGCCCGGACAGTATTAGCGGGAGCAGAAATCGAGGGCAGCCCGCTGCTGGAGGGATGGATGCATGCGTGATCGGAGACGCGTGAGATCCTGAGATAGTGGCCTCGACCTTCCGGCAAGGAGGCAACCGCGACGACACCCACGGTGGCAGCGGATGTGGCCTCGATCTCCTGGCACGGAGGCAGCCCCGACGACGCCCATGACGGCAGTGGACGGGCCCTCTCGGCTGATGTCAACGGGGTTGCAAAATTCCCCATTGGGAATTCGTATCCGCACAGGCTGCAACCTTATCTATTTGCAACTTTGCACCAAGATCTATCCGTTCTTACAAATTCCTATAATAGACAAAATATATGACCTTGGTCCCATGCTCTTTCGTCGGAACTTTCACATCGGGATAGGCTAAAAAAAATAGGAAAAGGATAGGGCACGACAAGATAAAAAGCCAAATTAATTTATGAATGTAGCTGCATCCCATAAAAAATGTTTCACCCCGTAAGAAAATACTGATTTTGGTAGTGAAATTTTTCATGGTCTACAAAATGTTCATTGAAAAATAAGATAGAGCCGAAAAGGATAGGCTGATGAGGATCCAAATTAGCGTGGTTGTTGAGTTTGGTACCTGAAATTTCTTCATGATCTAAAAAATATTATTTCATAAAAATTAACTACAAAGGGCTAGGGCACAACCTAATAAAAAAAGAAAAATCAATTCATGGATGTAGCTAGATCCATGTAAAAAAATCACACCATCAAAAAAATAACATTTTCAGTAGTGAAGAAATTTTCTAGATCTGCAACTTGTTCAATAAAAAAATAAGATTCAAAGATTGTCGGAGCCAAAAAGGATAGGCCGACGAGGATCCAAATTAGCATGGTGGTTGACTTCGGTTTGTGAAATTTCTTCATGTCCTAAAAATATTTATTTTTTAAAATTAACCCGTAACAACGCACGGGCAATTTTACTATTTACTCTAAATAAGACTTCCCCCCCCCTCCCCCTCCCTCCTCCGAGAACTATTTCCAATTTATCTAACTTTTCTGCGACTAATATTTTAATATCAATACCAGCAACAACACGTGGGTATCATCATGTCGATTAACTTTAGCCTATTGACTATTGTTAGCAACTGAGTATTGCATATTTATCAATATAACTTCATGTTACATGCAATGTATACTATTTTATTTACACAATAGTTACTAAAGAAATTCCCGCTGCAACGCGCGGGCTTCCTTCTAGTGAGTACATAATATAAATTTGTATTGAGTCACAACTTCCTCCATCTGTTCTGTTCGGTTTTCTAGGGTCTCACGACGTTCCGGCGACGCGCGATCCCAGGGCTAGAACTTTGATCTTGAGAGTGCGATTGTGATCGCGCTGCTCCCATCCTCCTCTCGATCACATCCTTGTGCTCCGCCCGCTCTCTTGTCGCTCTTGTTTTGGTCAGGTCACGCTAGGGTTCGGGGCGATTATGGGGTTCTCTGGTAGAACTACCCGCCCTTGGCCCGGTGTGAGTTTTGATCTCGCGAGTGGTGACGATGGTGGAACGGGAGGTTGCAGGGGTGACGGATCAGGTGGCGGCGCGTGTCCTCCCTCTGCAGGGCGGCGGGACTAATGCGAAACCGTCGCAATCTGAGAAGGGGAAGGCGGATCAGCCTTGAAACCAGCATGGGGTAACCCGAAAGGGCTCGTTCTCAACCCGGCGGGGGACAACTTGTTCATCGCCATTTTTGGATCAAAGGGAGACCGGGACCATGTGATGAATGGATCTCCATGGACTGTTGGTAAGCATGTTGTTCTTATGAAAAATATGATCTGGATGTGGATCCAGGACATGTTGTTTTTGATCGGTTGGCCATTTGGGCCAGAATCAGTTCTCTTCCGCCAAGGCTGATGAACTCGGAGAGGGGGTTGGAGATTGTGAAGCCAATTGGGCTTGTCAGGAAGATTGAAGTAGATGATCAAGGCAGATGTTGGGGTAGTTATATGCGAGTGAGAGTTGAGGTCACTGTAAAAGAGCCGCTGCTTCGGGTGATCACAGTATTCTCTCGTCGTTTGCAGACTACGTCGAGCTATGAGATTCAGTACAAGAAGTTACCCTTCTATTGTTTTTCATGCGGGATGCTGGGACATTCCTACCTTGTGTGTGCTAACCCAGCTGAACGCGATGACAATGATGATCTCCCATATTCTGCAAAGCGTTTGATGGTACCAGATGACCGTAAGCGATCGGGAGGATCAATGCCTGGCACCAATGCTTCGTCGACTGGGTTTGATCAGCCCATTCCAAATTCCAGGGGCTCCACTGGGGGCGCTTTTGTTAACGTTGGGCGCGGGCATGACCATGCTGGTCGGACTGAAATTGGCAGGCCTGAAGAAGGTGATGCCTCCTCTCCTTTGAAAGATAGTGGCGGCGGTGGCCGCGGGCGCGGGGGAAGGTCTACTCGCGGCAGAGGGAGAGGGCGTGCTGATGCTGGGCGTGAGCTCGTCCTAGCTAAGGTTCCTAAGTAGACAACATCAGGGCAAAATAGGAAGGCAACTAAAAACCAGCAACAACAGAGTCCGTTGGCAATTGAGGGTTCGGGTTCTGGTGTCTCAAATACCCTTGTTGTTGTGCAGAGGGAGAAGGTGACTCAAGTTCCAGAGGATGACACTCAGAGTACTGAGTCAAATAAGAAACTAAGAACCACACCATCTCGATCGGCGGATCAGGCGGAGGCTATTGAGCAGCCCCACCAGACGCGATGAGTCTATTAGCGTGGAACTATCGCGGGCTTGGGTCGGACGCGACAGTCGGAGAGCTTCGGTATCTAATATGGAAGCATAGACCTGCCCTACTCTTCCTCTCGGAGACGAAGATGTGGGATACGAAGGCAAAGAGTTTTATGTGGTCTCTTGGCTATACTGGCTCTTTTGCGGTGAGTTGCATGGGCCGCAGCGGTGGCCTTGCGCTATTTTGGAAGCACCCGTACTCAGTTTCCATTAAGGGTTTCAATCAACATTGTATTGATGTGAGAGTAACCATGGAGGATGCTGATCCATGGCGTGCGACCTTTGTTTATGGCGAGCCGAAGCGTGAGCTACGTCATGTTTTCTAGGATTTACTCCGACAACTTCGGGGTGAATGGCAAGGACCGCGGGTTTGTTGTGGAGACTTTAATGAAGTTCTTTGCTAGGATGAACACTTTGGGTCGAAAGATCGGTCAGATGCCCAGATGGAGTTATTTAGAAGCTATCTCAAGGACTGTAACCTGCGAGACATGGGGTACTCGGGTCCAAAGTACACATGGTCAAACAGACAAGATGCCCAGTGCAATGTCAGGGTTCATCTTGACAGGGCGGTGGCCAACGAGGCCTTTGCAACGAGATTTGAGGACAGCCACGTTGAGAATTTGATTACAACCTCATCAGATCACTATGTAGTTTGGTTGCGTTTTGATGCAGCTGGGATGCAGCCGCGATCTCTTGTACATCAAGGGTTCAAATATGAAGCTATGTGGCGACGATCTGAGAATTACAAAGATACAGTAGAGGAGTTTTGGCAGACTAATACTGCTGGGCCGACCTCACTCCATTCTACTTGGGCTTCTTTGAATCAAGGGATTTCTATTTTCGTGCCCTCGGGTCCTTAATTGTACTCAGTTTTCCCCAGCTCCTTAGTTTTTCCTCAGTTTTGTCCAAGCCCTTGTCTGAAACCCTCACAAGGAGCTCAGACGGAAGGAATCCCGTTTAGTTGACCATTCCGTGCTGACGAGTGGGGCCACGTCGTGTGGGGCTGGTAGAAAGGGACCGCGTGGGACAGGACGAGACTGTGTTTGGTCATACGAGCGGAGCTGGGGCCGTAGCGTGTGGGGCCGTAGCGTGTGGAGTTGTGTGGGTCCGGGACATGGGCACGAGTGGTTTCTGTCTCTTTTGCCCAGATTAGCAGTTTTCAATGCACCTTTTTCCTCTCTCTCGCTCGATCTCATTCATTCTTGATTGCCCAAATTGGTAGCAAATCTAGAGCAGCTTCTCCTTCTGTTTCTTAACGCCATTCATTTCTTTATGCCTTCGTTTTTACCCAATCAGGTACTCCCTCCGATCCATATTACTCTTCACTAATACGGATGTATCAACCACTAAAATGTGTTTAGATATAACCACATTAGCGAAGAGTAATATGGATTGGAGGGAGTAGGAAATCTAGGGCACAATCTAGAGAAAATATACGATAAGCTGCATACAGCAGCCAACATAGCATAGATAACAGTAGGGACCTATAACAGTACTATCGACCGAGATCCAACATAAGCTACAATTTACATGAATGGGATTAAGCTTGGAGGCTGCATAGGTGAATCCCAAGTGCTTTGTGTTTGGCCATGAACGTATGCACGTTCACGGTCGTTCCAACTCTAGCACCGCCAATGGCTCTGCCAATGGATTCGGCATGGTTCACCAGGCAGTTGAAGTCGGTGGCTCGGAGCCTCCTGGTGTAGAAGGGGCACCTGTAAACGCCTCGAGCAAAGTGGCAATCGTAATGGCCAGACTGCAGCCTCCTGAGGACGTGACGAGTCTTGGTGTGGAAGGACTCGCCGTCGCTATCGACGTCGCTGCTCTGCACCTGTCACGTAGCACTAAAGATCGAAAAACACGGAGTCAATTGCAGCGATGATGGAATAGAGAGTGAACAAAAGATCATGCATGATAATATGGGCATAAAAAAAAGAGGTAGCATCAGTTACATTGGACACACTTATATCCAGGATTTGAGTCAGTGAACCAAAGATCATGCACAACAAATTTGTACACACCAATTGTTCACTGACCAAACCCTGAATCAATTTGTGCCCAAATATTCATCATCATCGGCACAAATTAACCGGATGGGATTGATTACTCACATAAGTTAACCGAATCTTAAACAAAAGCAAATCACAAACACTAATAATGCAAGATCTAGAACTAGGAACAGACGAACCCTAATAATGCAAGATCTAACACGCAAGATCTAGAACTAGGAACAGACGAACCCTAATGACGCAAGATCTAACACAAAAGTATTGAACTAGGAACAGACGAACCCTAATAACGCAAGATCTAACACAAAATGATAGAACTAGGAACAGACGACCCCTAATAATGCAAGATCTAACACAAAATGGATTGAAATGGGACAAGAACAAGGGAACAAAGGGTTACCTCCTCGTCGTCGACGATGCTGGTGTCGTAGGGGTTCTCCGGGGTGACATACGGCTCTTGTTCATACGGGTCCCAATCGACGGGGAACTAGATGGGGGCCTGGATGGGGGCGGCGGCTGATGCGCCGACTGCTACGTCGGAAGCAGCGACGGGGGCCTAGACGGGGGCGGCGGCCGATGCGCCGGTGGCTGATGCGCCGGCGGCTACGTTCGAAGTAGCGACGGGGTCCTGGACAGGGGCGGCGGCCGATGCGTCGGTGGCCGATGCGCCGGCGGCTGATGCGCCGGCAGCCGATGCGTCGGCGGCTGATGCGCCGACGGCTACGTCGGAAGCGCCGACAATGGGCATCTCATTCTTCTCCATCGCCGGGTTTTTTCTTTGGGGTTTTTTCGATGCGAAGTGGAGAAGATGATGGGACAGGAGAGGCGGTTGCAGTGAGAATGAGAGAGTGGGCGAGCATCGAGGGAGAGAAAGAGGGACTCTATAAAGATGAAGGTGGCGTTTGGTGTACCGCAACACACGTCCGCTATGCACAGCTGCAGCGTGCACCGCAACACGAGGCTAACCCTTCGACGTTTGGTGTACTCAGTTCTAACCTCGGGCCTTATACAGAAATTTTATCTGTACTCAGTTTTCCCCTCGAGTACTTAGACTGGCAAGTGCAATATACTTAGTTCTACCCTCAAGTAGCTGGTCAACAGAGAGTCAACAAATGAGATTAACATAGCTAATTGAGTCATTTCATGCGCAAAAAAATCCAAAAAAAATAAAAACATAGTGGCACCTACTCATGGAGTCTTCCTACGCAACCTGTCACCAAGGAAACCTTAACAAACATAGATAAATCAAGTTTTACCATAAATTGCCACTTCTCAGAATCACTAGTAGCTATGAAGATGCATGGTTTTCCACTCAAACCCGTTTGCAAAACATCTTCCTCAAAACATAGTTTGTCTAAATGAGGCCATAATTGTCACACTCGTGTATATTTGAATTGCAAATAATTTGATGTAGCCCAATATGAATTATATTGTACAAAACACGCATTTTTCATTTTGTAATTCTTTTGTTTGAATCCCTTAGTCTATTTACTATTTATGTGCCCTTGGTTTCTTAGTACTACTCAGTTTTGCCCTCAAATACTGTCACAAATGCTCACAGAAGCCCAAACTTATCCTGATTGGTTGAGCCGTTATCACACGGATCGACTCCACCAACCGTTGATCCACTGATCTAACGGGCAGTATACCCCTATCCATCTCTTCATGGCCACCCCTCTCTCTCTCTTCGTGGCCACCCCTCTCTCTCTCTCTGTCGGTGGATCAACGGTTGGTGGAGGCAATCTGTGTGAAAAGAGATATGCATTTATGGATTATTTTGCCACGTAACTATATTCCCTCTATTTATGCATTATTTTCCACGATTTAAAAATGTTAAACTAAAAAGTGGTATAATTTTGGTGTAAACAAGAGACATACTTATTTGCGGATTTCAGTGAATGGATTATTTATCACCCCTCTAACAATTATCAACTATCTTTAGCATTCCTTTTCTTTTAGGGAATATAGTTTTAGTAATTTGAAATGGCCCAAAAGTGGTATAATTTTGGTAGAAACATGAGACATACATATTTGGCATATTTGGGGGATTTCGGTGAATGGATTATTTTTCACCCCTCTAACAATTATCAACTATCTTTAGCATTCCTTTTCTTTTAGGGAATATAGTTTTGGTAATTTGAAATGGCCCAAAAGTGGTATAATTTTGGTAGAAACATGAGACATACATATTTGTGGGATTTCAGTGAATGCATTATTTGTCACCCCTCTAACAATTATCAACTATCTTTAGCATTCCTATATTCCCTAACACTTATTTTTTTTGGTAATTTCGGTGAATGCACACACTAACTTTGAAAACAACTACAAGTACATGTAACTGACTAATGGATTTGTAACAAGGGATCCCTTGTAACAACTTCTAGCGCTTGATGAGCAATGATAAGAATCCGATCGTAATTATACAACAACAAAAAACCAGCCATCAGATTAGCTTGCTTCTTCAACTCGATCAGCTGCTTTAACTGCTTGTTCATTTTATTCAGTTCTCCCTTCACTTCCACCAGTTCTGCATTGGGAGCATTAGGCATAATTGGAACGGCTCCTCTCTCTGCCGCATTCTCTATAGCAAGTCCCCCCTCCCAAATTGCGCTCCCCAATAGCGCCAATTGATTCCTACAATTTAAGCCTCTGAACGTACACATCAATCCACTCGAAATACCTGCATTTCTTTAGGATCTGAAAACAACAACGTGAATCCTAAATCCCAAATTTGATGGAATAACAAGAAAACCGAGAGAAAACAGAGCAATTAGAGCGAGATCTAACCTTATCCCCCTCTCTATATGGCAAGCTCTCGCATGCAAGGAACTCACATCCACGGTTGCCGTTGTCGTCCGTCTTACAGATCGACCGCTTCAGAGGCTCCTGGCTTGGGCAGTCAGGGCATCTTGTCAAAGGCACGAGTCCATACTGTGGCCATGAAGAACGGGAGGTCAAACAGAAACTAGACATCACCCACCCTGCCGGAGAAGGGCTGCCGCTGGCGGAGAAGAAGAACAATGGGGCACGGGGAAAGAAAGGGGAAGCAATGGCATGGGCACGGGCGCAGGGCTGGCTCGGGATCCCATTTTGCAACAGTCACCTGGGTAAGCTGTGGGTCCGGCGCGCTAATGTGGACAAGTTGTGGGTCCCACGATAATCTAGATAAGTGGAGACGTGTCCACTGCGGGGCACCAACAGTGGCCCCACTTGCTAGCACCAACAAACGGTCAACTAAACGGGATTCCTCCCGTCCGAGCTCCTTGTGAGGGTTTCAGACAAGCGCTTGGGCAAAACTGAGGAAAAACTAAGCGGCTGGGGAAAACTGAGCACAACTAAGGACCCGAGAGCACGAAAATAGAAATCCCTTGAATCAAACTGGTCGCTCCCTCCAAAAATGGGGTAGGGAAACTTTTGGCTCGATACCCAGGAAGATTCAAAAGCTTGAGAAGAAATTGCGCTATCTCCACACCTCGACTGCTACTGATGAGTCTATAGCTTTGGAGAAGGAGGTAGAAGGGCAACTTTGTGAGCTCTTTGAGTGTGAAGAAATTATGGCATGTCAAAGATCTCGAGTGGAATGGTTAAAGGAAGGTGATCATAACACGGCCTTTTTCCATGCTCGGGCATCTGCAAGAAAGCGTACTAATCGGATCGAAGTTCTGATTAGGGAGGATGGATCTAGATGTGAAGATCAGGCCGGGATGAAGTCCATGGCGCATAAATTCTATGAGGTCCTCTTCTCCTCTGAACCAAACTTGGCTACGGATCTAGTGTTGGAGGCTATTCCTGCTAAGGTTGATAGTCAGATGAATGAGAGTTTGTGTGCTCCTTACTCAGATGAGGACATAAAAATTGCTCTATTTCAAATGGGGCCTACTAAGGCACCCGGTCCGGATGGTTTCTCGGTGATGTTCTATCAAGTTCATTGGGATTTAGTCCAACATGATATATGCGCTGCTGTTAGGAGCTTTCTCAGTGGCTCGGATATTCCCAAAGGTTTCTATGACTCGATTATAGTCTTGACTCCGAAGGTGACCAAGGCCAAATGTCTAGCAAAGTTTCGACCAATCAGTCTTTGCAATGTTCTGTACAAACTTGCTTCAAAAGTACTTGCTAATAGATTGAAGGTCATTCTTCCACATGTGATCTCTAAATTCCAAAGTGCCTTTATGTCGGGACGTTTGATCACAGATAGTGCCCTTGTGGCATTGGAGTGTTTGCACACTATTCGCAAACAACGGAGTAAGAAACCATTTTTCGCGTTGAAGATTGATATGATGAAGGCGTATGACCGCATCGAGTGGGCTTATCTTCATGGCTGCCTAACCAAGCTAGGCTTTGACAGTGGCTGGATTGCATCGGTGATGAGATGTGTGACGACGGGCAGATATGCTGTTCGGGTAAATGGTGAGTTAACCTCGTCCGTGGTGCCCTCCAGAGGGATCCACCAAGGTGACCCCATCAGCCCGTACTTATTTCTCTTGTGTACGGAAGATTTATCCTGTTTGCTGCAGAAGGAGGGACTCGGTGAGCTACAAGGTCTATGTAATAGAAGGCAAGGTTGATACGTCTCAAACGTATCTATAATTTTTGATGCTCCATGCTTGTTTTTACACCATTTGCCTTGTGTTTTCTTACACTTCGTGGCGTTTTCATGCGATTTCCGGAACTAACCTATTGACAAGATGGCACAGTGCCAGTTCCCTGTTTTCTGCTGTTTTTGTGTTTCAGAAAAGCTACATAGGAAATATTCTCCGAATTGGACGAAACAAGTTCCAGAAGTCTTATTTTTCCCGGACGAAGGACGAGGACCAAACGAGAGCCGGAGGGGGGCCAGGGGCTGCCCTCACACCAGGGTGGCGCGGCCCAGCCCCTGGTCGTGCCCCCTATGTGTGAGGAGGCCCTAGCAGCCCCCTGACGATGCCCCTTCGCCTATATAAAGCCTCAGGACGGAAAACCCTAGGGGGGTCGGCGAAATTTCCAGAACAGTTCCGTAGCTCCGCCACCACCGCCGATGAATTTCGGGGGACAGAAGTCTCTGTTCTGGCACCCTGCCGGGACGGGGAAGTGCCCCCGGAGCCATCTCCATCGGTCTCCATCGCCGTCTCCGCCATCTCCATTGACCTCACCGCCATCTCCATCAACCTTGCTGTCTCCTATGATGAGGAGGGAGTATTTCATCCCCGGGGCTGAGGGCTCTACTAGTAGCTATGTGGTCTTTATGGGGATCGTGAGCTTTGTATCATGTTGAATAAGTAGATGTTACTCTTCTTCATTATGTGTACTCTAGTGTGTTATTAAAGTAATCTATTCCTCCTGCCATGGTGTAATGGTGACAGTGTGTGCATCATGGTGGTACTTGGTCTAGGCTACGATTGTGATCTCTTATGGATTATGAGAATAATTATCACTATGATAGTATTGAAGTGATCTATTCCTCCTTTCATGGTGTAATGTTGACAGTGTGTGCACCGTGTTAGTACTTGGTCTAAGTTGCAATAATATTTATCTTGAGTTGTGATTTGATTTGGATATCTCTATGAGTGGTGTTTGTCACGTACTTGATGAACTTTGAGGAGTGCTTCGTAGCCCTACGCAATGATTAGTGTTATTCAATAGGAGAGTAATTCAGAGTACCATAGTGAAGAGAAGTTATTTATTTGTTCAATTATGTTTTATTGTTGGGAGTGTGTCCACTAGTGAAAGTATGATCCCTAGGCCTTGTTTCCAAGCTTTGCACACCGTTTACTCGCTGTTTTGTTACTTGTTTGCTTGCTGCTATTTTTATTCCAGATTGTATTTACTACTTATAATCATCCATACCACTTGTATTTCACTATCTCTTCGCCGAACTAGTGCACCTATACATCTGACAAGTGTATTGGGTGTGTTGGGGACACAAGAGACTTTCTGTGTCGTAATTGCAGGGTTGCTTGAGAGGGATAGCTTTGACCTCTTCCTCCCTGAGTTCGATAAACCTTGGGTGATCCACTTAAGGGAAACTTGCTGCTGCTCTACAAACCTCTGCACTTGGAGGCCCAACACTGTCTACAAGAACAGAAGCGTGTGTAGACATCAAGCTCTTTTCTGGCGCCGTTGCCGGGGAGGTAAGGTAAAAGGTACTCACATCCTTTGGTTACTAAGTTTTTTAGTTGCTAGTGAGTGCTCGGAGTTATTTCCTTTAGATTCTGCAATTACATCTTTTTGTTTCTTGTTTTTATTTTCACTAGTTAGGCTTAATGGAAAATAAAGAGTTCTATAGTCTTTTTCCTGAGTTTAGATATGAAGTGTTTGAAGAGAAAATTGAAAAACCTTTGGAGCTTAATTTGCATGCTAATAGTGTTGTTAGTATGAATGTTTCAAACACTGTTATTACTAATGCTATAGAAAAGTCTAAGCTTGGGGAAGCTGGTTTTGTTAAGCATGATATTTTTAGTTCCCCAGCTTTAGTGGAGAAAGTTTGTTCTGATAATATTTTATCTCCCATATGTGATGTTCCTTCTTATGATGATATGTTTGAAGAATATGCTTTGCGAAATAGTTGTTCTCTAGCTTGTGATGATACTAAACCTCTAGTTTATGATGGTTATGATGATGAGTATAATATTTTCAGTTCACCTACTTTTGAGGAGAAAATTAGTTATGATTACAATATGCCTCCTATTTTTGATGATTATGGTGATGAGAATAATTATTCTGTTGAATCTGCTCTTACTACTATTGTTCATGTGGGGAGTATTAATTCTTTTATGCATGTGGCTCATGATCGGGAAGCTTTATGTGATAGTTATATTGTTAATTCTATTGATGATGCTACTGAAAGTTATTATGAGAGAGGGAAACATGGTTTGATGGATCTCAACAATATTGAGTTTCCCCTCTTTATGTTGCAATTCTTGAAGTTGTACTTGTTTTGCCTTCCTATGCTTTTTGCTTTGCGCTTTTATGACTTGTCTCTTTACAAGACTATTTTTCATAGAAAGTGATTTAGATTTAAATGTGTTCCACACTTGCTTTTTGATGCTCTCTATTGCTTTAAGTTCCTATATGGCGCATTTGCCTCAAGCTCTTATATGGCGCCCACATGAGCATCTTTGCAAATTACTGCGCCTAGCTCAAAGGCGTTAAAGAAAAGCACTCTTGGGAGATAACTCATTGTTTTATTTTCAGTACTTTTTCTTTTATTTCAGTCTTGGAAGTTATTACTACTGTAATAACCGCTCCTTATCCTTTTTATTTCGTTGTTGTGCCAAGAGAAGCCTCTAATTTGAGTGAGGTAAGATTTGGGGATGTTGCTGTCCTAAAACTATTTTCGGTGCTGCACCGTAAAAATTCGTAAAAATTCTCTGTATATCTTTTGGACCTCCAATTTCTTGTGCATATGCCCCAGGTTATATCCAAACTTTCATTAGTTGAACACTTTTTAATTTGAGCAACATAAAACACCTTAAAAATTCGACCTTTGTCAGCTGTTCTGTTTGACAGATTTCTACCAATATTTGTGTTTGCCGCTTTATCGCTTTCTTTTCGAGTTCGTTTGATCACGGAACTTTTGGGAAAGTTGCTACAGTAGTATATACTTAATATGTGGTGGTTTTAGGTTGAAACCTGAAGCAAAAAAGGGTTGATTCAATGTTATGCTTACACTAATGTTGCTAATAGAATTGTGTTTAGTTTTGTATAAAGGAAGTTTTCAAGTGTAGGGATTGGAGAATGATGAGATGAGTTGAAGAATGGACAAAAGCTCAAGCTTGGGGATGCCCATGTCACCCCAAGAAATATCCAAGAAGTACAAGCGTCAAAGCTTGGGGATGCCCCCGAGGCACCCCTTCTTCATCGGCAAAAATCAGGTCACCTTTCAAGACACTATATTTTTATTGCTTCATGCACTATGTGTTTTTCTTGAAGCATCAGTTGTTTTCGTTTTCATTATTAGTTTTGATTTTTTTGCTGCAATAAACGTTTGGATCACATCATGTTTCTTTTGGAGGAGATGAACTCGTTTTTCATTGCCAAGAACACTCTAGTTTTCACTCTTATCGTTCAATGAGTGTTCTCTTTTTCTGCTACTGCGGTTAGCTTGCATTTTTCGCCTTGATTTTTGTTCAGATCTTGTTTTATCTTTGCATCAAGGTGTATTTGGACCTCTGGGATATGTTGATTTTCCTCAAAAGAGTTTCCTCAAAAAGGTTTTAATGGTGTTGGAAAAGAGAAAAAGTTTCATGTAAAAAAGTGGTACAAAAAGGAGCTTGTGTAGACTGCGGCCTAGGCTTTTGCATGTCATGCTTGATGTCTTTTTGATAGTATGCTTAGTGGTTTTGCTGTAGCATGACTTGTCTCAAATAACTGAGATTGCTTAATGAGCCTTTGAAAAAAATCATGCATTGTTTTTATCGTTTGGAAGCATTATTTTGGTTTTCTCCTTGATGCTTTATTTGGGTTGACTTGGCGCATGCTCACACATGTTAGACTCATCCAAAGTCGCCATAGCCTCTATGATAATTTAGTTTTTGACCTTTGATGCCATCTTATGCTTCTTTTAATGTTGCTTTGTCGCTTTGCATGATTATGGCCGTTATTTCTCTCTTAGTTGGTCGCTCTCAGTCTTTTGCTAGCCCTCATTTTGTACTGAGTATGAGCTCTACTCGTGCATCCAACTCCCAAAAACCAAGTTTGCCATTGTGTCCACTATAAATTCCTATGCATGGTATTTGCAAGCCATTCTAAGTAAATTTTCATGTGCTACCTTTGAAAAAACCTTCAAAATACTTCTCGTTTTGTGACATTGTTTTCAGCTCATGGGGACGTAGTGGTCGGATTTGCTATCTTCCATATTGCTTATTCCAAAAAAAAACACTCCTCCGTGGAATGTGAATGTTGGTAGGCACCCGATGGAATCGGTTAGCCATGGTTTGAGAAAGGAAAAAGGTGGAGAGGAGTGCCAAGTTTATAAAAAGAGCACAAAAGTGCCAATCTCTCTCTCAAAAACTTGCTTCATTTTTGTATGGAAGATAGTAAGAACCCCATTGCCAGTCGTTGACAAAAGCAACCACCTCTCAAAACCAATTTTTATCTCTCTGTTTTACAAATGAAAAGCTCTAGCACATGTTTAATCACTGCTTCCCTCCGTGAAGGGACTTTCTTTTACTTTTATGTTGAGTCACCACCTTCTATCTTTATGCACCATTAAGAGAGCATAGTTGTCATTCTTAGTATAATGTGCATTGTCCCAAAGTTTATCATTGATTGATTCATGACTATGGTTTCACCTGTTCCTAAATTATTTGTATCTAGTCGCCCTCTTAAACTTGAAGGTGTCCTATGCATTTATGTTTTGCTATTCGATGAGGGACAAGCTAAAAACCATTTACTATGTTTTTCCATATGATTTAAACACACATTTGACTTTCATTGTTTTATTATTCATGATCTTTTGTTTGTGTTCTTTTTCATGCTATAACATGGTTGCTAAGTTTCTTCTATCAAGATTATGTCTTTCATGCCCATGTTTTAAGTTCTTATGATCCCAGTACTCAATGCTTTCATAGATGATCAAGATTGTGTAGGTGCATGTCACCTCAAAAATTATTTCTTTTGTTATCACTTACCTACTCGAGGACGAGCAGGAGTTAAGCTTGGGGATGCTGATACGTCTCAAACGTATCTATAATTTTTGATGCTCCATGCTTGTTTTTACACCATTTGCCTTGTGTTTTGTTACACTTTGTGGCGTTTTTATGCGATTTCCGGAACTAACCTATTGACAAGATGGCACAGTGTCAGTTCCCTGTTTTCTGCTGTTTTTGTGTTTCAGAAAAGCTACACCGAAAATATTCTCGGAATTGGACGAAATAAGTTCCAGAAGTCTTATTTTTCCCAGACGAAGGACGAGGACCAAACGAGAGCCGGAGGGGGGCCAGGGGCTGCCCTCACACCAGGGTGGCGCAGCCCAGCCCCTGGCCGTGCCCCCTATGTGTGAGGAGGCCCTAGCAGCCCCTGACGATGCCTCTTCGCCTATATAAAGCCTCGGGACGGAAAACCCTAGGGGGGTCGGCGAAATTTCCAGAACAGTTCTGCAGCTCCGCTGCCGCCGATGACGAATTTCGGGGGACAGAAGTCTCTGTTCTGGCACCCTGCTAGGGACGGGGAAGTGCCCCCGGAGCCATCTCCATCGGTCTCCATCGCCGTCTCCGCCATCTCCATCGACCTCACCGCCATCTCCATCAACCTTGCTGTCTCCTGTGATGAGGAGGGAGTAGTTCATCCCCGGGGCTGAGGGCTCTACCGGTAGCTATGTGGTTCACCTCTCTCTCCCATGATGTGATCTTTAAGTGATTGTGAGCTTTGTATCATGTTGAATAAGTAGATGTTACTCTTCTTCATTATGTGTACTCTAGTGTGTTATTAAAGTAATCTATTCCTCCTGCCATGGTGTAACGGTGACAGTGCGTGCATCATGGTGGTACTTGGTCTAGGCTACGATTGTGATCTCTTATGGATTATGAGAATAATTATCACTATGATAGTATTGAAGTGATCTACTCCTCCTTTCATGGTGTAATATTGACAGTGTGCGCACCGTGTTAGTACTTGGTCTAAGTTGCAATAATATTTATCTTGAGTTGTGATTTGATTTGGATATCTCTATGAGTGGTGTTTGTCAAGTAGTTGATGAACTTTGAGGAATGCTTCGTAGCCCTACGCAATGATTAGTGTTATTCAATAGGAGAGTAATTCAGAGTACCATAGTAAAGAGAAGTTATTTATTTGTTCAATTATGTTATATTGTTGGGAGTGTGTCCACTAGTGAAAGTATGATCCCTAGGCCTTGTTTCCAAGCTTTGCACACCATTTACTCACTGTTTTGTTACTTGTTTGCTTGCTACCATTTTTATTCCAGATTGTATTTACTACTTATAATCATCCATACCACTTGTATTTCACTATCTCTTCGCCGAACTAGTGCACCTATACATCTGACAAGTGTATTGGGTGTGTTGGGGACACAAGAGACTTTCTGTATCGTAATTGCAGGGTTGCTTGAGAGGGATAGCTTTGACCTCTTCCTCCCTGAGTTCGATAAACCTTGGGTGATCCACTTAAGGGAAACTTGCTGCTGCTCTACAAACCTCTGCACTTGGAGGCCCAACACTGTCTACAAGAACAGAAGCGTGTGTAGACATCAAAGGTCCCCCTGTATCACATCTTCTCTTCGCAGACAACAGTATCTTCTTTACACGGAGTGATTCCTACAGCGTTGGTGCCCTCAAGGTGGCCCTGGATACCTACTGTGTGGCTTTGGGCCAGAAGATTAATCTACAAAAATCTTCAGTGTTATTTATCAAAAACTGTCGGGTTGATATCAAGAAGGCAGTAACGACTGCACTGGGGGTGGATAATGAGGTCCTGCAAGATACCTATCTTGGTATGCCCACTAAAATTGCTAGGGCCGTGTCTTCCTCGTTCAAGTTTCTCTTTGATCGCATGTGGAGAAGTGTCACGAACTGGAATGACAGACCCATGTCCCGAGCTGGCAAGGAAGCGTTTCTGAAATCTGTCAGTCAGTCGATCCCCAACTATGTGATGAGTTTGTTTTAGATTCCTGTCAGCATTTGTGATTTGATGAGATCATGTATTGCTAACCACTGGTGTGGTTTTGAAGAGGGGAAGAAGAAGATGCATTGGCGGTCCTGGGAATGGTTATCCTCCCCTAAATCTCTTGGTGGTATGGGCTTTAAAGATTTTGTCCTCTTCAATCAAGCGATGCTAGGAAAGCAATGTTCGCGGCTGCTAACAGAGCCAGATTCCTTGTGTGCTAGAGTGTTGAAGGGGAGATACTATCCAAAAACTGATTTCCTCTCAGCAGAAAAGCCATGGTCGTCCTCATTCACTTGGCGCTCAATTTTGTTTGGCCGGGAGTGATACGTCTCCAACGTATCTATAATTTTTGATGCTCTATGCTTGTTTTTACACCATTTGCCTACTGTTTCGTTACACTTCGTGGCACTTTTATGCATTTTCCGGAACTAACCTACTAACAAGTCGCCACAGTGCCAGTTCCCTGTTTTCTGCTGTTTTTGTGTTCCAGAAGTGATACACAGGAAATATTCTCGGAATTGGACGAAACAAGTTCCTGAACTCTTATTTTTCCCGGAAGCTTCCAGAGATCCAAAGAGGAGTTAGAGGGGGGCCACAAGGGCCCCACACACCAGGGCGGTGCGGCCAGGGGCCTGGCTGCGCCCCCTATGTGTGAGGTTGCCTCGGGCCACCTCTGACGATGCCCCTTCGCCTATAAAGACCCCCCGACGGAAAAAACCTAAGTACCCGATCAATTTTCTAGAACACATCGCGATCCGCCGCCGCCGTTGACCCGAAGATCGGGAGGGTCCAGAAGCTCTTCCTGGCACCCTGCCGGAGAGGGGAATCGCCACCGGAGGTCTTCTTCATCGCCATGCTTGCCTCCGGAGCGATGAGTGAGTAGTCTACCTTGGACTATGGCTCCATAGCAGTAGCTAGATGGTTGTCTTCTCCACCATGTGCTTCATGTTTAGATCTGAGCTGCCCTACATGATTAAGATCACCGTTATGTAATTTTACATGTTTGGTTTGTTGGGATCCGATGAATATTGGTGTTATGATTGAGTTGCTATACTGAAATATATCTTATGTTATCTCTATATTGTTTATGATCTTGCATGCTCTCCATTGTTAGTAGCTATCTTGGCCGAGTAGTTGCTAGTGACTCCAAGAGGGGGTATTTATGCTCGATAGTGGGTTCATGCCTCTATTTAATCTGGGGAAGTGACAGAAACCTCTAAGGTTGTAGATGTGCTGTTGCTACTAGGGAGAAAACAACATTCATATGCTCAAGGGCATATGCTTTGTTTACATTACACACTTTGCTTAATGTAATTATCTGTTGTTCACAACTTAATACTTGTGGAGTTCTCAGATTGATTCGCCACAAGTGGATTATTAGTCATAGATGCAGTTGGATGGCGGTCTATGTATTTTGTTGTAATGCCCAGAGTAAATCGCATAGTGATCTTCTTGACATATCACGTTTATCTTTATTCTATCAATTGCCCAACTGTAATTTGTTTACCCAGCATGTGTTATTTATCTTATGGAGAGACACCACTAGTGAACTGTGGACCCCGGTCCTATTTCCATCATATTGCTATCACCTGTTTACTTTACTCGCACTGTTTACTTTACTCGCATACTTCTACTATTTTCCACTCGATACGCTCATAGCCTTTGTTTCAAGCAAACCGGTGAGATTGACAACCTCATCGCAAGTTGGGAGCAAAGTACTTGGTTGTGTTGTGTGCAGGTTCCGTGTTGCAGCTAGCAAGCAAAGCTTGGACGAGGCGCCATATATAAATTATCCGAAGCTGTCGCAAACTAGCAAGCATCACCTTCAGTCGTATTGTCTGCTCTTCTCCTGAACGATAAACCTTGGTTTCTTAACTGAGGGAAAATCTGCTGCTATACTCATCACACCTTCCTCTTGGGGTTCCCAACGGGCTGGTCATTCACCACGCATCAAGCAACAGCTTTTTCTAGCGCCGTTGCCGGGGAAGAGTGGAAGACCTCTGCAAGGGGAGTTTTTCGCACACACATCCTTTACTTTGTTTTATAGTTTTGCTTTACTTTATTTTTACCTGCATTGTTTTATATCAAAAATCCAAAAAAATTAGAATCCTTGGTAGTTGTTTTACTTATCTACTTTTAGTTTTGCTAAAATGGCTAATCCTGAAAACACCAAGTTGTGTGACTTTACTAGCACGAACAATAGTGATTTTATCTGCACTCCTATTGCACCACCTGCTCCTGCTGCAAACTTTTATGAGATTAAGCCTGCTTTGTTGAACCTTGTTATGAAAGAGCAATTTTCTGGTGCTAGTACGGAAGATGCTGCAGCTCATTTCAACAATTTTGTTGAGCTATGTGAGATGCAGAAATATAAGGATGTAGAAAGTGATATTATTAAGCTCAAGTTGTTTCCTTTTTCTTTGAGAGGAAAAGCTAAATATTGGTTGCTGTCTTTGACAAAGAATAGTATTGATTCATGGGCTAAGTGTAAGAATGCTTTTATTGGTAGATACTATCCTCCTGCTAAGATTATATCTCTGCGTAGCAATATTATGAAGTTTACTCAGTTTGATAATGAACATGTTGCTCAAGCTTGGGAAAGAATGAAATCTATGATAAAGAATTGCCCCACTCATGGACTGACTACTTGGATGATTGTCCAAACTTTTTATACAAGACTGAATTTTTCTTTGAGGAACCTACTTGATTCAGCTGCTGGAGGCACTTTTATGTCCCTTACCTTGGGCGCCGCAACAAAGCTACTCAATAACATGATGGTAAATTATTCCGAATGGCACACCGAGAGAGCTCCACAAGGTAAGAAGGTAAATTCTGTTGAGAAAACCTCTTCCTTGAATGATAAGATTGATACCATTATGGCTATGCTTGCTAATGATAGGACTCATGTTGATCCTAATAATATTCCTTTAGCCTCTTTGGTTGCTCAAGAAGAGCATGTTGATGTGAATTTTATTAGAAATAATAATTTTAACAACAATGCTTATAGGAACAATTTTGCTAGTAACAATTATAGGCCGTTTCCTTCTAATAGTGATAATAGCTATCTTGGTAGACCTAAAATGCCTAGTGAAGAAAGAATTTTTAAACTTGAAAAGGCTACCAAGAATTTTATGCAGGCGCAATATGAGTAGAACATGGCTTTCACCAAGACTATGGAGGAGCAATCAGCTCTGTTGAGGACTATTAGTCATCAACTTGAAAATTTAAACAAGGCTATTCCTGAATTGCAAGCTAAGGTTTCCAAAGCTGAAACCGATATTTCATCATTGTCTAATGTGCAATCTTCTTTGGTTAACAGAATGTCCGCTAAGCCTGATTCTTTTGCTACTGCTAATGCTATTCAAGTTAGAATTGATGAAAATGTTAGATTGTTAGCGGAATTGCATGTCAGGTGGGAAAGAGAAGATGAGATGGCTAGAGAGATAAAGGTGCCATCATTGATATGAGGGAAGGCACTATCAAATATCAATTCCCACTAAAGAAAGGTATGGAACACTTCCCTAGGAAAAGAAAGAAATTACTTTTTGACTCTATTCTTTGAGCAAATTATGAGCTTGATGCTTCATCACTTGATGTTACTTGATTCGCAATTTTCTGCGCCTAGCTCAAAGGCGTTAAAGAAAAGCACTCTTGGGAGATAACCCAATGTTTTATTTCCAGTACTTTTTCTTTTATTTGAGTCTTGGAAGTTATTACTACTGTAATGACCTCTCCTTATCCTTTTCATTTTGTTGTTATGCCAAGAGAAGCCTCTAATTTGAGTGAGGTAAGATTTGGGGATGTTGCTGTCCTGAAACTGTTTTCGGTGCTGCACCGTAAAAATTCATATAAATTCTCTGTATATATTTAGTCCTGTGATTTCTTGTACATATGCCCCAGGTTATATCCAAACTTTCGTTAGTTGAACACTTTTTGATTTGAGCAACAGAAAACCCCTCAAAAATTCGACCTTTATCAGCTGTTCTATTTTGACAGATTTCTGCCAATATTTGTGTTTGCCGCTTTATCGCTTTCTTTTGAGTTCTTTTGATCACGGAACTTTTTGGGGAAGTTGCTACAGTAGTATATGCTTTATATGTGGTGGCTTTGGGTTGAAACATGAAGCAAAAAGAGGTTGATAATATGTTATGCTTGCACTAATGTTGCTAATAGAATTGTGTTTAGTTTTGTATGAAGGAAGTTTTCAAGTGTAGGGATTGGAGAATGATGAGATGAGTTGAAGAATGGACAAAAGCTCAAGCTTGGGGATGCCCATGCATCACCCCAAGAAATATCCAAGAAGTACAAGCGTCAAAGCTTGGGGATGCCCCCGAGGCACCCCTTCTTCATCGGCAAAAATCAGGTCACCTTTCAAAACACTATATTGTTATTGCTTCATGCACTATGTGTTTTTCTTGGAGCGTCAGTTGTTTTAGTTTTCTTAGTTGGTTTAGTTTTGTTTGCTGCAATAAATGGTTGGACCCCAACAAATTTCCTTTGGAGGAGATGTACTCGTTTTCATTTGCCAAGAACGCTCCGTTTTTCATTCTTACAATTTCACCGGGTGTTCTTCTTTTTCCGCTAATGCTTTTGGTTTTCATTTTTGCCTTGATTTGCGTTCAGAACTTGTCATATCTTTTCATCAAGGGGTATTTTTGCCTCTGATCTTTATTGGTTTTCATCAAAAGAGGTGTTTATAAAAATTTCAAATGGTGTTGGAAAAGAGAAAAAGCTTTATGCAAAAAAGTGGTACAAGAAGGAGCTTGTGTAGACTTCGGCTTAGGCTTTTTCAAGTCATGCTTGATGTATTTTTGATAGTATGCTTAGTGGTTTTGCTGTAGCATGACTTGTCTCAAATAACTGAGATTGCTTAATGAGCCTTTAAAAAAATCATGCGTTGTTTTTATTGTATGGAAGCATTATTTTGGTTTTCTCCTTGATGCTTTATTTGGGTTGACTTGGCGCATGCTCACACATGTTAGACTCTTACAAAGTCGTCAATAGCCTTCATGATCATTTAGTTTTTGACTTTTGATGCCATCTTATGCTTCTTTTAATGTCGCTTTGTCGCTTTGCATGATTATGGCCATTATTGCTCTCTTAGTTGGTCGCTCCCAGTCTTTTGCTAGCCCTCGCCTTGTACTGAGTATGAGCTCTACTCGTGCATCCAACTCCTAAAAGCCAAAGTTTTCCAAAGTGTCCACCATACATACCTACTAGCAATTTGCTATTCCAAGTAAATTTGACTTGCTTTTATCTTCTCTTCAAATTAAACTCTTACCAGTGTTATGCGAAAATTGGTCAGGAAAGCTCTCACGAACCGGAAGGCACACTTTACTTTTTCCTATTCTTAAAATTTGACATTGTGGTCTCTTATGTTGAGTTGTTATGCTTGCAAGTTGTAAGTTGGATTCTAGCCCATCCATGCTGTCATGGGGCAAGCTTTCAACATTGCACTTCTTATTTGAGTTGATATCGTGATCTTTTGTTTATGGATGCCCGCGGTGTTAAATGAATTGGGAATCTTGTGGGGATCATGGAGTTTGTATATGTGTTAGGGAAACGCCTGGGCCGCCAATCTAAGCCATGCATAATTCATGGTGGAAATTTGCAGCATACCCATGGTGGACATTCGACGACGCATCTCAAAATAAAAAGCTATACAAATGGTAAATAAAAGGGATGTCGAGGTGTTCATTGTCTGCTTGTCCTGTCATTTTGATGTGGGCTTGTTCCATGTCATTGGGCATAGAGGTACCCCGTTGGCGGTTCTCGATGATACATATATACTTACAATGACAAGAGCCTTGCTTGGGACTCTAAGTTGAGTAGCATGAGGTTTGGGTACTCGTATTCATGGGACACGAGGTTTTCGACTTGTGATTTGTCAAGCATATGCATCATAATTGTTCTCGCATTAACTCTAACCATTCAAGATGCTTATGATGGAGGCAATGAGAGCTCAAAGCCGGTAAGTACCATAATTTTTGAAGGTCTATAAAACTTGCAATCACTGCTTCCCTCCGCGAAGGGCCTTTCTTTTACTTTTATGTTGAGTCACCACCTTCTTTCTTTATGCACCATAAGAGAGCAAAGTTGTCATTCTTAGTATAATGTGCATTGTCCCAAAGTTTTCATTGATTGATTCATATTGTTGGTTTTACTTGTTCTTAAATTATTTGTATCTAGTCGCCCTCTTAAACTTGAAGGTGTCCTATACATTTATGTTTTGCTCTCTATGAAGGACAAGCTGAAAACCATTTGTATGTTTTTCCTTATGATTTGAACACACGTTTGACTTTCATTGTTTCATTTTCATGATCTTTTGTTTGTGTTCATTTTCATGTTTATAACATGGTTGCTAAGTTCTCATTGTCAAGATTATATCTTCATACCCATGTTTTAAGTTCTTATGATCCCAGCTCACAAATGCTTACATATATGATCAAGATTGTGTAGGTGCATGTCACCTCAAAAATTATTCTTTTGTTATCACTTACCTACTCGAGGACGAGCAGGAGTTAAGCTTGGGGATGCTTGATACGTCTCCAACGTATCTATAATTGTTGATGCTCTATGCTTGTTTTTACACCATTTGCCTACTGTTTTGTTACACTTCGTGGCACTTTTATGCATTTTCCGGAACTAACCTACTAACAAGTCGCCACAGTGCCAGTTCCCTGTTTTCTACTGTTTTTGTGTTCCATAAGTGATACACAGGAAATATTCTTGGAATTGGACGAAACAAGTTCCTGAAGTCTTATTTTTCCCGGAAGCTTCCAGAGATCCGAAGAGGAGTTAGAGGGGGGCCACGAGGGCCCCACACACCAGGGCGGCGCGGCCAGGGGCCTGGCCGCGCCCCCTATGTGTGAGGTTGCCTCGGGCCACCTCTGACGATGCCCCTTCACCTATAAAGACCCCCCGACGGAAAAAAACCTAAGTACCCGATCAATTTTCTAGAACACATCGCGATCCGCTGCCGCCGTCGACCCGAAGATCGGGAGGGTCCAGAAGCTCTTCCCGGCACCCTGCCGGAGAGGGAAATCGCCACCGGAGGTCTTCTTCATCGCCATGCTTGCCTCCGGAGCGATGAGTGATTAGTCTACCTTGGACTATGGGTCCATAGCAGTAGCTAGATGGTTGTCTTCTCCACCATGTGCTTCATGTTTAGATCTCATGAGCTGCCCTACATGATTGAGATCACCGTTATGTAATTCTACATGTCTGGTTTGTTGGGATCCGATGAATATTGGTGTTATGATTGAGTTGCTATACTGAAATATATCTTATGTTATCTCTATGTTGTTTATGATCTTGCATGCTCTCCGTTGTTAGTAGCTATCTTGGCCGAGAAGTTGCAAGTGACTCCAAGAGGGGGTATTTATGCTCGATAGTGGGTTCATGCCTCTATTTAATCTGGGGAAGTGACAGAAATCTCTAAGGTTGTAGATGTGCTGTTGCTACTAGGGAGAAAACAACATTCATATGCTCAAGGGAATATGCTTTGTTTACATTACACACTTTGGTTAATGCAATTATCTGTTGTTCGCAACTTAATACTTGTGGAGTTCTCGAATTGATTCGCCACAAGTGGATTATTAGTCATAGATGCAGTTGGATGGCGGTCTATTTATTTTGTTGTAATGCCCAGAGTAAATCGCATAGTGATCTTCTTGACATATCACGTTTATCTTTATTCTATCAATTGCCAAACTGTAATTTGTTTACCCAGCATGTGTTATTTATCTTATGGAGAGACACCACTAGTGAACTATGGACCCCGGTCCTATTTCCATCATATTGCTATCACCTGTTTACTTTACTCGCACTGTTTACTTTACTCGCATACTTCTACTGTTTTCCACTCGATACGCTCATAACCTTTGTTTCAAGCAAACCGGTGAGATTGACAACCTCATCGCAAGTTGGGAGCAAAGTACTTGGTTGTGTTGTGTGCAGGTTCCGTGTTGCAGCTAGCAAGCAAAGCTTGGATGAGGCACCATATATGAATTATCCGAAGCTATTGCAAACTAGCAAGCATCACCTTCAGTCGTATTGTCTGCTCTTCTCCTGAATGATAAACCATGGTTTCTTAATTGAGGGAAAATCTGCTGCTATACTCATCACACCTTCCTCTTGGGGTTCCCAACGGGCTGGTCATTCACCACGCATCAAGCAACAGGGAGTTATTTCTGAAAGGATTACAATGGGGTGTCGGCAATCGTACAAGGATCCGAGTGACTCTCGATAACTGGATTCCTGGGTTCCCCTCGGGTACTTTCTCTACTCTTGAGCCGGTGCCATCAAACGCCACTCTGAGGCATTTAATGGATGAAAATGGAGCATGGGACATGGGCAAAATTCAGTTCTTCTTTCCAGAGGAGCTAGCCAAGGTTATCCATCAGATTCCTATAAGCAAGTACGGTGCAGAGGATTTTGCTTCCTGGCCTCTTGCACGCTTTGGTATGTACACAGTGAGGTCTGCTTATAATATGGCCAGAACAAACAAGTTCTTTTTGAAGCGTTGTGCAGCAGGCCATGAAGGTAGTTCAGAGTTGGAGCAACACTCAAAGAGGTGGAAATCCATCTTGGCAATTCAATCATCACCGGGCAAAATGAAAATTGTAGTCTGCCGGATGGCCCATGATTGCCTTCCCACAGGATACCAGCTGAGACATCGCAATATCCCTGCGGACGATCAGTGTGTATTCTGTGGCAGGTCTGAGCGTGTGGAGTATCTGTTCTTGACATGTTCTTTTGCACAAGCAGTTTGGGATGCTGTCAGAATGCAAATTCCTCTGACAGTGTTGGGCCTCCAAGTGCAGAGGTTTGTAGAACAGCAGCAAGTTTCCCTTAAGTGGATCACCCAAGGTTTATCGAACTCAGGGAGGAAGAGGTCAAAGCTATCCCTCTCAAACAACCCTGCAATTACGATACAGAAAGTCTCTTGTGTCCCCATGTTATCGCCACATTTTGGCCAAATGAGGAGATGGGCCGTAATCAAGATGGGCTTGGAGGCTGGATCGGCCTTGCGCGTGGATTTGGGCTAATTGCCCGTGTATCTGTATATTATGATAGAGTACGTTTCGGTTTAAACAAGAGATAGAGTTGTTAGGTTTATTCCAAAGATAGAAAGTCTCCGGACTATAAATATGTACCTAGGGTTATTGAGAAAGGAGGACGACCACGTTCACAACAAACACAATCTCGGCGCATCGCCACCCCTTGTTTCGAGGGTTTCTTTCAGGTAAGCGTCGTGCTGCCTAGATCGCATCTCACGATCTAGGCAGCATCTGCTTATGTGTTATTTGGTGTTGCTCGTACTGAAGCCTTGTTGATGGCGAGTAATACTGTTATCATAGATCTGTTTGGGCTAGCATCGGTGCTTTTAGTTATGTTTGCTTAGTCTTGCTGCCCCTAGAGATCTCGCTGCCTTTGCACCTATCTTGGGTGTAAGGGCAGCATCTTGCTTGATCTTTATTCAGTCGATTCAATCTGTCATAGTTGTTCCTTGTTCTCCAAGGATTAGTTTGATATCCGCATGGTTAGGCCTCACAAACGGGTTGAACGATCCAGTAGTACGTAAGGATATGGTTTACCAATTCGAGAGGAGTAGTTCCGGGAATTGACTCTACGTTGGTTTTTTGGCCTCCTCTAGGGTTAGTTTTCTGTTATCTTTCGTATCTACCAGGCTCAATTACGTGTGGGATGTTCCAATTATGTGGTGAAAGCGTTAAACTGTCGTAGATCGATTTGACTTGTATTGATAAAGCAAAACCCCATGTTATCGTAGATCCAATGCAGATCCATGGGACAATCGGCTACATGAGCCGATTCACAGGGAAACCTGAGAGCCGATCGAGGCTCGTATTTAACGTTTACGTGTCTGCCATGCAGGAAACTAATCGAAGCAATCCATCACCTTCCTGATCAGGTATAGGTCAGGTGGCACGCCCTTGCATCAGCCAGGACGTGTGCCGGAGTTTTGCGGGCCGTTGCCCGAGGGACCAGGGCCCACCAGCAGTTCTGGGAGCCTCCCGGCTCTTCGTGTTGCTCGTCGCTGCTCGCCGGTGGGTTTTGACAGGCAACACATTCTGGCACGCCCGGTGGGACACTCAACAACATCTGCATCAACATCTGACGCTGCGATGGGGGACAGACCAATCACGTACGACGATCTGTCTGATGAGCACAAGAAGAGGTATGATGATATCAAAGCTCTCTTCGAAGCCGATCTCATCGGCTCTTTTGAGAGGACCCGTAAGCATGGCATCAGGTGGAAAGGGTTCTCACCCGAAGGCGCTCTCGATGAGGTGGATCTGTCTGTTCCTTCAGAGGATCGCACCAGAGCCCTGCGACAGGAAGTCAATTACATGGTGGCTCATTCTCTTCACCGCCATTCTGAAAGCCTGGTGAACGCTTTCGAGCGCGTCACGGTTCGCGTGGTTCAGGAGATCATGAAACATCAGTACTCTCCGTCGGGGCCTACCCTAGGGACTCACCAGGGAGAAAGACCGCTCCAGACCAGGCCACAGCTACCATTCATGCTTGCAGCTCCGGA
Source organism: Dactylis glomerata (assembly GCA_007115705.1). Taxonomy (NCBI): domain Eukaryota; kingdom Viridiplantae; phylum Streptophyta; class Magnoliopsida; order Poales; family Poaceae; genus Dactylis; species Dactylis glomerata. The sequence continues at coordinate 3,011,527 of QXEO01000444.1, read as the reverse complement.
GCCACCGGGGTCACCGGCGTACGTCGTCTACAAGATTGGAGGTGATCCTGGCGATTACCAATTCCTGTCTGAACCACCTAAAGAAATCCCACATGGATATGTGTGCACATACGTGCCAGACTGCAACAGCCTGACGCGCACGAACCAGATTGCAACCGCAGGGATTTCTGGGGTAGGTGTTTCTGGAGTAGGGATTTCGGGAGCAGGGATGTCCGGGATGGACGCTGATAAACAGGCGTGGCTAGCTAAGTATGCCACCGGAACGAGTCATGAGAATTTAGCCCCTACAGCTCAAACGGTGGAGCACATCAGTACCATCTTGAGAGACCAGTTCGGCTTCGTGCCGAAGAGGAGAACAATCGGCTATTCCAAGCCGTACCCCAACGAGTATGATCTGATTCCGCTTCCACCCAAGTATCGGCTCCCTGAGTTCTCAAAATTTAATGGTTCAGAAGGGTCTAGCTCGATCGAGCACGTGAGCTGATATTTGGCACAGTTAGGCATGATTTCAGCATCGGATCAGTTACGCGTAAGGTTCTTTGCGCAATCTCTGACAGGGCCAGCTTTTGGGTGGTACACCTCGTTGCCACCAGATTCGATCCGGACCTGGAAGCAGCTGGAAGAACAGTTCCATATTCAGTATCATTCAGAAGCTACCGAGGCTGGCATTGCCGATCTGGCGCAGGTGCGGCAGAAGCGGGGAGAAACGGTAGCCGAGTATATTCAGCGTTTCAGGACTGTCAAGAACCGATGTTATTCGGCTCGTTTAACTGAGAAAGAAGCAGTCGAGCTGGCCGTGTTGGGTCTCTCAGCACCGATCAAGGATCTGGCTTTCCAAGTAGAATACAATTCACTGGCGCACATGGTCCAGAAACTGACAATGTATGAGCAGCGCCACCCTGAGTTGTACCAAGACAAGTTCAAACATCCGATAGGCCTGGTCGATACAGAAGAAGAGGATCTTGTGGAAGACCAGGAGATAGCCGTGGCTGAATGGGCTCGGGGAGCAGATCCTGTGTCCTGCAAATGGGTGAAACAGCAAGGGCCTGCAAAAGGGTTCGACTTCGATGTAAGCAAAGCTGAGCAGATATTCGATTTACTGCTGAAGGAAAAGCAGCTGAAGTTACCCGAAGGCCATAAAATCCCTACGGCGCAAGAGATGAACGGGAGATCATACTGCAAGTGGCATCACTCGTTCACCCACACCACCAATGATTGCAAAGAGCTACGTCGGCAGATCCAAACGGCGATAGAACAGGGCCGTCTGATCCTTGGGCAGTTCGCCATGAAAGTGGACACAAACCCGTTTCCTGGCATCAACATGGTAGAGCACAGCCACTCCACGAGGCGTCAGCTAGATTTCTCGTTCGATATTAACATGGCAGGGCCTGTGTACCACCATGGCAAGTATAAGGAGGAAAGCGGCCACTCCCGGGGCAAAGAAAAGGAAGAGGCCGGTCCACGCGACCGGCCCCGTTATGATGATAGGCGGTATATAACCGAGGAACAAGTGAGAAGCGTGCGATATCAGAAGCCACACTCCACGCATCTCCTTAACAAGTATGAGCGTCAGTATGACCGACGTCGGCAGTACGACAGAGATGATGAAAGAGATCGTCGGACCGACGCATACGATGGGAGATACCGTCGGCATGATAGAGATGATGAAGGATATGAGCACCGCGCTAGGGAAAGGCCAAAGGAAAAGGAAGGCGTGGATAAACATTGGGATTGTCCTTTCTTCAAGTACTGTTGGGATGCGGGAATGAGCCGATTGCCTACAGTCGACAACTGCCCGGAATGTGGACAGCAGAAGGATGACACAGGTCCAGTTTCAGTGTTCAAGCGTCTAGGGCCTCTCCCGCCTCAGAACAGACAAGAGGAGTCATCTCGAGCAAAAGATCTCGAGGAGTCAGAGGATGAAGAAGAAGATAGATATCACCGGCCAAGGTGGTGTCCCGATGGACTCAGACACACCCAAAAGCGTAGAGTTCAGCGGCTACGTAGCTTGGAGGAAGCCGAAGCGCAGTACCTCCACACTTTAAGGAAAGCCCGGCCTGATCTGGCCGTAAAAATTCAGCAAACCTTGAAGACGGAGGCCCGTCCAAAAAGGAAAGAGTGGCGCCCCAAACCAGTAAAAGCCGATGCGAAGACATCGGCTGACACAAACATGGTGTTCATACTTCCGTCAGAGTTTTGCGCTCCAAGAACCGAAGAACTACCAGTGGCACAGTTTGACTGCGGCCCACGGCCGGTTATCTTTGAAAAGCCACGGGAGAAGGGCTACAAACATCTGAAAGCCCTGTACCTGAGAGGTTATATCAATGGGCAGCCTGTCCGCAAGATGTTGGTTGACACCGGAGCGGCAGTCAATATAATGCCATACTCCATGCTGCGGCGTTTGGGACACTCCACTGCAGATCTGATCAAAACCAACGTCATGCTAAGCGACTTCAACGGCCAAGCTTCAGAAACGCAAGGCGTTCTGAACGTGGATCTGACCGTGGGTAGAAAAACCATCCCTATGTCGTTCTTCATTGTTGACAGCAAAAGCACCTACGCTGTCTTGCTGGGAAGGGATTGGATTCACGCTAACTGTTGCATTCCATCCACGATGCACCAATGCCTGATACAGTGGGATGGAGATGAAGTGGAGGTCATTCATGCAGATGATTCGATCGAGATCTCAATAGCTGGCATGAACATTTGGGACGCAGAAGACCAAGAGCCGATCTCTGGAGTCAGTCTAGACGGCTGTGAGCGCATTGAAGCTACAAAAAACGGGGTGAGGCTGGTCTTATCCACTGGCCTGACAGAGTAGCAAAGCCCACGATTGTGCGTGGTAAGGCCGATCCCTGCGATCGGCCACAAAAAATAAAAAGCAGTGATCTTACGACAAGCATGTCATGTAGTCGTAGTAGGGAGATTCCCTACCATTGTAGAGCACAAATAAGTCGTAAACCTTCCTTGAGTAATGCAATCAAAAAGGGGCCGATTCCGGCAATCGGCCCAAATTATCTTTGTTATCCTCACCAAACTTTTGGCCTGTGTTCAGCATCGATTTAGCAGGTGACGGAAAGCTGGGGTATGGGTTTACATCCGCTGATGAGCTAGAGGAGATTGACATCGGTCCTGGGGATAAGCCACGACCGACATTTATCAGCAAAAAGTTAGATCCGAATCTGCGGGGTCCGATGATAGCTTTGCTGAAAGAATATCCAGATTGCTTTGCCTGGGACTATACGGAGATGCCCGGGTTAGACAGGAGCATCATTGAGCATCGGCTCCTGCTTAAAAAAGGGTTTCGGCCATTCCAGCAGCGAGCAAGACAGATGAAGGCCGAAATTTTAGAGGAAGTCAAGAAAGAGATCGAGAAAATGTTGAAAGCTGGGTTCATCAGGCCATGCAGGTATGCTGAGTGGATTTCTAGTATCGTGCCTGTAGAGAAAAAGGATGGCCGATGGCGTGTTGCAATAGATTTTCGGGATCTCAATAGAGCCACTCCAAAGGATGAGTATCCGATGCCGGTAGCAGAGACATTGATCAACGCAGCTGCTGGTCATAAGGTCTTGAGCTTTATGGATGGCAATGCCGGTTACAATCAAATTTTTATGGCTCCAGAAGATATACACAAGACTGCATTCAGAGTCCCAGGTTCGGTGGGGTTGTTTGAATATGTGGTCATGACATTTGGACTGAAGAATGCCGGCGCCACATACCAAAGAGCCATGAATTACATTTTCCATGATCTGATCGGCAAGCTGGTGGAGATTTATATCGATGACGTGGTAGTCAAGTCTGCTTCAGTACAAGGACACTTAGACGATCTGCGACGCGTCCTGGACCGAACCAGAAAATTCGGGCTACGGATGAATCCAAAGAAGTGTGCCTTCGGTGTGACGGCCGGTCAGTTCTTGGGTTTCTTGGTCCATGAACGCGGAATTGAGATCGGCCTGAAAAGTCAGGAGGCAGTGCGAACAATGAAGCCACCTACCACGAAGAAAGAACTGCAGTGTCTCATCGGCAAAATCAACTTCGTCAGGAGGTTCATCTCCAATCTGTCAGGAAGAATAGAGCCGTTCATGGGGCTGGTGAAAATTAAATCTGATGAGGAGTTCCGCTGGGGGACAGAACAACAACGAGCCTTCGACGAGATCAAAGAATATCTAACGAAGCCGCCAGTGTTGGTTCCACCGCAGCAGGATAGGCCGTTCTACATTTACTTGTCGGTGGCTGACACGTCCATCGCCTCGGTGGTGGTGCAAGTTTATGATGGTCTGGAGCGAGTTGTGTTTTATATCAGCAGAAGGATGCTGGATGCAGAGACAAGGTATCCTGAGATCGAGAAGTTATGCCTCTGCCTATTTTTCACCTGCACCAAGCTGCGACACATCTTGCTGTCAGCAGAGATTATCATCATATGCAAATCAGATGTCATAAAACATATGCTGTCGGCTCCTGTGTTGAAAGGCCGACTCGGCAAATGGATGTTTGCATTATCGGAATTTGATATCCGGTATCAACCCGCCAAAGCGGTTAAAGGACAGGCGTTGGCCGATCTTATTGCTGAACGAATCAACACTGATATAGCAGCACTGTCTGTACGTGCATGGGCTATGTTTTTCGATGGATCGGCTTGTGATGATGGTTGCGGCATCGGCATTCTACTCGTGTCGCCCCGGGGGGCAACATATTCCTTCTCCATCAGGCTATCTACCCCTTGCACCAACAATGTCGCTGAGTATGAGGCAATACGCAAGGGAATGGAGTTGCTCATTGAAGCCGGAGCAGAAGCAGTGGAACTTTTTGGAGACTCCAAATTGGTGATTTCCCAACTCACGGACGAATACAAGTGTGAGAGCGAGTCACTCTTCCCATTATGGTTGCAATGCCGTGAGCTGATGGCACAGTTCAGGTATCTAAACTTTAACTGGATCCCGCGGTCGCAGAATACCGAGGCGAATGATCTTGCACAGATGGCTTCAGGCTACAAGGACATAGCAGATGGAACTGATGTTCAGGTACAGTTCCTGGAGACGGACGACTGGAGAGCCGATATCTTCAATTACTTGAAAGATTCGGCTCGGGGGGCACCTAAACGGATAAGGTACAAGGCCATGAAGTATGTGCTTATTGGGGATGACATGTTCTACAGGACTCTGGAAGGGCTATTGCTCAAATGTCTAGGGCCAGCCGAGGCAAATCGGCTTCTACACGAGGTACACGAAGGCGCCTGTGGAACCCACCAATCGGCTCACAAGATGAAATGGTTGATCAGGCGATCAGGGTTTTATTGGCCCACCATGCTTGAGGACTGTTTTAAGTACTATAAAGGGTGTCAAGCATGTCAGAAATTCGGGAAGATTCAGATGGTACCTGCATCAGCGATGAACCCCATCATCAAGCCTTGGCCATTCCGAGGTTGGGGCATGGATATGATTGGCAAGATCAATCCTCCATCAAGCAAAGGCCACATGTGGATTTTGGCCATTACGGATTATTTCACTAAATGGGTGGAAGCCGTCCCTATGAAGTCAGTAAACTCGAAGGATGTTATCAGTTTCGTGAAAGAACATGTCATTCATAGATTCGGGATTCCCCAAACTATCACGACCGATGGAGGTTCGGTCTTCATTTCTCACGAGTTTAGAGAGTTCTGCGAGGACACGGGAATTAAGCTGATCCGATCATCTCCATATTATGCTCAAGCAAATGGGCAAGCTGAAGCGTCCAATCAGAGCCTTATCAAGCTGATCAAGAGAAAAATCGACGAGCACCCTAGGCGTTGGCACGAGGTTTTGTCAGAAGCTTTGTGGGCTTATCGCATGTCATGTCATGGAGCGATAAAAACCTCGCCATACCATCTAGTCTATGGACAAGAAGCCGTATTGCCATGGGAGATTACGGCTGGATCGAGACGTGTCACTTTTCAGAACGATCTAACAACTGAAGAATATGCAGCCCTGATGAGTGACAGTGTTGAGGATTTAACTGAACTTAGGCTGTGGTCGCTTGAGAAAATTAAAGAGAACAAAGCCAAGGTAGCTCGTGCATATAATAAGAAGGTGAGACCAAAGGAGTTCCACGTTGGTGATCTGGTATGGGAAGCTGTATTGCCATTGGGAACTAAGGATGCAGCATACGGTAAATGGTCTCCAAATTGGCACGGGCCATACAGGGTCGACCAAGTTTTAAGGGGCAACGCGTACATGCTTGAGGAGCTGGACGGTGTGAAATTCCCAGTGGCTGTTAACGGTCGGCATCTCAAGAAATATTTCCCAAGCATGTGGGATGATGGACAGTGAAATATGGGGGCCGATACATGAAATCGGCCAGTAAAAAAAAATATCCAGTGAAATATGGGGGCCGATACATGAAATCGGCCAGTAAAAAATATATCCAGTGAAACATGGGGGCCAATACATGAAATCGGCCAAATAAATAAAAAAAAACAGTGCACAGCCATCGACTCTCGAGGTTCAGACTGTTACGAGAGGTTCTTGTTTTAGTTGGAACTCGGGAGGCAGCTGACCCGGAAGTTGCTTGGCTCTTGGAAGTCATATTCAGCATCGAGCTGTTCCAGCAATGGTCCCAGAGCTCTCCTGAAGGCATGAGTCTTCCACATCGACCACCAGTTCTCAAAACCATCGGTTGATGAAGCGAAAATGAGGTTGTTAGGAATTGGGATGGTCAGAGCATCGAAGAAAGAATAACACCTCTGACTGGTGACAGGGTCGGGCAGGTCAGCTCTGCTCTCTGTGAGGTGGTGGAGAAAGAAATGAGGAGGTACTTGCCCAAGCCCAAATTGCCGAGCTGCTACGACCGGCTGGTAGAACTCGTATCCAGGCTTGATTATTCTGTTGGATGTGCTCATGCCAACTGGGAGGAAGCAGGGACGGATCACGGTGGAAAATAGCTGCCGAGTGCTAGTGTCATCGGCAAAGTTGTCCAGCCTGAAGGAGATTGGATTTTCAAAATTTTCCGATTCCTCCGTGTAAGGAAAGAAGATAGGATTGTCCAGGCCTTGGAAGAAAATGCTGAACCACTTGGATGCTTCATGAGGGGTCAGTTTACTACCTGGCAGGCTATACAGAGCTTGGCCGTAGCTGGTGCATCGGATCTGCTTCCCTTTGGCATCTGGAAAGGTGCAACTTGCCAAAAGGGGGAAGTTTGGGATATGGTTTTGAAAGTACAGCTGAGCCCATAGTTGAATAAACCACCAAGGACCTCCTGTTTTGGCTGCTATGTGGGAGGATAGTTTGACAGACATCAACTGGAGATATCGATAGACTTCTCCAAGGAACAGTTTACCGATGCCAAGTTGAGTGCCTCTGGCAAGTTCGTACGCCAAGGGAAGATAATTCTTGGTTGGAGCAAGGGAAGGGCCACAGAATATGAAATGTTCCAGCCAGAAATTGAGGAAGGCCGTGTGTTCTTTCTCTGTGACAGGGCCCTTAGTTTTCATGTGGCTTCGAAGATAAGCACCCCAGTTCGTGCAATCTGTTTTGGAAGAAAGCTTGAAGGGGACTTTTGGCAGCATAAAAGCAGAGGGGCTGGGTGATGTGACATCCAGACCAGTGATCATCACCACGTCTAACAGAGTTGGTGTCATGGGGCCATGGCCGAACATGAAGCAATTCAGAGCATCAGACCAGAAATAGCCGATGGTTTTTAGAAGATTTTCATGTTTCTCAAGGGGAGACAATGACAAGGTCAAGGCATCGGCTATTCCCGTGGTTTCCCATTGGGATTGGTAAGTTTTGGCTACCCTACTGTACCAAGAAACCCAATATTCGGGAGGATTAGGCCAGGCTCGTAAGCAGTCGGCCCAAGAATCCAAATCTAAGTTTTGGCTTACGAAGGGGATTCTGTTTGCTTCGCAAGAGATCAGATGGGCAGGACTAGATTCTGTACGGGGGCCAAGGCAGAGAGAATTTGGGAGAGAAGGATGCGGCAGCAGAATGTCTGAAACCTAAAATTTCAATGATGGGATAAAGCATTAATTCAGGTGTTTGCTATTAATTCTAGCACCATGCTCGGATTGCGAGGAACAGTTAAGGATTACCTTCAGACCGGAGACCGCTGTGTTGGCGCTGGACGATTCCGCCATCTAATTTGCCGGCGGAGATGGATCTATGCGGTGGGGAATTTAGGGTTCGTGTCGCCGTGAGCCCGATTTGTTCAATGAGGCAATTGGAGGTCTGAGTTAGCCTTTTTGAAGATGGTTGCAGGTTACCGTTGAAATTGGAAAGTGACCGCTCAGACTTGTCTAAATAAGCGACCGAGTTTGACCTTGCCAACGTTTGTGGGAAAAGCCGATGTGTTGCCATCGGCTCTTTGGGCTTTGACTTGATTGGTCATATCGAGCGTGGTATGGTGAAAGCCGATTCGTTACTATCGGCTTTTGGAACGTTGACCTATTTGACTATCGGCAAAATCAAATTGGGAAAAGCAAGCTTTGTTGATTCCAAAGATGGTTGTTTACAATGAAGCCGATTGCTTACAAAGTGGAGATCTACTACTAGTACTACTACTACTAGTTCCTAATCTAAAAGGCGGCGTCGTCGTCATCGCCGTTGCCATTGCCGCCGCCGTCCTCGCTGTCATCGGCGCTGCTGCCGGCGTAGTCCTCACCGCTGCTGCTGAAGTTGTCAGCGGGGGCCTCCTCGTCCTCGTCGTCGTCGTCAGTGTCCTCGCTGGACCCGGCGCGGAAGCGCTTCACCGGCGGGTATTCGTCGGAGGAGGTGTCCTCCTCTGCTTCTTCCTCCTCATCGGAAGAGCCGATGTCCTCGCCCCAGGACATGGCGTCGTCGGCGCTCTCCGCCTCCAGTTCCCCGTCGACGAGGAGTTGGAGGTCCTCCTCGCCGTCGGTCAGGGACTCGTCGTCCTCTGACTGGGCGGCGAAGTCCCAGTCTCTCTCGTCCCACCATTGTGGGGCGAGAGCTTCATACGCCGCCATTGGCGGGTGCTCCGGCGTCGGCTCCCGGTTGACGGAGTCGGAGGATTGGAAGGAAAGGCCGGATGTGTTGGAGGAAGAAGAGGAGGCCATGGCGGAGGAAGAGGGTTTTTTGGGCTATTGGAGAAGAATGAGGATGCAAATGGTTCGGATAGATTTAAATAAGGGGAATAGTGGAAGGTGGTTCAATGCCATAGCGGTTTTCGAGAATGTGGTGCCAGAGTTGTCAAATCGTGTACTGCGGAGAAGTTGAGAAGGCGAGGCATCATGATGAGGAGGCGATATGACGGTTCTGCTCTGCAACGCGTGACCCGATGAAGAAAAAATAGAGTGGTTTTGGAATTATTATTGCCAAAACCAGGGGGGGCATGTGTTATCGCCACATTTTGGCCAAATGAGGAGATGGGCCGTAATCAAGATGGGCTTGGAGGCTGGATCGGCCTTGCGCGTGGATTTGGGCTAATTGCCCGTGTATCTGTATATTATGATAGAGTACGTTTCGGTTTAAACAAGAGATAGAGTTGTTAGGTTTATTCCAAAGATAGAAAGTCTCCGGACTATAAATATGTACCTAGGGTTATTGAGAAAGGAGGACGACCACGTTCACAACAAACACAATCTCGGCGCATCGCCACCCCTTGTTTCGAGGGTTTCTTTCAGGTAAGCGTCGTGCTGCCTAGATCGCATCTCACGATCTAGGCAGCATCTGCTTATGTGTTATTTGGTGTTGCTCGTACTGAAGCCTTGTTGATGGCGAGTAATACTGTTATCATAGATCTGTTTGGGCTAGCATCGGTGCTTTTAGTTATGTTTGCTTAGTCTTGCTGCCCCTAGAGATCTCGCTGCCTTTGCACCTATCTTGGGTGTAAGGGCAGCATCTTGCTTGATCTTTATTCAGTCGATTCAATCTGTCATAGTTGTTCCTTGTTCTCCAAGGATTAGTTTGATATCCGCATGGTTAGGCCTCACAAACGGGTTGAACGATCCAGTAGTACGTAAGGATATGGTTTACCAATTCGAGAGGAGTAGTTCCGGGAATTGACTCTACGTTGGTTTTTTGGCCTCCTCTAGGGTTAGTTTTCTGTTATCTTTCGTATCTACCAGGCTCAATTACGTGTGGGATGTTCCAATTATGTGGTGAAAGCGTTAAACTGTCGTAGATCGATTTGACTTGTATTGATAAAGCAAAACCCCATGTTATCGTAGATCCAATGCAGATCCATGGGACAATCGGCTACATGAGCCGATTCACAGGGAAACCTGAGAGCCGATCGAGGCTCGTATTTAACGTTTACGTGTCTGCCATGCAGGAAACTAATCGAAGCAATCCATCACCTTCCTGATCAGGTATAGGTCAGGTGGCACGCCCTTGCATCAGCCAGGACGTGTGCCGGAGTTTTGCGGGCCGTTGCCCGAGGGACCAGGGCCCACCAGCAGTTCTGGGAGCCTCCCGGCTCTTCGTGTTGCTCGTCGCTGCTCGCCGGTGGGTTTTGACAGGCAACACCCCAACACACCCAATACACTTGTCAGATGTATAGGTGCACTAGTTCGGCGAAGAGATAGTGAAATACAAGTAGTAGTGATGATTATAAGTAGTGAATGTAATCTGAAATAAATATCACTGCGAGCAGACATGTAACAAAACTGAATATAAACGGTGTGCAAAGCTTGGAAACAAGGCCTAGGGATCATACTTTCACTAGTGGACACACTCTCAACAAATATAACATAATTGAACCAATAGATACTATCATCAATATGCAACTCAAAATAATTCTCCAATGGAAAACGGACACTAATCATGCGTAGGGCTACGAAGCACTCCTCAAAGTCCGTATTTCCCCAAACTAGATTGTCCCACACTATCACCATGAACGCACTAGATGGTTCCAACAAATACCAACAATTCATAGAGACATTAACCAAAAAGATACACATGATGCGCACACTAATCACCTTCACACCATGATACAAGGTATCTTCGGAGATTACAAATATAAAGCACGGGAGTAGCATAATATCTAAATAATAGCATCTACCAATTTAACTAGATAACATAAAGATCACATCATGGGAGAGAGAGGTGAACCACATAGCTATCGGTAGAGCCCTTAGCCCCGGGGGAGAACTACTCCCTCGTCATCATAGGAGACAGCAAGGTTGATGGAGATGGTGGTGAGGTCGATGGAGACGGCGGAGACGGCGATGGAGACCGATGGAGATGGCTCCAGGGGCACTTCCCTGTCCCGGCAGAGTGCCGGAACAGAGACTTCTGTCCCCCAAAATTCATCGGCGGTGGCGGCGGAGCTGTGGAACTCTTTCTGGAAATTTCCCGATTGATTTAGGGTTTTTCGTCGGGAGGCTTTTTATAGGCGAAGGGGCGTCGTCAGGAGGCGACCAGGGGGGTCTCACCACAGGGGGCGCGGCCAGGGGCTGGGCCGCGCCCCCTCATGGTGAGGCTGGCCCTTGCCCCCCCCCCCTCCGGCTCTCTTTTGGTCCTTGTCCTTTATCCGGAAAAAATAGGAGTTTAGGAACTTGTTTCGTCCAATTCCAAAAATATTTCCTGTGTAGCTTTTCTGAAACACAAAAACAGTAGAAAATAGGAAACTGGCACTGTGGCATCTTGTCAATAGGTTAGTTCCGGAAATCGCATAAAAACGCCACGAAGTGTAACGAAACACAAGGCAAATGGTGTAAAAACAAGCATGGAGCATCAAAAATTATAGATACGGTTGAGACGTATCAGATATCAAACATCTTGCTTCAGGTTTCCAGTCCTACTTGTTCAAACATTTTAGTCGTGAGGTTAATGTGGTGGCGCATGTGCTTGCACGTTCTAGGGAGTCAGAGTCTTGTAAGTTTTATTTTGATGTTGTTCCAGATGTGATCCGGAAAGAACTCTATAATGATGTTATGTGATCAATAAAGCCGTGATATTCTCTCAAAAAAAAAATTTTGTATTGCGTAGTATATATTTTTATAAACATAAAGTATAACTGGATCTGTTCCATTATATATATTTCTGGACTTGTGGTCTTCAAAATATGGTGCCTACCTAGAGGCTACAGCAACAGAAAACTGATGATACTCGGGAGTATTTATTTACGATGCCATATGCCACTCGTTTATTTCACCGTGGATAAAGTCAAATGGTATAACTGAAGGGGGTAGAGAGGAGATAGCGAGTGGGTGTTTCGTGTCGCTAAATGAAATGGTATCTCGGAAATAATGAAGCAGTAGTTCAGGGGATAACTTAGGTAGGATCTGGCTTTAGATAGGATCTGGCTTTAGATAGGATCTATAAGATCGATTTTTTAAAATACAAGAAACATGTTTAAATATTCTCAAAAAAGTGACAAAACACATCTATGTTAAATATGCAACACCAAAAAATTGCTGCTTCAAATTCGACTTACATATAGAGATCCAAAAAAGACAAATTTGAGAGTGAATAGTGTAAAATACTATTCATCCAAAATTGACACTATTCACAACAGAATTTATCTTTTTTGTTTCTGTAAATTTTGATTGAGTTTTGAGCTGAACTTTTTGTGGAGTTGTAGATACAATCCATAGGTATGTTACTTTTTTTTTAGCTAAATACATCCGTAGTCCCAATAGTTGTTCATTAGGTGCAATTTAGTTCTAATAGTTGTAAAATGGAGTGAAGTAGTCCCAATACTTGTCTATTAGGTGCAAAACTCATCCCAAGCCACTCATTAGATGACACGTGGTGTTGTTCGTTTTGTAAAAACGCCCTTATATTTTTTTCTTGCACATATAAGGTCATACTAGTTTGCTGGCACAGGTCCCACCTGTCAGATAGAGTGGAAAGAATTGTAAAATTAAAAGGGCAGCGTTGGTATTCGTTGGGCAACAGAAGAGTTAATCAAAACCACCGCACCTCACACATCCTCATGTCAAGATTGTAGAATTAGACATTATAATTATTATGTTGCCGCCCAAAATAAGAAAAAATATCTGTGACATCCCTCTTGCGGGGGAAAGCATGTAAATTTTGTAACTATGCTCCTTGCAACATGTACAATGAAGAAATACATGCGTGCATGCCTTGTACCACTCTTCAAAATTTTGTACATTTCGTAGCATGAAACTTATATATACATGTATACTTTGTGTTTCTTGATAAAAATATTTTACATTTGACATAATGGAGCCTTGTGTATTATGCACAACTTGTGATGCCGCTATTATTAGACCAAAATGTAACTGGAAATGCCATGTTACCTTACATATCTCCAGTGGAGTATCCACAACCAGCTAAGTGGTGCGTAGGATACCCTCTAAATAATTTTTCTTTGCAAAATAGAATTATTCACCACATATGCACCGCCTAAAAATATTTTCGTATCTGTCGTGGCACCCTCAGTGCACCCCGTTTCTAAATGTTGTAGCTCCGCCACTGCATATCTCACGGCATAAGTGTAATGCATATAAAAAAGAACTGACTACCGGGCACAAATTTAGAATATATAGTACCTTCTCATTTCAGTATGACTGGATAAATATAAAAAAGAAGAGAAAATTAGCATGAAGGAGCTACAGCTGAACCAAACGCAATAAGAGAACAATTCATGCGTTGTGAAGCATGCATAACCATGTGAAAGAACAACATTACTGTTACTAGCTAAGTGCCCGCGCGTTGCCGCTAAATTAAAAAAAATTGTCACTATATCTGAAGTAATCTTACACAATTATTATTAAACATGAAGATGTGATAATTTTTTATTGCATGATGACAAATTTCCTCTTACACTTGTCTACACCTTGTGTTACTAGCTAAGTCTTTGTATGTTTTTTTTGCTCTTTTGCCTTCGTGCATCCTTCATGTATAACCAGGCAGGGGCACACCACACATGATGCAGTGGGGGTGTCACTTGGGTAGAGGCGTTCGACTATCGGAGATGAAGAAGATAACGAGTCACTTGATCCCGTGCGCTCCTGATCGGTTCCTTCAAGGGGTGAGGACTTCGTCGTTTCCTTTATCGGGAATTCATGGTGGGGGGCGTCAGCCTAGTACTCTTACATCGTTTCCTCTGTCAGGAATTCGTGGTGGCTGGCGTCTCCCATCGGCCGCTGTGAGGCCGGACTTCTTGGGCGTCTGACCGCCGGCGCGGTGATTGAACCGATCGAAGAACCAGTGGATCGAATGCGTGCCTCCTCGGTGTGTAAATCTGGACTCGTTCCTAGACTATGGAAGGATGGGCGAGGAAGGAGTAGCAAACGGGAGCGGAGGCATCATCCACGCACGCGCTTCCATGGCCAGGGTTGCGGTGCGTACGCGCATGCGTAGGATTACCACTAATAGCGGGATAGGTTGATGCTTGTTATTTGGGGGCGGTGTTTGTACGTGGATGATCGAGGAGAGATAAAGGGGAGGTTGTTGTGTCAATCACTAATAGCGGGATGGCATTGGTGGGTAATTTGTTGTTTTATCTGAGGGTAAAATTAGAAACTGAAAGTGTGACACCGGACACCGGTTTTCGCTTTAATAGTAAAGATTTACAGTTAAAAAAACATTACTGCTATTTCCAAAAAAAATGTAACACCATTGTATAACATCAGAGAAAATGAGATAATCCATAATGAAATATGGGCTTTTGTATTTAGCTATCAGATTACAAGAGAGAATCAAAGATTTAGGCCAGTTGATGAAATATTTCGCAATTCTGTAGTCGCAGAAATTCAGTAAGTAGGCATGCATCAACAAATAGTAACTAATTTGTCTCCACAATTGATAACTCTTTGTTGAATTCTCTGATTTGGCCGGAAAGCTTATGTTTAATAAGCTGGAGGTACACACTTAGATAATATAGTAGAGTGTACTGCAGCGGTAAAGCTTCCATCTTCTGTACCCAACGTCGTAAGTTCGAATCCCAGCTGCGCCATTTTGATATTCTTTCTACCCTTTCTGACAGGTGGGACCTGTGCCAACAAACTAGTATGACCACATACGTGCCAGAATAAAAATATAAGGACGTTTTTATAAAATGAACAAAGCCACGTGTCGTTTATTGAGTGGCTTGGGATGAGTTTTGCACATAATGAATAAGTATTAGGACTACTCCACTCCATTTTACAACTATTAGGACTAAATTGCACGTAATGAACAACTATTGGGACTACCAATGTATATAGCTCTTTTTTTTTGGATTTTTTCGCACTTTGTAAACATGATTTTTATACGCTAATCCTATGATCTCACCTAATGAGGTGATCCTACCCAAGTTGCCCCCCGGTAGTTCAGAAAGAAAAATAGGAGTGAAAAAAAACTTCGTAAAAGAAAGAAATGAGGAAAAAGACTCGTTGACCCTAGACGGTTGGACAGCAGGGGAGATCTACCTAGTCTCAAAATTGAGCACGGGTGGGTGGGAGCACCGCTCTAGTGTTGTCGTCGCCTACCTCCACAGCTCCACTCTACTGGCTCTCAAAGTGCTGCTGTGATGTGCCGTTACTCTTTGGGATTATGACACTGGCGTGCGGGAATCGTGGCCAGCGAGGCGGGTCTGGCTGCCGATGGCTAGAACCATGGCGACCGCGTGCGGGGATTTCGGCTGGGGTGCCCGATTGGTGGATTATTTTTCGCCGCCACTGAGGGTGACAGAGGAAGAAGAGGCAGGATGCTGAAGCGCGGCGCCGGCGATGACGACAGCGGCGTGAGAGATGGGTGAATCTGCGCGATTGCTGGAGTCGACGCTGGGCTTCGTCAGTCAGCGCCTGGTATGCTCTCTCTTACTGAGTTTTTATTGTAAGGTAATACTATGTTAGCGATTTAGTGTTTTTTGACTTGTTTTCGAACGAATTTTAAGAACTACGTATAATTTGAATGCTGCTTCGCTTAGTTCTTGATTGTTTTATATTGCTATTGCTAGCATCGGTTATTTGGTTTAGCAAATAGTTTATAGTTTATCTCAACTGATACCAATACACTGAAAGCGTTGAGAAGTAAAGTAAAATTGGCCCTTCTTATAAAGCATAGCAGATTAGCAAGTATGAACGGCAAGTTTTAAATGGTTGCAAGGTTGTCACATATTGGCCATGATAAAAATATGATGCAAAGCCTGTCGTTTCTGGCCTCATTCTGAAGCTAGGAGCAAGGAGAAGCTGTAATATCTCCCAAGAAACACTTTGAAATGCGTCAACCATGCTGCAGTAATGTCACTACCTTAAGCAAATGTATGTTAATTTTGAATGTTAAGTTCCTGGCGCAACAGAAATATCAACCATCAGCCATTATCAGAATAACCATTACATTTCTATAGCACGTGCTGAAAATAGCTAAATAGTAACTTAATTTGTGTGTAAACAATTTTGTAATGAAGATAGTGCTGTAGGGATAACAATATAAATGAAATACTTGACAAATAATACACTATTATTATCAAAGTTTCTGGACCTCCACAAAACAATTGTAACCATCAAGACCCAAGATAATATATGAGATGAAGGGAGAATCTATCTAATGATTTACAATCAGAACATTCACGATAATTCAGACGATGTATGCTGGTAACCTCTCTGTAATATTGATCAAATATTGAATTTCAGTCCATAGGAAAAGCAGCTGAGATTCGCAATCACAAACTATGCAATTCATCTCCAAACAGCCATAAGATATCAATGCTAGCAATAAGAGAAAGAAAGCCCAGATGCGCTGCATCTTATGTAGATGAGTAAATCGGTTGAATACATTGCTTTAACAGACCAAATGAGAAATCTAAAAATACACTGATTTGGTTCTCATAAGCATAAGAACAAACACTTGTCAGTCACCAAAATCACAAAGCAGAGCCCCCAATATTTTTGCACCTTTTCTATCATGCAAAACCAACTACGATGCCCACGATCTGTCTAACAATGGAGACTTTATTACAAAGTATTAGGGATGGAGGAAATCGACCTGTAGACGGGCGTCGCTCTCATTGGACCACTTGAGCAGGTAACCGGGGAGGGTGCTTCCTACACAAATCGGAGGCATGGTTCTCTAGGCTGGGATGGAGAAGAAAGGTTGTCGCGTGCTGTACCAACCTCGCAGGACCGCCTCCTGCAAGCCAACCTCCACGCAGCCATTCTCGCAGCCGTCGCCGCAACAACTTAGCCGGGCAGCTACTCCTGCTTCTTCTAACCCAGACCTACAATAATACAGCTACAGATGACATAACAAAGTAACTTGGATGAGAGGAAGACAGTGATCTCAATGTAGAGCACCATAGTAAGGAAATTACCATGATAATGCAGTAAATCTACTATATACTAAAAGCACAATACGGGGGTCTAAAAATAGAGTCATCATATTGATCCACATCATCTAAATTAATTTTGGTAGTTAGATCTAAAATATATGGCTAAGATTTAATAAAAAATATTTGTTACGTAAACTGTGTAACACGTTGTATGTCCAAGAAAAATAGAGTCATCATATTGATCCACATCATCTAAATTAATTTTGGTAGTTAGATCTAAAATATATGGCTAATATTTAATAAAAAATATTTGTTACGTAAACTGTGTAACACGTTGTATGTCCAAGAAAATCACGTCTTCACGTCTCACGTACAAACCTAGGACTGTGCGTAAAATATTTGTTACGTAAACTGTGTAACACTTTGTGTATCCAAGAAAATCACGTCTTCACGTCTCACGTATAACCCTAGGACTGTGCGTAACATCTTTTTTTCTTAAGACAACTACCATATCGAAAAGATGAGATTGCTAAAAGAAAAAAACGTGTTTGCTAGCATCCCTGATTGTAACGTGGTATAGTTGTAAAAAAAAATAACCCTGACAGAAACATGGTGACCAGGTACGGCGCTTCTGGCAAATGGTGTGTTTTGCAAAAATAAAAACGAGTTGTGACTGAATTAGTATGCTGCGTTGTACTCCTTTCGTACTGATTTATCAGGCTGACATATACTTTAAGAAAAAATATTAGTTTAGTTAATAAAATATGAAATATACATCACAAATATTATATTATTTAATTTACATATAAAAGATGTCTTCAATTATACAATTTTGTGATATATAATTTATACTCCACTGATCAATTTTATGATTAATTTTTCCTTAAACTACGTGTTGACCTAATAAACCAAAGGTAGTATGAATTGAGTCAATTTTAATAATTATACATCACAATATTATATCATCGGATTCACATTATTCAAAAATCAAAATATGCTTCTAACGGTATAATTTTTGTGCCAAATCTGCTACCATCAGACCCACACACTGAAAAAGCATATAAAAAATTTATCAGTCGTGATAAAAATATTTCTTTATCATACATGAGGGATTAAATCACTAAAGATTCTCATGAGCAATGAGAATGTCCCTCCAACAATATATATGACCAAGTGTGTAGAACAAGTAGGTTGAAGACATGATAGAATAGGGACATTTAAACAAAAATATATGATGTAACAATAGAAGGCGTTCTAGAAAACTTAGAGTCACGATGACGACAACATTAGTGTTTCTGCAACACAGTTATTTGACATGGAGTAAGTAGAGGAAGAAATATATCAAAACAAGATAATCTCACTATATGTGCCCTAAATATAAAGAGGATAGATCATTTTCCTTTCAGTCCATCAGATTTTTATAATCAAAGTTACTCACGTACTGTTCTTACATCATTCAAAAAACTATGGTTTTATTTACAAATTAAATATCATTGATAAACAGAACACATGGGTGTTCGAAGATGTCATAATAATCATTTGCCAAACATAACATGTTGGTATTTTAGTATATGGCATAATAATCATGTCCTATATACGTGTGATATTTTGTGTACAATAACATTTGCAATAGTTATAGAGTACTTTATATCTTGATACATAACATGAAATATGATATCCACAAAAAATGTTTTTATTTATAGTACACTTTTAACCTACTAAAGATGATGTCTCCGCTTTTGCGAGGGCAACTATGCTAGTTAAGACAACAACACTATTATCCATCTTTCCTATTCCTAAATTAGATTGTATATTTCCTAGGTATTGATGTTCAGATTCATAAAGGAAGAGACTACTATATTCTCATGCTAGATTATAGCTAGAACATCTGTTGCACACCTTAGTAGTATAAGTTCATGAATGCAAGCACATAAGTCCCACTCATACAAACTAACTTATTAAACTGTACACTTGTACTTGGTTTACTTGGATCAATACATTACTGCATAATTGGCTGGCATAGGGCTCAACCTGTCGACCTGGCCTCTATTAAATCAGTCTTTCATTCAAGATGGCATGAAAAATATACATATATAATTGGTTCTATAAATCCCATCACAATTCAATAAGCTCAACTTTCCGGTGGATTCTAACATAATCCCAATTATTCAACCACAAAAATAAATGGATTCACTCGATAGTAGTACTGATATTGATGGTAGCAGAATAATGACCTTTGTAGATCAAGGAGAGACAATACATGTAGTATTGAGAAAACATAAATAATCTGGAACCCATAATCAATCTACAATATGACCATTACATAAAAGCAGCCTTGAACTATTATCCTGGACAAATATGTAGTGATCAAATATATTCTATCATGTCTAGAGATTCGTTACCGAGCAGAGAACAGTATGTCCACCTGATCTAAAAAGAAGCTTCTATATAGAACCTAAAACATCACGAATAGAAGGGAATCACTTTTAATACTGGGAACAACATCTCAAACTTCTAATATGCACAACATAAATTGAATGCAATTCACAAAATTTTGTCCCAGTCAGATTGCAAAAAGGATCTTTCCTGTTAACAAACAAATGATAAAAACAGTGAGATGATTTTGAGACAGAAAGTGCTAGTTCTATGAACGAATACCAGAGCAAGAAAGGTTAAATAGCTGATACTAAACTGCTCAAATAAGTTATGAAGATCGAAATTAAATGAAGTGTTCATAATGAGAGCAATTTTTGTTTACCAGATGAATGTGTTGTGCTCCCGCGTGCACTGCCACTTCAGCAAAGCTCCACCCAAAACCATGTTTTCCTTTTGGTTGTCATGTAGGTTACCTTGCACGGCAAGGAAGCATTGGAAGAAGCTGAAGAACACCAGCCTAGATACTCCAAACTTGCTTCTGTGTTCGGCACTGCTGCGGCATTGAAACAGCTAGCCTGCCAGTTCAATCAAAGGAAAAATTGTGTTGTAGTGAACTGGTGATGTCTACTTAACAGAACTTAAAAGCCCAAATAAAAGATGGGAGAGAGAAGACCTTATCAAGGGAAAGGAGGCAATGTCACCAGGACATTGGAATCCCCGAGTCGGTGGTCGCTGGACTGAACGGCACAGTTGGGCTCTACGTGGCCGAAGTGCCGGAGCCGCCGTGAATCTCGTGTGGTTTGGGTGCTGTAGAGCCACTGGCGCTGGCAGCTGTTGGAGCCAAAATCTCAGGGTGATCGATGGACGGGCCGTCCCCTATTGCCATCTTGGTGTCGCCATCAGCGCTCACTCCTATCCTTTGTTTCCTCTGGGACAAAATGTTCGGGGATGTTGGGCGAAGCTGCAGGTAGTGGCACCGCGACACATGTTGCAGGGTCTCGTCCACCGGCTCGGCGGAGGCTTCCCATCATGCAGGATCAGCACCTAGTCCAAGAGCAGCATCGAGCCACAGCATCGGTGCCAGGACGCGCCGCCGCTGTTCGAGAACGAAGATAGACTACGCAGCTAGGATCATGTCATTTATGTGAAGGGCTCATCAGCTAGTTAAGCCTGTTCAAAGAAGCAAACTAAAACCTAAACAGTAGGGTAAAAGGCAACCTTGCCGCACTATAGCTAGCAGGGCAAACCTAAGACGAAACAGTCTCGCCAACTTCAGTACTAAGCCCAAAAACAGAAGCTACACAAATTTTCCTACTCCACGCCCATCACAGAAGAACAAACAGGGCTCAATTGCCTTCACCTAAACACCACATGGATGGCATCAGAATCTTCAGGACGCTTGTGCAGGTACTCGTTCTTGCCTGATGTGTTCCTCACATAGTATTACAACTTTCACATTAAACGTATTCAAACAGCACTGGTGTTTTCAAGTGTTGTAAACCGCACCTGCGATGTGTCCGATCTGTCTCATAGACGTGAATACACATGTAGCTATGTGGTAGATCGAAGTTTTGCCTGACTCTTATATCATGGCTAGTGGATCATGTAAGTAGATTTCACAATTATCGCACGCCATGATAGGGGCCCTCCAGGGCGTGTATCATGAGACGTTATAGCACAAAAAGGGAACAAATGTATTTGAAGGCGGTAATTAATAGGCCACCATGACAATTGCATACAAACCCTTACGATAAGGTAACTCTTATTTGAAAAATCTTGATTTGGCATACAGGACTACAAATTGTTGGTTGGTAGCAGTCCAGAAACTACAAGAATCAGGTGCAGATGATTTATTTACCTAATAGAACATGATGTAATTCTGAGGCATGTAGTGGCAAATAGGCTCACCACGCTCTCCGCCCAGCAGCTCAAAGTACTGCTTGTCCCAATCGGATGTGTTCATGTGGCACATGGCGGTCGTCGTCACAATCGGCACGCCATTTTTCTCATCCTTGAGTAGCACCCTGAAAGACTGCACTTCTTTCGGCCGATGGCAGTAGTAGACCTCATAAGGAAAATCCATAGGGTGGCACGGCACCATACTATTGCTTACTGGGGTGATCTGTGCCACAACGTATCTAGAGCTGGGGTTCTCTTGCCCATGAATCCTTGTAATGGCTGCTCGTGTGCGGCTGGCTCCTAACACTTTGGTGGCAAACCTTGCCATTGCTCCGCGGGATGAGAAGCACATGTGAGGTTCCTCCTTGTCACTCGGCTTGCCGCAGGAACGAAGGGTCTCAGCTACCTGCTTTGCCTTCATGGAGTCGTCAGGTATCTTGAATCGTGAAAGGATGGTTCCCAAGTACTTTGTCTCCAACGGAGTAGAGACGGAATTATCAGACTTCGGTAAACCAGCTTTTGCAAACATGGTACCTTCTGGCAGTACCGTGCCAACATGCAGACTCTTTTTCAGGAACAACATGCCGGTTTGAACTTTTATGTGCTGGTGTCTTTTTTGTGCTTCAGGAACAGGAGAAGCTGCATAGTTATATAGCATCAGTTGAACAACATCGACAAGGCAATGCTAATTTTTGGATATTTAGTACAACATGCTATATTCTGCAGGTAATAACAAACTACGATCTTATTCAGAATTGACATATTCTCAACTTGGTATGGTAGGACAAGTACTTTACCCAGAGGTGCAGCAGAATCATAATCGTCCCAATGTACAGCATAAGAACTTGCAGCAAAACCATTTTCTTGTGGAAAATAACATATAATTAGTTGACTCATAATTACAACATTATCAACTTGGTAAGCAAACCCAAATACTTACTAGAAGCTTGATGATCTCCTTTCCAGTGTCTTTTTTGTGCTTCACGAACAGGAGAACCTGCATAGTTATATAACATCAGTTGAACAAAATCGACATGGCAATGTTATTTTTTGGAGATTTAGTACAACATGTAATATTCTGCAGGTAATAACAAACTATGATCTTATTCAGAATTGACATATTCTCAACCTGGTATGGTAGCACAAGTACTTACCCAAAGGTGCAGCAGAATCATAATCGTCCCAATGTACAGCATAAGAACTTGTAGCAAAACCATTTTCTTCTGCGGAAAATAACATATAATTAGTTCACTCATAATTACAACATTATCAACTTGGTAAGCAAACCCAAGTACTTACTAGAAGCTTGATGATCTCCTTTCCAGTTTACTGCATAATGGTGTTTTTTTTGTGCTTCAGGAACATGAGAACCTGCATAGTTGTATAACATCAGTTGAACTAAATCGACATGGCAATGTTATTATTTGGAGATTTAGTACAACATGTAATATTCTGCAGGTAATAACAAACTATGATCTTATTAAGAATTGACATATTCTCAACTTGGTATGGTAGCACAAGTACTTACCCAAAGGTGCAGCAGAATCATAATCATCCCAATGTACAGCATAAGAACTAGCAGCAAAACCATTTTCTTCTGTGGGAAATAACATATAATTAGTTGACTCATAATTACAACATTATCAACTTGGTAAGCAAACCCAAGTACTTACTAGAAGCTTGATGATCTCCTTTCCAGTTTACCGCATAATGGTGTCTTTTTTGTGCTTCAGGAACATGAGAACCTGCATAGTTATATAATATCAGTTGAACTAAATCGACATGGCAATGTTATTATTTGGAGATTTAGTACAACATGTAATATTCTGCAGGTAATAACAAACTATGATCTTATTAAGAATTGACATATTCTCAACTTGGTATGGTAGCACAAGTACTTACCCAAAGGTGCAGCAGAATCATAATCATCCCAATGTACAGCATAAGAACTTGCAGCAAAACCATTTTCTTCTGTGGAAAATAACATATAATTAGTTGACTCATAATTACAACATTATCAACTTGGTAAGCAAACCCAAGTACTTACTAGAAGCTTGATGATCTCCTTTCCAGTTTACCGCATAATGGTGTCTTTTTTGTGCTTCAGGAACATGAGAACCTGCATAGTTATATAATATCAGTTGAACTAAATCGACATGGCAATGTTATTATTTGGAGATTTAGTACAACATGCAATATTCTGCAGGTAATAACAAACTATGATCTTATTCAGAGTTGACATATTCTCAACTTGGTATGATAGCACAAATACTTACCCAAAGGTGCAGCAGAATCATAATCATCCCAATGTACAGCATAAGAACTTGCAGCAAAACCATTTTCTTCTGTGGAAAATAACATATAATTAGTTGACTCATAATTACAACATTATCAACTTGGTAAGCAAACCCAAAGTACTCACTAGAAGCTTGATGATCTCCTTTCCAGTTTACCGCATAAGAACTTGTAGCAAAACCATTTTGTTCTATAGAAAATAACATACATTTAGTTGACATGTAATTAACACATTCTTAACTTAGTATGCAAGCGCATGTACATACTAGAAGCTTGAGGATCTTCTTTCCAATTTACGGCATAAGAACTCACGCTGAAGTCCTCTTTTTCTATAGAAAATAACGAACAATGAAGTGATTCAGACTTAACACGTTCTAAACTTGGTAAGCTTTAAGCTAGCACGAGTACTTACGAGAAGCTGGAGGTTCACCCCCGTCATTTTGTGTTACTGGGTCAGCAGCCGTTCCAAGAGCATTTTTTTCTGCAGGGTATAATAAACTGTGAGCTGATTCTTCATTTGTATACTATTCTCCCAGTTTGATATACTAATTAACTAAACATAACCGTGCAGAACGGAATGCCAAAGCTTCCACCAGAAATTGAAGACCGGAAAACATATAAACGCAAGTAAGATTAGTAACTACAAGGAATGGTGGGCCTATTGGGCAAGGAATTCTCTACCGCCTCCACTATCGCCATTGTTGACCAGACGAGGGGAAAACGAGATCCTCCGCCACCGTAAAAGGAGAAAAAAATAGAAAAACTGAGACAAAGCAACCACCACTACTGTATACGCCAAGCCCACCCCTCCGGCTTCCTATCCATCTCCGACTGGCACTATGAGGATCGCAACAATACCTACACCTCTCAACCAATCTCTCTTTGCTACAGTGTGCAACGCTTATCTCCGAGGGAATTATGAGTTTAGTTGTACTACCAAAAGTAATAAACAAGTGAATGTATAACAAGATTGGACTCACCGAAGGTTAGGAGGAGCAAGACAAAGGCTATTGATACAACCTTGGCCGCCATGTCTGGATCACAATGAACTGGGTTGTGTTGAGCGAGGAAGAATGGTATGGGTGCTGATTTATACACCTTGGGGGTCTAGCAGTCACCTGACAATTTAATACGTACCATTAAGGAAAACACAAATACTCCCCTCGTCTGGCGACCATGCATGAGTATATTTGGAGGGGCAATAAATGACATTAATAATGTAAATGAAGGGAAAATTTTATTTGGTCAATCAAAACGCATTAATATCGGTCATTGTGCCTGTAAAAGACATTGATGTATTTCAGATTTCCGTTTCCACTAGCATGACGGTATATTACCGCTAGGAATCGGAACCCGATGGCTTTCCATCGGACTAGTGTCTGGCCGTCGATTGGAAGCACGACGGATGTTGGATTCTGAATGAGGCCCGCACGACTATTTTCCTAAGACATTGCATGATTCTGTATTAACTGCGCAGTGCTAACCTTCCTCAACTGAACCCTGAATTAGTGGGATACGAATTAACTGCTCCCCAATCTGAGGAAACTAAGAGCATCTCCATCTCCAGCAGTCTTCGGCGGTAAATGCCGCTAGTCGCGCGCGATGTAAACGATTAGCGCGTGTTCCATCCAAACTTCCCACCAGATGCTCTATTTCGCAGCGCGCGCTACTCGTCGGAAAACCGACCGCAGCAGGCGCTCTATTTTATAGCGCCATAAACACATTTTTGTAGTTAATAGATTGATTGGAAGATCTAGAAAATCCACTGAAAATGCATTGAAAATAGATAGCGACTAGTTCTAGCGACAAAAACATATAAATAGCGACTACTCGTCGTCGGAGGTGGTCTCGGTTCAGAGATCGTTCCATATTGGACTGTATGGGTCGAAGTTCTCCAGCGAATGCAGGTTCTCAAGCTCCTGCTCAGCAAACTCCCGGCGGTGACGACGGTCTTCCTTCCTCTCCGCCCTCTTCACGGCGTAGAAGGCCTCCTCATCTTGGATGTCACCCAGGTGCTCTTCGCGCTATTGCTGCATCAAGCGCTCATCACGCTCGGCGATGGCGAGCCGGCTCTGCTCCTGGCGGTGGCGGGCACGGTCCTCGTCGGTTAGGAGGTGCGACGGCGGCGCGAGGAACTCTGCCTCCTCGAGAAACTCGACGTCCGAGAAGTTCATGCCGCGCCGCTTGCGGCGGAAGCGCCACACCGCCGAGTCGTACGTGTGCGTCGCCAGTTCCGCCGTGCTGTAGGTGCCGAGGGTGAGCCGGTAGCCGCCGGCACAAAGCTCGGCGTAAAACATGCCGATGGGACGCGGCCGGACGTCTCGGAAACCGGACGCTCCACGGCGACGCGGCGGTATCCCGGCGAGAAGGAGAAGCGGTGGCACTAGCGCATGGAGAAGAAAAATTGGTGGCGCTGGTGCATGGAGAAGAAGAAACGATGGAAAGTTTTCGTGGCAGTTGGGGAGCACGCCCATCGTCGCTTTATAGTGCGTGTGCGAGCCGGCGCCCAAAGTTTGAGGCACGGGATAGTGCAATAGCGCGCGGGATACTTTTCTTTTCCCGCGCCGGTTTGGCGTCTCCGCTGGAGGAGCGCGGGAGGGTTCCCGCGTGCTCAATTGCAGGTAATTTTAGCTAGCGCCGTTTAGCGCGACTGTTGGAGATGCTCTAACAACGTTGGCACAATTTCAGGAATGCAGATTTGCTGCTTCACTTTGGTAGTAATATTTTTGTTTCCAATGATTTTTAATTATGTTTCCTTTTTAAATGTATTTTTCTTCCATCACAATAGAATTTGGTAGCAATCATTTGTTTCCAAGGATATTTCATTTTTCTTCCTTTTCAAATATATTTTGTTTCCATCACAATAGAGTACTGCTTCCATGGTGAATGGATTATTTTTGGATGTTGTACAAAATATTGTGTCATGTAAGCAGTACTTTCCTTATGATTGCATGTAGTAAAAAAACTATTAGTGTGCTAGAAGCTTTATTTGTATGCCTAGGAAGCATAGTACACAGTGTGTTGAGAAAACCTTGTTCAGATGCATAGGGAGCACAATGATATTGTGAAACCTGCAACTTTTGGTTTTCTCTGACCACACAAGCTTCATTTAGAGAAAATTTAAGTGCTTCATACATTCACTTGAAACATTTTGGATAACATCAATATTTGCTTCCTTCATGTTGTCAAAATCCACAGCTTCACACTCTCATATGACATATTTCCTACACGTTACAAATTTGCTTCAACATTCTACAAACACTCAAATCCTTTCCTTCGGTGCGTGGAGACATTAATCCAAACGACCTTTGCTTTTCAAAGACATGATGCAGTCGGAGTGTAGTCCCTTGATAGCATCCACATAATATTCAATAAACGCCCACTTCCTCTAGTGGAGAAGGGGGCTTTAGTCCCAACTAGATGACCCGTTGCGCCACTGGCGCAAAGATAAATCGGAAGCGGCACTGGATCCACAAAGAGTAAATTATTCCAATTTAAATAAAAATGGTTTTGAAAACCTAATTCTATGCAAGTTTTTAGATGCAAGTCTAAACACCTCGATTCTACCAATGGGTTTTTGTTCAGCCGTGAAGAAAGTAACTAAGAATGCGAGTGTGGTTAACTAAATCCACTGGCATGTTCATAAGCAGAATAGTATTTATGTATTTTGTAATCCATGATTAATACTCGTTTAATGTAGACTATGGTAGCCAATAATCCTTAAGATTCACACACATAATTAAGCAAAAAGTCTTTTGTTGAGAATTCATTGACCTACAGTTTGACCTACATTGTGAATAGATCATGAAAACCACTGGCGCAAAAGGCACAGTTAGGCCAGAACATAATTCATAAGTTTCATCTCATTTTGATGCAGATGCATATCACTACAGCAGAAGTAGATACAACACCAAACACATTTTTGTGGACATGATAGCAATGTATTTAATTGCTTTGAATAACTTCTACTTCCTTCGAGTGGAAATAAGTGTAAGTGATTTTGCACTAACTTAGTACAAAGTTTATACTAAGGTAATAAAAGTTATTTCCTATCGAAGGGAGTATGTAAATAACACAACAATTCATGTTAAGCTCCATAAAATGGCAACCTACCTTATAGAGAAAGAAAAATTTAGTCAAAAGATAGGAAGAGGCAAACATGATAAGTGCAAACAAAAGTATAACTTTTTAATAAAAAGCCCTTGTCATTTCATTAAATTTTGAAGAGAGCAATCACAGGATTGAAAACAAACCACCCTTGACTGAATTAAAATCTGATTACTACCCCTGATGACATTTTCTTTGGCCACCTCCCCGCATTGCCAATTTATGCAAGTCCACTTGTAAAACCCGTTGCAAAGTTATGCTCATATAGTCAAAAGTCATTGCATTTCTTTCCAGCCGCATTTTCCTCATTCCCAGAATCGCCAATGTTGCCACCTACAGTACCACCATTACCGGATTGTATCTTGGTTTGTAGACTTCAAACCATTGCACCACTTTGCATGACAAAGTCTGGACCCACAATTTGGAGGGATATTGCATTAGCATATGTTACACATCTTGATCGCATAAACTGCACCATGGACTTAAGAGCAATCCTCTCTTCTATAATCCGTCTGCATAAACTGGAAGCAAAAGTATTGGCAGACTAAACTGCACCATGGACTAAAGAGCAATCCTCTCTTTTGTAATCTGATTGCATAAACTGCAAGCAAAGTATTGAAAGACAATTAAAGTAGTATAGCTTATTGGTGTAAGTAGTATGACATGGTTAACTAAATGAAATGCTCCGCGTCCTGATGGAACAAGGTTCCAGATAAGAAATCTAACTCGACAAATCAAAAGATAGTAGGTCAAAAACCAAAAATGCCCAATCCATTACTATGGTAACTCTTGATCTCAGAACTATCTTGACTACACATCTTATGTCAGGATAACAACTAACATAATGCAAATTCTTTATAAAGGAACGGGGACCACCATAATGCAAACTTAGTTCATCCGTGCAAACGTGAAATAGAGCAATTCCATCATAAATAATGTCTATTTTTACATCCTAAATTACATCAGTGATCAGGTGGGTGCAAATTACTAAAGAGGCTTGGTGGACCATGAAAAGTAAGAAGGGAAGTCAAAAAACATTACATGAAAAACTGTAATGAATTAATCAATAAAAACCCAAAAAATGTTGGCTGTAGCCTCAATGACAGATTTGCTCAAAAGCTAGCTAGAAAAATCATGCATATGACCATAGACTATCTCATATACAACAATTGTACCAAGTCTCGAGTGAGATTGGCCAAAGTTTGTGTCTATTCCTGATGCCTCTCATCTCAATGCAGGTAACTTTTTATTTTGCGCTACGCGGAGATGTCATCAACCTGTGTTGTTACTGTTCGAGTAACTGGAACCAACTCATTAATTTTCAAACTACCATTTGTTGAATGCTAGCAAAGTTATCTTTATATCAGTAGAAAATGTATCATAAAATAGAGCAAGCTGAAATTATCCAATATGAAAAGTGCCATTAGGATCAAAGGCATATTGCATTTTTATGAGGTCGGTAAAGGACTGAATTATAGCATCAGTGCAGAACTAAAGCAGGTCTGCAGTGTCTAAGATTAAAAATAAATAAGAAAGAGGTAGAAATTAGTTGACCATGAGAAATTACACTGATAAAAGTCACCAGTAGGTTCAATGAATCAGGTGCTCCCTGGCAGTAATGAAGCAAATTAGTGACCAAATACATCCATGCAGAGATATACGGTTAACCTGTAAGACTAAAAATATATTGGTATCATGGCAAGAGTAGTTATACGCTTGAGTCATCAAGTATAAGAGGGTTAGCTGTAACTAACTTCAGTTACAATATTTGAATTTTTTTGACTATTTTTGTATTGTCTGTTTAACTGTGGAAGGAAGAGAATACCGCAATGGCATTAACCAGGTCTTCAGAAAGGAAAGAAATCCATATCGTTAACACTGCAAGGCATGCAATAGCCACTCACATGCTAATCGCTATTTCTTCATCTTCCTCCATGGTATCCTCAATAGGCACCTCTTCCTGTAGTATTAATAATATTGGTGAAACTTTCTGAAAATGGTGAACCATGGTTTGCAGCTTTATTTTTACATGATCTAAATAGATCTTTTATCAAGTAAATTTAGTTTAATGTATGGTGTTGTAAACTAAAAGTGCCATGATGATTTGTGTTACGATTGAACTAACGTAGACAAACAAATAATAGAATTTATAGCAGTAAACCTGGGTTAACAAGAGCACCTGTAGTACATAAAATTTTGATTCCAATTGTAGGCAATGCAGCAAAACATGCTCACTGTCATCAGCAGTGAACAATTGGAAAAGGTTACAAGGTAAGAAAAAATCATCCCAAGAAATGACTTAGCAAGAAGCCAAGAACACATCCATTGGAGCAAATATAAAGCTGGCGCTCTCCACTCCATTGCTACAAAAACAAGCATGAGAGCACAGTGATATTGCGATAACTTGATAAATCAAAACTAAAATTTGAGAAGTGCGGGAATATTAGAATTGCATATATTCCAGATCCGAAATGCTACAGAATTGAAAATAAATAGTGCAATGCTAAAAATATCCCGAATAATGACTTACATAAAGTAATCCGGCGTGAAAAAAAAAGAAACGAAAAGGCAATCTGCAACAGTATGAGCAACTCCAAGCCACGCCAAGCTGGCCATGTGTAAACACTTCTACCAGAAGAGATGTGTAACCAAAAATTACATGTGTGTGCAAACCGTTGAACTATCATAGATGGTCGGATGATAGTGTATTGACCTCGTGTTGGCATTGATGATCCAATCCTTTTATGTGGATTCATGTCGTTACCTGTGTGACTGTTAAATAGTAGCTTCCTGCAGGTAGAAAGAATGAATCAACAAAGATTAGTTAGCTTCAGCCTAGCAGTCCTTGAGTGCCCCTCTCTAAAATCAATAATAATTTTCCAATATGCTCAAAAAAATGGTAACCAATTGGATGGAAATATATAATTCTGCAGCTACACAACTAATCGTAAATATGGATACAATTCAGTAGGGGAGGGAAGGGAAGAGGGTAAGGGAAGCTATACCTGTATGCAAGCAAGATCAATGGACAGAAAGCATGAGCACCAACGTCAGACAAGCAAACAAGATCATGGATCACAACCGCATCTTCCCCTGCAATCAAGAGTGCATTAATTAGGCCAGATCCTTCACCGTCCAGCGAGAGATGCAATGACAACCTCATGAACCAGGCACACATATACATCAACCGCTCTCCCCTCTCCCCCTATTTTCACTCCTGCAGCGGCTGCACTCGACCACGACATGAATGGGAGTGACGAGATTGAGGGTAGAGAGAGAGAGAGAGAGAGAGAGAGAGAGAGAGAGAGAGGGAAAGGGGAGACTGGGAGGAGGTCACCTTGGCGTCAGACTCACCTTCTACCGCCGTGCCGTACGATTCGAGGCATCTGAATCCGGGCTCAAGGACGCAAGGGGAGTGGTCGCTTGGTGTGAACCGCCGTCCATGGATCTCACGGAGTAGCGCCATCATGCAGATCGTGTCCCGCTGGCTGGTCCGATCTAGGGACAGAGAGAAAGTGAGAGAGAGAGAGAGAGATGAAGCGTTGAGAGTAAGAGACTGGCTTACCGGTGGAGAAAGAGTCTTCCGATGCCAAATCTGCAGGTCGATCTGGTGAGGCTGCTCCTCCTTCATCGCCCTTGCTCGCCTCCTTATCCCCTCATCTGTGGTAGTTCCATCCGACCCGCGGCCACATCTGCTGAGAGGGAGACCCAAATAGGTGAGAGGCTAGCAGCAGCTCCGCACCCCATGGTCGCTATGAGCGAGCAATCAAACTGCCGCCAGTTGAGTCGACTCACCTTTCTCCGTGCGCGTGCTCACCGCACCGGGGTTGGAGCAGGGGCACACGGACCACCGCGACTACACGACACCAGCGCCGTCTGCTGCTTTTTGCCTCCCAGCGGGGTGTTGCCCCAGATCGCGCCGCCTCCCACCGATCCGCCACCCTGATTTTGGCCGCCTTTCATCGCCGCGCTGCCCGGGACTCCTTCAATAGAGAGAGATGGCTAGTCATGAGACGAGGGAGAGAGAGAGAGAGGGACTGATGAGAATGGAGTGAGGGCGCGGGTTGGGGAGGCGCCGCCATGGAGGTCGGCCGATTGGGGAGGAATGGGAGGCAGGGATTGGGGAGAGGCGACGGTTTTGTTCCCCGATCTAGGTTTTCACCGCGGAGCAAAGGAAAGGGCACGCAAACGTGCAGGATGTGAGTCTCTGTCTATCGGCTCCACTCGTGTCTAGACCTAGTCGTCATCGACCAAAAGAGCGAAGGTGGAGGTGACAAAAAAACTAACTGATCGAACGGCTGTGGTCAAAAGCGGGGTGAAATTAATTACTGTGTAATCGATCCAACGTCTGAGCAGCACCGGCGGACGCAGATAGCGTGGTTGGCCGGGTAGGCTAGCGCCCTTTAGGTAATCGATCCAACGTCTGAGCAGCACGCGGCGGACGCAGATAGCGTGGTTGGCCGGGTAGGCTAGCGCCCTTTAGGTTTTAGAATTGCGCAACCAGGACTGCTAAATCAGTACTGAAGCCCCCCCCTCCCGCAGCCTCTTTTAGTACAGGTCGCATTATGAACCGGAACTAAAGGCCCACCACGTGGCTGCTGCCTAGTGAGTGGGGCGTAGGACCTTTACACGATGATGAATATATAATATATCTTGTCTTACGAGCATATATACATGTATATACAACTTGTTTACATGCATGGAGATCACAACCGGGACTATATCCCGTCTACTCGATTACAAGGAGATAACATGAAGGCATTAGCGCTGATAGAATTCTCTCTTTGGGTTTATGACATCGTCAAGCAAAAAATCTGCCAATTCCTCTTGAATTTCTACTATGGCCCTGTTTGGAACGCAGGGTAGAAAAAACATAGGAATAGGAAAAGTATAGGAATTGAGATGTCATGCCTCTCAAATCCTATAGGAACTCAAACTATAGGAAAGATGCAAAGTAGCTATTTGGATTGCAGGATAGGAAATGCACAGAAAACTCTCTAAATGTTGCCTTTTTGAAATAACCGTGAAGAAGTCCATGAATTCAAACATACTAAGCTAGCCACAGATAGCCTCGCTTTTTTTTGAACAACAGACAACCTTGCTTGGAGGATGGAATCGACCTTTGTGTGAGTTACAGAGTTTAGTTAGTATGTTCTCTTCTATTTTTTGCTTGGCAGGCATGGGCAGACTTTAGAAGGAGATTATTTTCCTCAGCATGCGATGACTGATAGAGCAAATTAAAAGCAGCACCGGAAGGGGCAAAGCTCCAGTTCGTGTAGGAATTTTTCCATTGGGTCAGACTGGATGTTATTTTTCCTATGGATTGTGAAGTGTAGGAAGTAAATCCTATGGAATTCCCTTTCCTATTCCTGTGTTCCAAAGGTCTCAAAGGAAAATTTTCCTCCAAAATTCCTTTCTTGTGAAATTCCTGTAGAATTCCCGTGTTCCAAATGGGGCCTATATGTTCATCCGATGGGAGCCGATTTCGCTTTGCTTCCAACTATAAAGGAGGAGATCAATATGAATATCAATCATCATAATAAACATTATGAATAACAACACAAATTGATGGTGATAAAATAAAATTGTGAATATAATGATCACGTACTTCGATAAATTTTAGTTGCCGCTCGCTAACCTACGAGCGAAGGAACTCGCAAACGTAGTACGCACATAAATTAGTTCCTTGTGTCTGCCTCGCGCACTTTACGAGAATAGAATTCAATCAGATATTAATCAAACATGATATAATTAATGTTATTCGAAACTAGAATTAAACAGATATGCGGATCTAGCTCGTATGACTTACCTCGACCGGACGAAAACTCAGCTCCTTTTTCCATTCACCTTTTACAATGATGTTGAACCATTTCCAAACCCTGCCCAACAAAGAAATGAATAAATGAGTTATTAG
Source organism: Dactylis glomerata (assembly GCA_007115705.1). Taxonomy (NCBI): domain Eukaryota; kingdom Viridiplantae; phylum Streptophyta; class Magnoliopsida; order Poales; family Poaceae; genus Dactylis; species Dactylis glomerata. The sequence goes on along the minus strand of QXEO01000444.1, from coordinate 2,977,776 downwards.
TTACTTGATATCTCAGGAAATGAACGAAACAGATCGATATAGTGCGATAATGGTAGAAATTACCTTTGGAGCATATCAATCATGCTTTGGTATTGATCAAGATCTTTTTTCAATGAGTCCATGATTTCAATCCTTCCAAAGTCAGGTTCAATCTTTAGCATAATCCAGTGGAACCTGCGTGCAGGTTTATATACGTCAGTAACTCATCAATTATACTTAATATCGAGTAAGGAAAATGAATGTGTACAAGATAGTAACACTCTCACTTGAAGTTATAAGGAAACATTATTCTATTTTTGTATTCTTGCTTCTCTATGAACCGTAGCAAGTTATCCTCCGTCTCCTTGGGGTTACAATGTATTGTTCTTTCGTTAACTCGATTTGGGTCAATGAACCCAGTGTTGAAGATACCCTTTCTCTTACATTCCAGACTCTTCATTCTGCATAATAGCGTAGTGAGGATAATTACATGCAATGAACGAGAGCTAGAGACTTAATAATTATAAAAATAAATGAATCACTTAAAGAGGGCGTCTTGCTCGAATAACTGAAGGCTTCTTCAAAGTCAATATGGATTTCATCTTCACCTAAGTAATGCTCATTTGTAACTTTCACAACAAGCATTTCTCGCTCTGCCTTTGCGACTATCACGACCACTCATGCAATTTTCGCATTTGTGTTGGTACACGCTTTTCCTTCTCAAGTATGACCAGACGCTCCCCCTTTTATATGTCCATGATTTTCCTTCTCATTTATCGGAGAGAGTTCTCGGTAATGTCTGTCGCATTCTCGAACCATCGGGTAACACACTTAAGGGATCACTATGCAAGAGATGATTTTGGTATTATCCGGAAACATTGTGTGATGATTTATGAGAGAGGGAAAAGTTCCAACTAAGTCCGAAATAGTTTCAGCGAAGTCCGAAATAGTTTCGATGATATCCGGAATAGTTTCGGTGGAGTCCGGAATGGTTCCAATGGAGTCGAGAAGTGTTTTGGAGTACCAGGAAATTAATTATGAGTAAATTAATATTAATTAAATGAATTAATATTGATTAAATAATTAATAAATATTAAAATCACCTAATGGGCCAATTTTTGGAAATAAGCCCATGAGGGAGAAAGAAAAAAGGGGCGCCCTAGACCCCTGGCCCAGGCCAGCCAGGGTTAGGGTTTTGGGGGCCCGGCTAGGCCCCACCAGCCCTGGCCACCACCGCCCTCTCCTCCCCTGGCCGCTGCCCTAGGGCTGCCTTGGGGAGGGGTAAGGTGCACCCCCTACCCCCTATATGTATTATTTTGAACGGTATACCCCCTATATAAGGAGGGGCCTTTGGGAGGAGAGTACACACCAATTGCCATGTGCCTCTCCTCCCTAGCCGCCACCTCCACCTCCTTTGTGCACCAGCCTCCCCTGGCCGCCGCCCTCCACCTCTCTCACTCCCGTGTGGCCTCCCGAAGGGCTGCGTAGGAGAAGGGAATCACCACCGTTGCATGCCATCATGCTGCGGAGTTTTCAGATCCCTGTCCAAAGCCGTCTACTTCCGCATCTCGGCTGGAACGGGGGTTCTGGGAGTCGTCGTGATCGTCGTACGTGTGCGAGTATGCGGAGGTGCCGCTCATGCGACACCGGAGTCGTTGCACCAAGATCTCCATCGACCTTGAGGTTAGCAACGTTGTCTTCATTATCAACGCTTGTGCGGGAGCGTAATCCTCGCGTTCGGTCTACGAAGTATGTGTCCAAACTTCTACCATTACAACATTACTAATAGATAGGTCCTTGGGCAAATTTGGGGTTGCGTAGAGAATAAATTTTTGTTATTGGCATCGAACCCCAACAGTGGTATCAGAGCCGGATCTATGCGTAGTATGCTTGTACGGTTAGAACACATCATGTTGATGCGGACGTTGATTGTCTTATTGTTACCCTCCAACGTGTATTTTTTGATATCTGCGGCATAGTTGGATTGAAGCGGCCCATGACCAACCTTACGCATTTCACGCGAGACTGGTTCTACGACTGATGTACGACTTAGCACCGTGCAAAAGCGGCTAGTCGGGTGCTAGTTTCTCCAACTATAGTGGATATGACATCTACAACGAAGGGGCCTTAACAGAGAAATAAAAGCAACAATATGATTATCAGCGTTATGGTTTCATGTTCGTAGGTAAGAAACGATTCTTATGTGAAAGCCCTAGAAGCCACGTAAAACTTGCAAACATAGTAGAAACGTATAACTTTGTTTTGCAGCGGGGCGTGTGATGTGCTATGGTTAAACGGCAAGTTGTGTGGTGCTTCCAGAGGCTTCACGACGGGCACCGTGGACTTGGCGCCACACCGGTGGACGGATGGAGATCATGCCGGAGGCTCGATGGAGATCAAGCACGTCGATGAAGAAACCATATCATATCACGTATTATTTACATTTGATGTTACTGTGTGATTTCTTATTTGTGCTAGTATTAGATACACGACGGTAGCATAGAATAAGAAAATCCATAATCAAATACTAATTAAAATGTGTTCTCCCTTACGTGTGCAATCACCACAAAGTTCTTAGTTATGAAGCTAGCCGTGATGATCGGGTGCTAGACATATCGAAGTTCACATAAGGCGTAGGTACAAGCCATGTATGCACCGCGCAATACACGAAGGTTCAATTGGCGAGCCGTTGTATGTGTAGACATGGCCTCAGAACACGGAAGACCGAAAGGTCAAGCATGGCTCGCAAAGTTATGTGATTGACATAAGTACTGTCTACCTTCGACATTGCATCGCTTGGCCATGACAATCGTCTTGGTGTAATGGAGAAGGACCGTATAATCGCTAGAGCAATCGTACGGATGTTGTTCTAAGTGGGAGTTCACACAATTAAAAGTGTTTAATAAAATTGAACTAATATTATGAATTGTAGTATTTATACCTTTGCAAATTTGTGTAGATGAATGCCCATATCAATTTCACGCACTTTTTCAATGGTCAATAGCTTAGTGCCGATGGATCTAATTTTGTTAAATGGTACGCACGCTTGAGAACTTCGCTTTAGCGTAATGAGATACTTTTTATGATAATTGAGCCATTGGGATTACCATCAGAAGAGCATTCAGACTAGGCAATGATTAATGCGTTTTGTTATAGACGGAACTGTTACTTCATAGTCCGCACTGTAATCCACATCATGATGGTACCTGAGATGAGGATTTTCTGGGAGACTGCCACATCAAATGAGATCATAAGTGATCTAAAACAGATCTTCGAGCCTGAAGTGTGCCTGATGGGACATGAGTGCCTGGATGAATTCCTCTCATGCAAGATGGAGGAGCATGAATGTGTGGGATTGCATCTTGCTAAGATGCTTAGGATCCACAGATGTCTGACTGTAGAATTGGAGTTCGACTTGACGGACGACGTTGCCAAAAGTGTGGTATTGCGTTCGCTCCCTCCTAGCTATAAGAGTTTCGTCAAAACTTTTCTGAGAAAGGCTGAGCCTGTCAACCTTCATCAGCTCATGGCAATGATTATGCTTCATGAAATTGAGCCCTCTCACGTGCAGATCATCGATTTGACAGGTATATGTGATCTACAATGTTATAAATTTTTCATAAACACTTATGCAGTATGAAAGTATGAGATACTAATTCTAGTTTTGTTGAAAACAGGATCTGCGGAGTGAAGTGATCATGGAGAAGATGCCCATGGAGCCCTGGAGGAGGACATGCTTGATGTTTCGATGGAGCCAATCTTCCTCAATATTTATCTTCAAGACTTAGAATTTGAATAAAAGTTTTGTAATCAGTTTTGCATTAGAAACTTGTGATTGTCTCAAATGTAAGAGACAAAGTTTATTCGTGTGTAATGAACAAGTCGGTTGTTTTATCACAATGAATAAAGTCTTTTGGATGATTATGAATAAAGTTATTCTTATTTGTTCTTGTTGATATAATTGCAAGAATTTATAATATTATGATTAAATTCTTTGTTATTTATTGTTCATGCTTAATAATGTTTAGGTTATTTTATGAAATACTTGTGTGAATTTCATAGCGATGAAATTGAAATATATGTTTTGAATTGTGTCAATTACATATATGTTTGTGGTAATTTAATATCGATGGAATCAAATGTGTTTTTGATATTTGAACGATTTCACATACGATCCACACCTTGTTTATTTTAAATGATTAAACACTTTGTGCTAAAGTGTAAAATACACAAGTATTGATATTATACATAAAAGATGTGTAGTATTTTATAAAATTAAAAGATATCATTATTTCACAAATTCTTTATTGAAGATTTAGTAATTATTCGAATTACTAAATAAAGATTATATTATTAGAATTGTACAAATAGTGAAAGAAATTTGAAGAATGGTTTCGAGAAACATTAATGCTGGAATAATTCAAAGTTGTTGAAGAGTTTATGCATTAAAATCATATTTGATCGGGCATTATTTAAGAAAGGAATAAATCATTTGTAGTGGTATTAAATTATCATTTAAAATATCATAATTAAAATAGCTCAATTTAAATAAATAGGAAGCCATATAAATTAATACTATATGAGTTATAGTAGGATTTATTCTGAGTTATTCTGATAATTCGAAGAATTCTTCATAAAAGTCCTTAGAAGGATATGGACTTATCTTCTGAAAACCAAAAGATGCAAAATGTGTGTTGCAGAAAATTTGGTACACTCTAGAGAAAAGGTTTTCTCTGTAAAGCTGTTAACTGGAAGAAAATAAAGGATCAATTAAAGTAATTGAATTAATCTTTATAATATCAGAGTAGCGCAGCAGAATAATTTTTAAAGCGGAGGTCTATGCTAGAAAAGATGAATTTATGATTGAGATCTTATAATCAAGTCCTTTATTGAATAGGATTCATGAATTGAAATTGTGCAGGTTCGCAAAGTGTAATTCATGATTTACTTGTCAAGGTTATTAAAACTAGACATACCTACGAACTATGAAGAAAAGATGGTGGACCTAAATGCGATAAATAACTTAGAGTTATAATTAAAGATTTTATTTAAGAGGTAATTGTTACTCGATATTATTTAAGTAAAATGTATCAGTTGATTCTTCAAAATAATACAAGATTATGGAACTAAAATAAATCTTTAATAAAAGACATAAAAGCACGATTTGTCATAAACGAGTTTAGACAAATTCAATGGATTGACAACAAAATGTAGTGTTGCTTAAAAGTCTTTGAATTTCATTAAATTGCTAAAATTGCAAGTTCTTAAATTAGTTTAAGATAAGGCAATGTTTGACAAAAAAAAATTAAACTCGCATTTAAGGTATCTTGATTTGATTTCGAATCAAAGGATTTTTTGAAAAGTCCAAAACTATTGGGACATACCTATTTACATTAAACTGAGTGGGAGTGATGAAAAATAGCGTTGTTCTAACATTATATGTAAGTGTACATATTCTAAGTGGGAGCAAACTCTATATGTAAAGTACATATTCTGAGTGGGAGCTATGATGAATTCATGTATGTGAATAACATATTATGAATTAAGAAGCGCTTGGCATCATATTTATTAATTAGAATTAATAAATGGAGAAATTGACATCTAAAGCAAACAATATTTTAAAAGTATTAAGTCAGAATATATGTTAGTCTGTAACAACCCAAAATTTTGGAAAATATAAATAAATGTAATTTATTCAAATACGAAATTTTGGAGCCAACAAAAACTTTTATTTTTAAATACCCGATTAGTTTTGTGTCTTTAAACGCTGCATTTGGTTTCCATGCTTCAAATAAGATTAATGGGAGAGAGAGTTTTAGGAATCAAAACCTTTGATCCAATTTCAAATCCTTCAAAAGAAAATATTTGGAAAGAAGGTAAAACCTTATGTTAAGAATCCTAGCTTTGTTTTTTTTAAAGGAAATAAAAAGAACCACTTTGAAAACTATTGCTTTTATTAAGTTGATATTGCCAAAGATGATTTGGGTCGATATTCAAAATATCAATACCTTAGGACTTTGTTCCAAAACTTATTGCAAAAACCTTTTCCAACATCCTATGTTTTCTTTAGCCAAGTTTTGAGATCAAGTAAATTTGGTTTATCAAATAGTTTATTGGACTTAAAAATTTGTATCCTATCTATTTAAATCTTGCATGAATGCATGCTAAAGCTTCTTAGCAAACTCTAAAGTCAAGCAAGCACAAACAACAAGTAAGAAAACGGAAATAAATGATCAACAACACAAACCCTAAAACCCCTACAAAGAAAAGAATAGGAAAAAGGATCTAGAAAATATTATTGACTACCCTACTTTGGACCCCTGGATTAAGCAATCCTCAACTCAACTGAAGGTGTGATCAGTTGGTTGAGCAAGGCCAAACCACATTCTTTCTTGACCAACAAATTTCAAACAAAAACTCAAACTCTAGCACATCTCAAATTTCTGCCAAACTTTGAATTCAATTCAGTAACCATTCAAAAATGCCTTTAGCATCCTAGCAAAACACCTCCACTCAGCCTAACCAAAACATTTCTGGAACCCTTGAATTATACCCTGACAGCTCCAAGTGGAATTTTTCAAAAATTCGAATTCAACTTTCTTGCGGACATTTGGTCGAACACATGGTGGGCAGAAATCTGCAAAGGTGCAAGTTAGTACAAGGACCAGTAGCCAGCCCCCTCTTTGTCCTTCCCACAGTGTCCCTGCCTCTTCTAGAGTGTCCTGTTGTCGACCCCCTGTCTCCCCTGCCCAGACCCCGGCCTTGAGACTCGGAAGAAGGGAGGAGAGCAACCCGGACCCCCCACCTCTGGCCACTGCTCCTCTCTCTCTCCCTCATCACCCTGCCGCGCCATCACGTCCCCAACGTCACCCCAGCTCCGCTGGACATGCCTACTTCGCACCAGAGCCACGCCTTGCCCCTCCCACAGCCGACATGCACGGTGTCCTGGCCGCCCGAGACCATCCTTCGTGCTCCCTCTCCCGTCTATAAAAAGCCACCCTTCTTTCCTGAAAAGATCCACGCCATCCCCAGCACCTCCCCAGACATCCTCCTCTCCCTTCTATCCCTTCCCATCGAGCTCGTCGGAGCCGGCCGAGCTCCCAGAGTGCCTCCCGTTCCCGGCGAACCGGACCACCTCCTGCCGCTCCGCCTGTCCAGGGTGGCCGAGTCGAGCTCCCTCCGCCGCCTAGACATCCTCCCCGCTGTTGGAGCCTCTCCGGTGAGCCTCCCCGTCGCCATCTCCCTCCCAGTCTCTCGCTCTCTGTGTCCGGTCGGGCTGGGGAAGAAGACTCCCCCGATACCGATTCGGTTATAAGGAGCCCTGACAGGCAGGCCCCGCGGTCAGTTTTTCTTTTTTTTCTTTTTCTCCTTTCCGCGCGAGCTGACGCGCTACTGGGCCGGCCCGAGTACGGGTCGCTGGCCCGTTTTAAATTCTAGCCCACTCTATTTTTTTAGAGAACTATGTGTTATTTGTTTAAATTGCTGCAACTTCGAATTCAAATTCTGAGAGATTTAGGAATCCAAATCTAGCAAATAAATACTTTTTGGAAAGCTTAGAATATTACCTAGCCAATGGAAGTGGTGTGAACCTGTTTAGGTGTATGGATTAAATCTAGTAAAAATAACAAAACGGGATATTTACTACCTTAGAAAAATCGTATAAAATCAAATAAAATTCATAAAAATATGAATCCAACTCTCAAAGTTCATAATTTGTGTTCTATATCTGTATCTATGATTAGATTTCATATTTTACCCTTTTCAAGCAAAGGCTATTTACTATTTGGGTAAATAAGCTTTCCTAACATAGGGTTTGATAAAGTCAAAATTACAAATGGGAAATTTATAAATCCACTTAGGATAAAACCTATTTCATTTAGTAATTGGCCTTCATCCAAGTTGATCGGAGAGGAGATATCTGTAACTCCACTATTTAATAATAGTTCTCTATGGACTTAAAACTGGCCTTAGTAATTCAAAGGAGATCAAAATGATAGGAAACCACTTTGGTTGAACCCTAATCTCAAATATCTACTTGTAGTCCATGACCTCGGTCAATAAGGACTTCCAGGAGATATTTTCATAATCCAAAATAAATAAACCCTACTTAGATACAACAACTCAATAATCTCATCCATCGGAACTCAATTATCTTCGAAACCACTCTCCATAGACTTCCTAGATAGTTTCCCTTACCCCAACTATTCTTATTTGAGGGAATATGTGTTGTTTGGGAATTGTGTGGTGATTGTATGCTTATTTGATTTTCGACGATTAGACGACAACGAGAGTAAGGAGAATGGATCCCGAAGTCAACCAAGCAATGGTGATGGAGACTACACAACCCGAGATGAAGATGAAGAAGCCTATGACATTGCCAAGCCAGGCAAGCCATCTTTTGATCATACCATTACCCAGTTTTATAATGCATGTTATTTGCTTTTAAAGAAAAGTGCATACTAAGATAATCGTTACCAAGTTGCAAATGAGTAGAGATGTCTTGCTTAACAAGTGCATCCAACCCTTTTTCTTGGATACCAGCAAGTGCATCAAACTTAGCCTACCTTTGAGAAACCCTTTTCTTAGTGGATGCTCAGTAGAGCATCAAGCTAAGCCTACCCAATACACCTACCTAGATCCTTGTGCCCTCATGAGGATTATGCTTGAGCTGGAGGCATTCATGGAAAATGACTAGGTGGGAACCCCAATGAAGATCATGAAGAATTTGAAATGAAAACCTTGGAAAGGGGCAACCTTGCCCAAGGATGATTTTGCAATACAAACCTTGGAGACGGGCAACCTTACCCAAGGGTGACTTTGAAAACTATTTACAAAATGGTGACATGAAGGTTTGACAAAAATGATAAATGTGTGAGGTACCATACTGGACCAACCATACAGTACGACCACATTACCCTGGTATGGGATGGGGCTTAGTGGAGTAGTTTGTTTCGCCTTAGTGTAGACCCTACAAATGTAGTGGAAGTCCGACCAGTGACTCCTCTTCCAGGGCACCCAATGGCTGCGGCCTAGGTTCGCCTTGTCCTCCTCTTTAGGTGGTTGGGGTACAAGCCAAGGAGCCCTCATTGAAAATGGACTACCGGGTGTAGGACTCTACCTCGGTTAGTGGCATTCCGGAGGGTCAAGCGGCTGGGAACTTTGCACACTCCGGACAGCTTCTTGGACCCCGGTGTTGGGGGGTACATCTCTAGGCGGTAGTGTTTATGCTAAGGCGGGCAGGTGAAACATTAATGGTCGGATGTTTGTCGTGGCATATGTCGTTATGCAGGGAAGTTGCCCACACGATGAGTAGTCGGATGATGTGGGTAAAGTGTACAACCTCTGCAGAGTGTAAAACTATTCGAATAGCCGCGTCCGCGGTCATGGATGGTTGGATTGGTTGTACTTGGCCTTTGTCAGGTTTTGCTTTGAAAATGATTGAGAAAGGTGACTTGACAATGAATTTCGATAACCATGGAGGTGACTTGGTGAACAAAAGAATTGACATTTGGGGGATTCCATCTAGAGATTTATAAAGAGCTAAATGTTTTATTACCATTTTAAATAAAAGATCTTTGAAAGGAAATTCTGCTTTATGCAAATGAACCTAGAGCTTAGACCACTATATGAACTATGCATTCTCTATTCATTTATTTATAAGATGGTTTGCGAGTGCATGCAATGTACTCATGGCTCTGTCCCTGGCTATTAACTTGGCCAGACTTGAAGGAGAAAAATCAAGAAGGAAGGAATCGTTGACGACTTTGCGAATTAGGCTCGTTTCTTACTGTCGGCTCTGCCTGTGCGGTTGAAGCTTGATGATATGGACCCGACGTGTTATTCTGCTGCATATGGATGTATTGTAAGGTTTGGTCTGTACGACCACCTATGTAATCCCTTTATTTACCATTTATAGCTGGAACTGGTTACCAACTACGTTATGTATATCACAACAATGATTCTGGGATTGTGATGGAATACATAACGGGCACTTAGAATTGGTTATAAATTCGTGGGTGTTACATAGTCATAATTATAAATGTCTAGAATGAATGAAGTCAAAAGTGTTTGACTAAATGACTAAGGAAATATTGAGTTCAGACTTAATATTGGTTGACAGAAGCATCTCACTGTTTGCACTATCCAAAACCAGGTTTTACATAAAGACAAACAATGCATCCTAAGTTCAAAAGTTGAAAGGCTGGGTAATAAATGTTTAGAGAATCATTTAACCAAGAAAAGCCTGCCTTGTGAATTCTTGTGGAAGAATTAAAATGGGTATTTTTCTAAAAAAAATGAGTGTACATTTGTTCAAAAATTTGGGAAATAAACCTCCTTCAAAGACTAAGCTAAAATAAAGCGTGATTGGGCATTGAGATTGCAAGTGTGCGATTTCAATTAAATCTACATAAATTAAAAGTTGCATTGGTAGTGGCAAGTACAGTGTTTGGTTAGAGAAAGTTCGACTTCTAGACGAGTGTGTTTCTCTTGCATGGTCAATGAGAAAATCAGAGTGATTGATCAAACAACGTTGCGAAACTAGAATACAAAGTCTCACTCTTCTACCAAATATTAAAGTTAAAAAGCATCATGAGATGATGACAAAAGTGCCAAACAAAAGTCACAAGTTGCAAAGGATATATAGATCTGAGCTGTGTAGATTGCTAAGGTAGGTCCTCACAAGCATGCACGATCAAAGGATCATATGAATGATACGTTCCATGATCAGTAAACAAAAATGCAACTAGATTATTTGTACTCTACTGCAAGTGAGAGACTGAAGGAAATATGCCCTAGAGGAAAATAATATTAGACTTATTTGCATATTTCATATAGTTCATAATAAGTTTAATACCATGCTAGGACTATATCAATAGGAAACATTGATATAGGTGTGGTATTAAATGATTAGGAGTCCATAGTAAATCCTCTATTTACTAGTTCATTGGTCAACTAATGATCGAGGTTTTCTGATCATTGAGCATTACACCAATTGACAATGATATCATGCCATTTGGTAATGCCATGATGGACATTACCCAAAGTATCTATTGCAACATGATCGTGTCATGATGTTCACGTTGCAATATGAAGAAAGTTTCGTAGCTTGATCCTTAGACCATGAGGTTATACTTAATCACTATTTCCAGAGGAAACTCTAATTGCATCAACCGTCACACCGTAATAGGGTTACTGAAAAAGGTGTCTCTTGGGTTCTTCAAAGGAGTAGGTTGAGGCGTATAGACCAAGAGCGGGATTTGATCATCCGCGATGGATATGATACTCTGGGCCCACTCGGTGAGAATTCATCAAAGCTGCACAGCATGTGACTAGGTCACAAAGATGGATTATTGTGGGACGAGTAAACAGCAGCACCAGTAATAAGATAGAACAAGGTATTGGGAATACCGATGATCAGATCTTAGGTCGACTAGTATCAGCGAAGCAAAGGGAAAGGCTCATCGACTCTTACAGTTCAACGACTAAAAGAACTTCATAGAATGCATGGGGATCATCATGGATTTCCAGATCCGATTGAAGATCATTTACCAGAGAGAGTTCTCGGTAATGTCTGTCGCATTCTCGAACCGTCGGGTAACACACTTAAGGGATCACGATACTAGAGATGATTTTGGTATTATCCTGAAATAATGTGTGATGATTTATGGGAGAGGGAAAAGTTCCAACTAAGTCTGAAATAGTTTCGGCGGAGTCCAAAATAGTTTTGATGAAATTTAGAATAGTTTCGGTGGAGTCTAGAATGGTTCCGATGGAGTCCGGAAGTGTTTTAGAGTAGCGGAAAATTAATTATGAGTTAACTAATATTAAATATATGAATTAATATTTATTAAATAACTAAATAATATTAAAATCACCTAATGGGCCAATTTTCAAAAATAAGCCCATGAGGGAGAAAAAAGGGGGCGCCCTAGACCCTTGGCCCAGGACGGCCAGGGTTAGTGTTTTGGGGGGCGGCTGGGCCCCACCAGCCCAAGCCGCCGCCCTCTCCTCCCCTGGACGCCGCCCTAGGGCTGCCTTGGGGAGGGGGTAAGGTGCACCCCTACCCCTATATAAGGAGGGGCCTTTGGGAGGAGAGTACACACCAATTGCCACATGCCTCTCCTCCCTAGCCACCACCTCCACCTCCTTGGTGCGTGATACGTTGCAAACGTATCTATAATTTTTTATACTCCATGCTTGTTTTACACCAATTGCTTTATGTTTTATGTACACTTCGTGGCATTTTTTATGCATTTTCCAGAACTAACCTATTAACAAGATGCTACAGTGCCAGTTCATGTTTTCTGCTGTTTTGTGTTTCAGAAAAGTTACACAGGAAATATTCTCAGAATTGGACGAAACGAAAGCCAAAGTTCCTATTTACCTGACATTAAGACATAGTCCAAAGGAGAGACGGAGAGCAGCCAGGAGGTAGCCGCACCATAGGGTGGCGCGGGCCACCCTCCTCGGCCTCCTTTGACATCGCCCTTTCGCCTATAAATTCCCTTTGTCGCAAAAACCCTAAGGGCCCGAACATCTTTCCGGGAAACATACTGCAAGCCGCTGTCGTCATCGACCCGAGTTCGGGAGGGTCCAGAAGCTCTTCCTACACCCTGCCAGAGAGGGGAATCATCACCGGAGGCCTTCTTCATCACCATGCCAGCCTCCGGAGTGATGCGTGAGTAGTCCACCACTGGACCATGGGTCCATAGCAGTAGCTAGATGTTTGTCTTTTCCTCCATGCACCTCATGTCTAGATCTTGCGAGCTGCCTATCATGATCAAGATCATCTTTATGTAATTCTACATGTTGTGTTTGTTGGGATTTAATGAATATTGAGTACTATATCAAGTTGATTGTTGATTTCTCATGTCTATGTTATTTTTGATCTTGCATGCTCTCCGTTGCTAGTAGATATCTTGGCCAAGTAGATGCTAGTGACTCCAAGAGGGAGTATTTATGCTCGATAGTGGGTTCATGCCTCTAGTAATCTGGGAGAGTGACAATAACTTCTAAGGTTGTAGATGTGTTGTTGCTACTAGGGAGAAAACAACAATCTTTTGTTCAAGGATAATTGTATTGTTTACATTACACACTTTGCTTAAGGCGATAATCTGTTGCTTGCAACTTAATACCCAAGTGTTGTTCGGATGATATCCTGCGGGTGAATTATTAGTCATAGATGCAGTTGGATTACGGTCTATGTATTATGTTGTAATGCCCAAGTGATTCTTATAGTGATCTTCATGACATGTACATGCATTGTTATGTATTCTTTATTTTATCAATTGCCCAACTATAATTTATTTACCCAGCATGTTATTTATCTTTATGGAGAGACACCTCTAGTGAACTGTGAACCCCAGTCCATTCTTTTACATTTATATTACCATCTACCACAAACACTGTTTACTTTCCGCAAGCATTATTTTACTTCACCGCAAATAAACATCTTTTGCCACACTATACGTGTAATCCTTTGATTTCAGCAAACCGGTGAGATTGGCAACCTCACTTTAAGTTGGGGCAAAGTAGTTTGGTTGTGTTGTGTGTAGGTTCCACGTTGCTGCTGGCGCTGTCAACCATGCACCAGACTGTTTTCTGGCGCCTTGCCAAAGTCAGCTAGCAACAACCTTCAGAAGTGGTTTCTTTTTTCCTTCTGGTCGATTAAACCTTGGTTTCGTACTGAGGGAAAACTTACTGCTATGCTCATCATACCTTCCTCTTGGGGTTTCCCAACTGGTCCTTTGAGACATCAAGATTGTTGTCTGGAGCCATCAACTAGGCGCCGTCAACCTGTTTTCTAGCACCGTTGCCGGGGAGAAAGAGGATTTCTGCAAGGGGAGTCTCTCACTCCCAATCTTTTTTACTTTGTTATTGTTTTGCTTAGTTTCTTTACTTTATTTTGTTTGCTTCTTTTTATCAAAAATACAAAAAAAATAGTTCCTTTTATAGTTGTTATTTTTTTCCTGTTTTAATCTTGCTAGAATGAGTAATCCTAAGAACACCAAGTTGTGTGACTTTACTGGCACAAACAACAATGATTTCGTCTGCACACCTATTGCGCCACCTGCTCCTGAAGCAACTTTCTATGAAATTAAACCTGCTTTGTTAAATCTTGTTATGAAAGAGCAATTTTTTGGTGTTAGTACTGATGATGCTGCTGCTCACCACAATAATTTTGTTGAGCTAGGTGAGATGCAAAAATATAAGGATGTAGATGGAGATATTATTAAGCTCAAATTGTTTCCTTTCTCTTTGAGAGGAAGAGCTAAAGATTGGTTGCTATCTTTGCCTAGAAACAGTATTGATTCTTGGGTTAAATGCAAAGATACTTTTATTGGAAAATATTATCCTCCTGCTAAGATTATATCCTAGAGAAGTGACATAATGAAGTTTAAACAGTTTGATAGTGAACATGTTGCGCAAGCTTGGGAAAGAATGAAATCTTTGATAAAGAATTGTCCCACTCATGGACTAACTACTTGGATGATCATCCAAACCTTTTATGCAGGACTAAATTTTTCTTCAAGAAACCTTTTGGATTCAGCTGCTGGAGGTACCTTTATGTCCATCACCTTGGGCGCCGCAACAAATCTCCTTGATAATATGATGATAAATTATTTTGAATGGCACATCGAGAGAGCTCCACAAGGTAAGAAGGTAAATTCTATTGAAGAAACCACTTCCTTGAGTGATAAGATTGATACCATTATGTCTATGCTTGTTAATGGTAAGGCGCATATCGATCCTAGTAATGTTCATTTAGCCTCTTTGGTTGCTCAAGAAGAGCATGTTGATGTGAACTTCATTACAAATAATAATTTCAACAACAATGCTTATATGAATAATTTTGGTAGCAACAATTATAGGCCATATCCTTCTACTAATGGTAATGGTTATGGTAATTCTTATGGTAATTCCTCCAACAACAATAGGAGTGCGCCCTCTGATCTTGAAGTCATGCTTAAGGACTTCATTAGTAAACAAACTGCTTTTAATAAGTTTGTTGAGGAAAAGTTTGGTAAAATTGATGTTCTTGCTTCTAAAGTTGATAGCCTTGTTCTTGATGTTGAACTTCTGAAATTAAAGGTTATGGCTCATCATGATAAATAAAGCAAGACTTTGAATGCCATTCAAGTTAGAATTGATGACAATGTTAGGATGTTAGAACAACTGCATGCTAGGTGGGAAAGAGAAGATGAGATTGCTAGAAATATGACTAAAGTTTGTAATATTACCACCACTAGTGATGTTGAAGTTTCAAATTCTAGCAAACCTCCTACTTTGGTTGGTGTAGGAAAAGTCTCCACTCCTTTTGCAAAATTGCCTAAAACTACTGAAACTTTTTCCAATAAGAGTGCTAAAAATTTCCTGAGTATAGGAGACAATGGTCCTACTACCTTTGATAGTAGGTATTTCTATTTTCGTGCCCTCGGGTCCTTAGTTGTACTCAGTTTTCCCCAGCTCCTTAGTTTTTCCTCAGTTTTGTCCAAGCAGTTGTCTGAAACCCTCACAAGTGCTAGAACGGCCGGTTGCCCGACGGGTCAACAACTTTGACTGTTATCTGCTGACTAGTGGGGCCACATAGAGCCCGCAAAGACACGTCAGACCATCCATCTTTGTTTGACCGTAAGCATCGCCGTATCCCTGACAAAAACACGGATGAGTGGGGCTTCGGTATATCGAATGACAAGTGGGGCCATGACGCTGATACAAGGGGCAATACACGGGTAGGATTAGATTTTTAAACTGAGCTCTACAGCGATGGCACGGAGGAGGTGGCCTGCGGGGTGCCAAGATGAGATCGACGTCCACAAAGAACTGCATGAGGCGAGACCAGACGCATTAGATAGATATGAACTAGACGCGTTTAACCATGCAAAGAAGAGAAGAAATGGTCGAGGACATCGATGACGACCTCAACACTTTTACTGACGGTGTCAGACACGAACGCGAGCAATGTAGAGAAAACTAGTGTCTCTCCGTTCTGGCGTGTACAGATGGGTGCTAGGGGAGTGTGGTGGCGAAGGGAAAGACCTCGCGGTAGTCAGTGGCGTCCAGCATAGCGGGGCGGCGTGGCCGTGCCCACAGCGGCGTGCATGTTCGGCATTGGCATCAGTATGTACGTTCGTCATTGGCCTCGGCGGTATCTCTGGTGTGTCAGTGATCGAATGAGGGGACGGGATTGAGGGTGCATCCCGACGGTGACCTAGCAGTGGCGGCGAGCATAGCCGTTCTGACCATGCCGATATCGGCATCGGCAATGTTTGGAGGCTGTGGTGCTCGAATCATGGTGGAAATTGCAATTCCCTATTATTTTTACATGCATAATATATAGAAAATAGCTAGATCTCTAAATCGATGCATATGAAGTTACATATATATTCTTGGTCATAATCCCCTTAGATGCATGGCTTCACGTCGTCGTCGCTTTCATCGTCAGTATCTTCGTCGTCCGTGTAGTAGTACTTCCTGCACGTTGTTCCGTCGAACACCTTCACTGTGAGCACATCATCGCCTTCATATTTGAAGTGTAGGAAGCAGCCGAAATCCACACCGTGCGCGATGGCGAAATTCTCCCAGCCCTTGTCGAGGTACATTTGGCCTTGTCCGTCAAATAGGACCTCCACGGTCTAGAGATGAGGACCGCAGTCAGTTGCTTGCAGATACACCTTAGCGGGCTCCTGGCCGTCAAGATAGTCCGCAAAATTTTTTGGGAGTGCCTGCAAAGAGATCGAGCGCCGATCGTTTGAAATTAAAGGTTTTTAGAACATGCACATAATTAATCACATGCATCATATATGTGGGAACGCGAACGTACCTTCTTGGCCAAAGGGTCTTCATAGATAGCAATGAAGAACTCCTCTATGATCAATGGCAGTGTTGACGGTGGTGGTGGCAATGATGATGATCCACCACCCCGGCCGCCCCTTCCCCTTCCCCTTCCCCTTCCCCTTCCCCTTCCAGTCGGCGTCCGAGACGTGGAAGCCATGGCAATGGATCAAGTGTATGTGAACGAAGAAGAGAGAGGCAGAACCTATTGACATGAGGGATGGCCATTGTGGGGGTTTATAAGGGAGAGATGACCGTTGTGGGGTTTACACCATAAATTAAGGTAGAGATGACCGTTGTGGGGTTTACACAATAAATTAAGGAGGAGATGACCGTTGTGGGGGTTTATATCTCAACAAAAATGTAATGCCTAAAAGAAATGGAAATTCGTGATAGTTTATCATTTTACCGTGAAAAGTAATGCCTAAAGGAAATTTGTGATAGTTTATCATTTTACCGTGAAAAGTAATGCCTACAAGAAATGGAAATTCGTGATAGTTTATCATTTTACCGTGAAAAGTAATGCCTAAAAGAAATGGAAATTCGTGATAGTTTATCATTTTACCATGAAAAGTAATGCCTACAAGAAATTCGTGATTACCAAACTTGTTGAATCCGGTGGCAAACTCATTATTTAGCATACATAGAGGGGTAGTAGTTTGCCACCGACAGATAGAGAGAGGGTGGCCATGATGAGAGAGAAAGAGGGATTATCCTGCCCGTTAGATCATAGGATCGATGGTAGGTGGGCACGATCCGTGTGACAACAGCTCGACCAATCAGGCCAAGTTTGGGCTTTTGTGAGAAGAGAGAGGGTAAAACTGAGTAGTATCAAGGATCCAAGGGCAAGTAAATAGTAAACAGGCTAAGGAATTCAAATAAGAGATTTAGAAAAAGAAAAACACATGTTTTGTACAATGAAACCCAGGTTGGCCTACCTCAAAGTATTAGCAATTCAAATATACATGAGTGTGAAAATTATGGCCTCATTCAGACAAACTATGTTTTGGGTGTAGATGTTTTGAGAAGGGGTTTGAGTGGAAAGCCATGAACCTTCATAGCTACTAGTGATTTGAGAAGTGGCCATTTGTGTTAAAACTTGATTTATATATGATTGTTATGATTTCCTACGTGGCAGGTCGTGTAACAAGACTCCATGAGTAGGAGGCACTATGATTTCATTTTTTTGAATTTTTGTGTGCATGAAATGACTCAATTAGATAGCTTAATCCCATTTGTTGACTCTCTGTTGACCAGCCACTTGAGGGTAAAACTGAATATATTGCACTAGCCAGTATTAATACTCGAGGGAAAAACTGAGTACAGATATTTTTCCAGTGTAAGACTCAAAGGTAGAACTGAGTACACATAACGGTGTAGACGTGCAGTACCACGGACGCGTGTTGAGACCAAACGTCTAGTTTTTTTGAGAAACTGCTGAGACGAATCGTCACTTTGCTAGTACAGAGCCCCTCTCTCCCTTCCTCTGCACACAGTCTCATTCTCACTCACACACGCAACCACGCCTCTCACGTCCCATCACCTTCTCGAAAAAACCCCAACCGCCCTACGCGCGCTCCCCTATCGGCGATGGAGAAGAAGAATGCGTCGGCAGCCGTCGCCCCCGAGCCCGTCGCCTCCGAGCCCATCGCCTCCAAGCCCATTGCCTCCGAGCCCGTCGCATCCGAGCCCATCGCCACCGAGCCCGTCGCATCCGAGGCCGTCACCGCCGAGCCCATCGCCTCCGAGGGCGGCGCATCCAAGTGTGGCGCCTCCGTGAACTGGGCCTCTCTCAGGGCTGACGGACCACTTCACAAGATCGGCGCCTACTTACTAGCGAACGAGGAGTACATGGACACCTACTCTGCTTTGAGGCAAGTTTGTACAAATTGGCGTTCAGATTTACGTGAGCCCGACGTGCACCTGCACGAATGGATCATGGTAGAACACGCCCTTCCACGCGCCGCTGAGTTCTCCTTCCTCCACCTCCGCATATCCCGCTACGTCACCATCGATCTAACGGAAGTTCATGCAAGGTTCAAATTCCTCCATATTTATAGAGTTAATCTATTTTTATTTTCAATCGTAAACATCTTAGTGTTGAATGTTATCTTCATCAATATATTTTAGATACTACTTCATCAGCTTTTGCCGTGGCGTCATCGTGCTTGCCCAGAAGAACCAGCCGCACAAGATACGGCTTCTGAACCCACTCACAAAGACATTGAACACTATTTTGAGACGCAGATGTCATCTGTTATTCTGGAGCCAGTCGCTATAATGAAGTCCCCGACTATGCTCTTCGTTTCCACATATTACCCGGCGGAAATTGCTTGGGTCGATGAGAGCACTCCAACTAAGGGTATAGATGAAGATTGGGGAGAAGGAAGATTTTCGATCGAGCACCATTCTCTGCGTTGCATTACCACGTTCAATGGTGAATTCTATGCACTAGCTGTGAACAATTTGGAGTTCAGAACATTAGTGTGCACCAACAATGTCCAGTTGGAGCAGCACGCGAGCACTGTCAACATGGAGACACTATTTTCATTTCCATAACTTGGAAATGACAAGTTCTACCTTGTGAAGTCAGATGGTGATCTGCTGCTTGTGTTGTTGGGCGGTCGTTTGGAGGAAGGTCAAACATTGGTGTACCGTGTGGACACTGAGAGCCGCTCTCTCCATTCCGTCAGTAACATTGGCAGTCGTGCCTTCTTCGTCCATCATGTCCGGTGTATCTCCGTCGACACCAGAGTGCACCTGACACTTCGACCTGGCTACATCTACTACGTGGATTTGGGTTATATCAGAGAGTACTTTGATTATATGAACGCCTGGGATGAGTGGCCACTACGTGTGGATAGATTAGGAAAGTACGGTCTAAAAAATAAACAAAGGCCATACCGTTTGGAGGATGTATTGACTGCACACTGCAGACGGAAGGAGTTTAATGAATATTTCTTTCAGACCAGAAAATGGAGCGACGAAGATATATATGATGAAGAAGAACAGATTCATTCATCCTAGGGTATCCTAATCTTCATGTTGGGCATACATTGCATCTTGTATTATTTTCAGCTTAGTTTGTCGTGAACATTAACATCGTTATTGGCTGCTTTTGGCTGCTGTATGCAGTTTATGTATTATACTTAGTTTTCTAGATTTATTATGCTGCTGTGAATTTATCCTATACTAGCTTCTAGATTTGCTACTAGATTTGTTACCATATTGGGCAAAAAACGAGGGCCAAAAGGCAACAATCATTGAAGAAAGACAGAAATAGAAGCTTCTCTAGATTTGATACTAATTTGGTGAAAAGAGAGAGAACTGTTATAGAGAGAGAGGGGGAAAAGGCGCTCTAAAAAGGCGCTCTGAAAAATGTCAATTTGGGCTGAGAGAGGCAGAACCGAGCTCTCACGTATAACCAAACGCGGTCTCGTCCTATCCCATGTGGTCCCTTTCTACCAGCGCCACGCGACGCGGCCCCACACGACGCGGCCCCACACGTCAGCACGGAACGGTCAACTAAATGGGAATCCTCCCGTCCGAGCTCCTTCTGAGGGTTTCAGACAAGAGCTTGGGGAAAACTGAGGAAAAACTAACGAGCTGGGGAAAACTGAGTACAACTAAGGACCTGAGGGCACGAAAATAGAAATCCCTTGATAGTAATGATTTTGATGTTGATGGTTGCAATATCTCTGAAGTAATTATGTTCTTACAAAACCTTGCTAGATGTCCCAATGCTAGTTCTATGAATATGACTTTTACAAAACATATTACAAATGCTCTCATGCAAATTAGAGAGGAAAAGTTAAAACAAAAAGTTTCTATTCCTAGAAAGTTAGAAGATGGTTGGGACCCCATCATTAAGATGAAGGTGAATGATTTTGATTGTAATGCTTTATGTGATCTTGGTGCCAGTATTTCTGTTATGCCTAGAAAAATTTATGATATGCTTGGTTTACGACCATTAGAAAATTGTTATGTGGATGTTCATCTTTCTGATATTGCTAAGAAGAAACCTTTGGGAAAGATTAATGATGTTCTTATTATGGTTAAAAATAACATTGTCCCCGTTGATTTCCTTGTTGCGGATATTGAATGCAATGCTTCTTGTCTTATTATTTTGGGAAGACCTTTTCTTAGAACTGTTGGTGCTATTATTGTTATGAAAGAAGGTACCAGTAGATATCAATTCCCACTCAAGAAAGGTATGGAACACTTTCCTAGAAAGAGAAAAAGCTACCTTTTGATTCTATACTTAGAACAAGTTATGATGTTGATGCTTTTTCACTTGAAAAATACTTGATTCTTAATTTCTGCGCCTAGCTCAAAGGCGTTAAAGAAAAGCACTCTTGGGAGATAACTGGTGGTGCGGTGTTGATGTAGGAGTTTTGT
Organism: Dactylis glomerata; assembly: GCA_007115705.1. Taxonomy (NCBI): domain Eukaryota; kingdom Viridiplantae; phylum Streptophyta; class Magnoliopsida; order Poales; family Poaceae; genus Dactylis; species Dactylis glomerata. The sequence continues at coordinate 2,956,563 of QXEO01000444.1, read as the reverse complement.
AGATGACCGCCCAGTTGGAAACCCCAAGAGATGGTGTGATGAGCACAGCAGCAAGTCTTCCCTCAGTATGAAACCAAGGTTTATCGAACCAGTAGGAGAAAGAACCAAACTTCAGAAGGTTGATGCTTGCTAGCTTCGCGACAGCTCCGGACAATTTGTATGGCGTGTCGTCCAGGGTGTAGCTTTGCACCAGCAGCAACGTGGAACCTGCACACAACACAACCAAGTACTTTGTCCCAACTTGCAGTGAGGTTGTCAATCTCACTGGTTTGCTGTAAACAAAGGATTAAGCATATCGAGTGGTAAAAGATAGTAGCTTACAAGAATGTAAAAAAACAAGTAAATGGTAAACGGTAATAGCAATGTAAAAGAATGGACCGGGTCCATAGTTCACTAGTGGTGTCTCTCCATAAGATAAATAACATGCTGGGTAAACAAATTACAGTTGGGCAATTGATAGAATAAAGCAAGCGTACAAATGTCATGAGGATCACTGTGAGATTCACTTGGGAATTACAACATAATACATAGACCGTAATCCAACTGCATCTATGACTAATAATCCACCCTCCGGATGTCGTCCGAGCAACCATTGGGTATTAAGTTGCAAGCAACAGATTACCGCCTTAAGCAAAGTGTGTAATGTAAACAATACAAATGTCCTTGAACACAAGATTGTTGTTTTCTCCCCCAAGTTACTAGAGGCATGTACCCACTATCGAGCATAAATACTCCCTCTTGGAGTCACTAGCATCTACTTGGCCAAGATATCTACTAGCAACGGAGAGCATGCAAGATTATAAACAACATAGAGATAACATAAAGATGATAAATCAACAATTCAACTTGACAAAGTACCAATATTCATCGGATCTCAACAAACACAACATGTAGAATTACACAATGATGATCTCGATCATGATAGGCAGCTCACAAGATCTAAACATGAAGCACATGGAGGAGATGACAACCATCTAGCTACTGCTATGGACCTGTAGACCAAGGTAGACTACTCACACATCACTCCGGAGGCAGTCATGGTGATGAAGAAGGCCTCCGGCGGTGATTCCCCTCTCCGGCAGGGTGCCAGTAAGAGCTTTTGAACCCTCCCGATCTTGCGTCGACGATGGCAGCGGCTTGCAGTAGGTTTCGTGGAAAATTGATTGGGCACTTTAGGTTTTGATGGTGCGGCATTGATGATGTAGATGACCGACCAGTTGGGAACCCCAAGAGAAGGTGTGATGAGCACAACAGCAAGTTTTCCCTCAGTTATGAAACCAAGGTAATCAATCCAGTAGGGGAAAGCCAAACTTAAGAAGGTGATGCTTGCTAGCTTCGCGACACTCCGGACAATGGCGCCAGACAATTTGCTGGTGCGTAGTTGACGTAGGAGCTTCTTCACCTAGCAGCAACGTAAAACCTGCACACAACACAAACAAGTACTTTGCTCCCAACTTACGATGAGGTTGTCAATCTCATCGGTTTGCTGTAAACAAAGGAATGAGCATATCGAGTGGTAAAAGGATAATAGTTTGCAAGTAAAGTAAATAGTGCGAGTAAAGTAAACGGTAAAGCTATGTAAAGAAAATTGGACCAGGGTCCACAGTTCACTAGTGGTGTCTCTCCATAAGATAAATAAAGCATACTGGGTAAACAAATTACAGGGCAATTGATATAGTAAAGATAACGTACATACATCACGAGGATCACTATGAGGCTTACTCTGGGCATTATGACAAAATACATAGACCGTAATTCAACTGCATCTATGACTAAAAAATCCACTCGTGGGGAATCGTCCAAGGACCCCTTGAGTATTAAGTTGCGAACAACAGATAATTGCATTAAGCAAAGTGCGTAATGTAAACAAAGCAAATATCCTTGGACACAAGAATATTGTTTTCTCCCTAGTGGCAATAGCACATCTACAACCTTAGAGGTATCTGTCACTCCCCCAGATTAAATAGAGGCATGAACCCAACTATCGAGCATAAATACTCCCTCTTGGAGTTACTAGCATCTACTCGGCCAAGATAGCTACTAGCAACGGAAAGCATGCAAGATCATAAATAACATAGAGATAACATAAGATATAATTTAGCACATCAACTTGACATAGTACCAATACTCATCGGATCCCAACAAACACAACATGTATGATTACATAAAGATGATCCTGATCATGTAGGGCAGCTCACAAGATCTAAACATGAAGCATATGGCGGAGAAGACAACCAACTAGCTACTGCTATGGACCCGTAGTCCAAGGTAGACTACTCACACATCACTCCGGAGGCGACCATGGTGGTGTAGAAGGCCTCCGGCAGGGTGCCGGGAAGAGCTCCTAGATCCTCCCGATCTCGATTCGACGACGGCGGCGGCTTGCAGTATGTTTCTGGGAAAAGCGATCCCTCCCTTAGGTTTTTCCCGTCGAGGGGACTTTATAGGCGAAGGGGCGTTGTCAGGAGGTGGGCCAGGCGGCCTCACGATGGGTGGGCGCGGCCAGGGGCTGGGCCGCGCCCCCCTATGGTGTGGCTGGCCTCTGGCCCCCCTCCATCTCATCTTCGGTCTTCACAAAGCTTCGGTAAAAATAGGAGGTTTGGCTTTTGTGTCGAATAATTCTGAGAATATTTCCCGTGTAACTTTTCTGAAACACAAAAACAGCAGAAAAATAGGGAACTGGCACTGTGTCATCTTGTTAATAGGTTAGTTCCGGAAAATGCTTAAAAACACCACGAAGTGTAATAAAACACAAAGCAAATGGTGTAAGAACAAGCATGGAGCATCAAAAATTATAGATACGCTTGAGACGTATCAGGTTTTCCTATCGAGGGTAATATATAGGCGAAAGGGCGGCATCAGGGAGTGGGCCAGGGGCCCACACCATAGCCCAGTGCGGCCAGGGGGGCCCGCACCGTGGCATGGTGCGGCCGCCTCCTGGCACCCCTCTGTCTCTGCTTTGGACTCCATGACGCTTCGGGAAAATAGGAACTTTGGCTTTTGTTTCGTCCAATTCCGAGAATATTTCCTATGTAGCTTTTCTGAAACACAAAAACAGCAGAAACAGGGAACTGGCACTGTGGCGTCTCGTTAATAGGTTAGTTCTGGAAAATGCATAAAAATGCCACAAAGTGTAACAAAACACAAAGCAAATGGTGTATAAACAAGCATAGAGCATCAAAAATTATAGATATGCTTGAGACGTATCAAGCATCCCCAAGCTTAACTCATGCTCATCCTCGAGTAGGTAAGTGATAACAAAACAATAATTTTTGAGGTGACATGCACCATCACAATCTTGATCAACGATGTAAAGCATTGAGTGCTGAGATCAAAGTACTCTAAACATGGGCATAAAAGACATAATCTTGACAATAAAACTTAGCAACCATGTTATAACATGAAAAGTAACACAAACGAAAGATCATGAGTAATAAAACATTAAAAGTCAAGTGTGTGTCTTAACCATATAGAAAAATATAGCAAAGTGGTTTTCAGCTTGTCCTTCATGGAATAGCAAAACATAAAGGCATAGGACACCTTAAAGTTTAAGAGGGAGACTAGATACAAATAATTTAAGAAGTGAGCCTAGCTCACTTGGCTAGGGAAGTGGATGTACAACCCAGCCACCTAGGTTCAAGTCCCCACAGACGCGAATTTGGGTTCTTATTTTCAAAAAACCAAAATCGTTGTAGGGGCTTCCCCTACCGCATTTCCTTTCAAAAAAAGATACAAATAATTTAAGAACAAGCAAAACCATAATCATGAATCAATCAATACTAAATTTTGGGACAATGCACATTAAACTCAGAATGACAACTATGCTCTCTTAGACGGTGCATAAAGGTAGAAGGTGGAGACTCAACATAAAAGTAAAAGAAATGTCCTTCGCAGAGGGAAGCAGGGATTAAACATGTGCTAGAGCTTTTCATTTGTAAAACAGAGAGAAAAATTTGTTTTAAGAGGTGGTTGTTCTTGTCAACAACTGGCAATGGGGTTCTTACTATCTTCCATACTAAGCAAGTTTTTGAGAGAGAGATTTGTACTTTTGTGCTCTTTTATAAAGCTTGGCACTCCTCTCCACTTTTCCTTTCACAAACCATGGCTAACCGATTACATCGGGTGCCCACCAACTTTCACATGCCATGGAGGAGTGCCTTTTTTTCTTTTTTTTCTTTTTTTTTCTTTTTTGGAATAAAACAATATGGAAGATAGCAAATCCGACCACTACGTCCCCATGAGCTGAAAATAGTTTCACAAAATGAGCAGTATTTTGAAGGTTTTTTAAAAGGTAGCACATGAAAATTTACTTGGAATGGCTTGCAAATACCATGCATAGGAATTTATAGTGGACTCTTTGGAAAACTTTGGTTTTTGGGAGTTGGATGCACGAGAAGTATTCCCTCTCAGTACAAAATGAAGGCTAGCAAAAGACTGGGAGCGACCAACTAAGAGAGCAATAACGGCCATAATCATGCATAGCGACAAAACATCATTAATCGAAGCATAAAGTGGTATCACAAGTCAAAAACCAAATGATCATAGAGGCTTATGGCGACTTGTTAAAGTCAAACATGGTGTAAGCATGCGCCAAGTCAATCCAAATAAAGCATCAAAGGAGAAAACCACAATAATATGCTCCCATATAACAAAAACAATGCATGATTCTTTCAAAGGCACATTAAGCAATCTCAGTCATTTGAGACAAGTTATGCTACAACAAAAACTACTAAGCATACTATCAAAATAACATCAAGCATGCCATGCAAAAGTCTAAGGCATAGTCTAAACAAGCTCTCATTTGTACCACTATAGTCATGAAACTTTTTTCTCTTTTCCAACACCATTCAACCTTTTTGAAACCACTCTTTTAGATGAAAACCAACATAGACCAGTGGTCTAAATAGACCTTGATGCAAAGATATAACAAGATCTGAATAAAAATCAAGGCGAAAAATGAAAGCTAAATGCAGTTCTAGAAAAAGAGAACACTCATTGAACGATAAGAGTGAAAACTAGAGTGTTCTTGGCAATAAAAAACAGAGCGTGTCTTCTCCAAAAGAAATTTGTTGGGGTCCAACCATTTATTGCAGCAAACAAAACAAAATAAAACTGAAAGCGAAAGTAAAGACGGTCCAAGAAAAACGCATAGTACATGAAGCAATAAAAATATAGTATCTTGAAAGGTGACCTGATTTTTGCCGATGAAGAAGGGGTGCCTCGGGGGCATCCCCAAGATTTGACGCTTGTACCTCTTGGATATTTCTTGAGGTGACATGGGCATCCCGAAGCTTGAGCTTTTGTCCATACTTCATCTCATCTCATCACTCTCCTTTCCCTACACTTGGAAACTTCCTTCATACAAAACTTCACACAATTCTATTAGCAACATTAGTGTAAGCATGATAGTGAATCTACTCTTTTGGCTCAGTTTCAAACTCAAATATACCATCCATTAAAGCATAAGCTACTGTAGCAACTTCCTCAAAAGTTCCGTGATCGAAATAACTCAAAAAGAAAGCGATCGAGAGGCAAACACAAATAGTGGCAGAATCTATCAAGACAGAACAGACGACAAAGATCGATTTTGTCGAGGACCTTCTGTTGCTCAAATCGAAAAGTGCGAAACTAATAAAAGTTTGGAAATAACTTGGGGCATGTGCACACGAAATCTCAGATCAAAAAGATATTCTAAGAATTTTCACGAATTTTTACAGTGCAACGCAGAAATCTGTTTCAGGACAACAACTTCCCCAAATCTTACCTTCCTCAAATTAGAGGTTCTTCTTGGCACAAAAACGAAATAAAAATGATAAGGAGAGGTCATTACAGTAGTAATAACTTCCAAGATTCAACGAAAAGAAGAAGTACTGAAAAGAAAACATTGGGTTATCTCCCAAGAGTGCTTTTTTTAACGCCTTTGAGCTAGGCGCAGAAAGTGGAAATCAAGTAATTTTAAGCGATGAAGCATTAAGATCAATTGCAGAAGTCCTTTCAACAATGAATTGTATTGTACCAAATGAGTTTTTGAACATCCCTTGGGAACACTCTTGGGTTCACTACTTTCATCAAAAGGGTTTTTAGGAACAATTCAATCGAAATTCTTTTCCAAAGCTTCATGCAATCCTACAAGTTTGCAAGGTATTGGTACTTTGATGACTTCTTTGGTTGTACCAACAACATTTACACGTGAGCCAAGCATATTAAAACGCTCAAAAACTTTCCTCGCTTCAATAGAAACATCTCTAAATTCTCTATGCAAAGTCTCCAAAATAAACTCTTTCTTTTCAGAGTCTTCGATATCATGAAGCTAAAGAAACATTTGTTGCATAAAAGGATTAAGGTTAACAAACCTAGCCTCCAACATGTGAATTAAATAAGCAGCAGCAACTTTATAACTAGGAGCAAGCTCGGCTAAAGATATATCCTCAACATCTTTATGCATACTAACATGATTAAAGAACTCCTCGATGTTACCTTTCCCAATTATAGAACCACTACCTATTGTAAGGTCCTCCAAAGCATACGTAGGGAACAACATAATGAACTATAAGTAAAAGTAACAGAATGCAAGCTATCAAAGGAACTAATTTTTTTTGTATTTTTTATAAAAAGATGCAAGCAAAAATAAAATAAAGCAAAACAATAACAAAGTAAAAGATTGGAAGTGAGAGACTCCCCTTGCAGAAATCTTCTTTCTCCCCGGCAACAGTGCTAGAAAACTTGTTGGTGGTGCGGTGTTGATGTAGGAGTTTTGTAGATGACTGCCCGGTTGGAAACCCCAAGAGAAGGTGTGATGAGCACAACAGCAAGTCTTCCCTCAGTATGAAACCAAGGTTTATCGAACTAGTAGGAGAATGAACCAAACTTCAGAAGGTTGATGCTTGCTAGCTTCGCGACAGCTCCGGACAATTTGTATGGCGCGTCGTCCAGGGCGTAGCTTTGCACCAGCAGCAACGTGGAACCTGCACACAACACAACCAAGTACTTTGTCCCAACTTGCAGTGAGGTTGTCAATCTCACCGGTTTGCTGTAAACAAAGTATTAAGCGTATCGAGTGGTAAAAGATAGTAGCTTGCAAGAATGTAAATAAAACAAGTAAATGGTAAACGGTAATAGCAATGTAAAAGAATGGACCGGGGTCCACAATTCACTAGTGGTGTCTCTCCATAAGATAAATAACATGTTGGGTAAACAAATTACAGTTGGGCAATGGATAGAATAAAGCAAGCGTACAAATGTCATGAGGATCACTATGAGATTCACTTGGGCATTACAACATAATACATAGACCGTAATCCAACTGCATCTATGACTAATAATCCACCCTCCGAATATCGTCCGAGCAACCATTGGGTATTAAGTTGCAAGCAACAGATTATCGCCTTAAGCAAAGTGTGTAATGTAAACAATACAAATGTCCTTGAATACAAGATTGTTGTTTTCTCCCTAGTAGCAACAACACATCTACAACGTTAGAGGTTTCTGTCACTCCCCCAGGTTACTAGAGGCATGAACCCTCTATTGAGCATAAATACTCCCTCTTGGAGTCACTAGAATCTACTCGGCCAAGATATCTACTAGCAACGGAGAGCATGTAAGATCATAAACAACATAGAGATAACATAAAGATGATAAATCAACAATTCAACTTGAGAAAGTACCAATATTCATCGGATCCCAACAAACACAACATATAGAATTACACAACAATGATCTTGATCATGATAGGCAGCTCACAAGATTTAAACATGAAGCACATGGAGGAGCCTTTGAAAAAATCATGCGTTGTTTTTATCGTTTGGGAGCATTATTTTGGTTTTCTCCTTGATGTTTTTTTGGGTTGACTTGGCGCATGCTCACACATGATAGATTCTTACAAAGTTGCCAATAGCCTCTATGATCATTTAGTTTTTGACTTTTGATGCCATCTTATGCTTCTTTTAATGTCGCTTTGCATGATTATGGCCGTTATTGCTCTCTTAGTTGGTCGCTCCCAGTCTTCTGCTAGCCCTCGCCTTGTACTGAGTATGAGCTCTACCCGTGCATCCAACTCCTAAAAACCAAGTTTGCCAAAGTGTCCACCATACATACCTACTAGCAATTTGTTATTCCAAGTAAATTTGACTTGCTTTTATTTACTCTTCAAATTAAACTCTTACCAGTGTTATGCAAAAATTGGTCAGTAAAGCTCTCACGAACCGGAAGGCACACTTTACTTTTTCCTTGTTCTTAAAAATTTGACATTGTGGTCTTTTATGTTGAGTTGTTATGCTTGCAAGTTATAAGTTGGATACTAGCCCATCCATGCTGTCATGGGGCAAGCTTTCAACATTGCACTTCTTATTTGAGTTGATATCGTGATCTTTTGTTTATGGATGCCCGCGGTGTGAAATGAATTGGAAATCTTGTGGGGATCATGGAGTTTGTTTATGTGTTAGGGAAACGCCTGGGCCGCCAATCTAAGCCATGCATAATTCATGGTGGAAATTTGCAGCATACCCATAGTGGACATTCGACGACGCATCTCAAAATAAAAAGCTAAACAAATGGCAAATAAAAGAGATGTCGAGGTGTTCATTGTCTGCTTGTCCTGTCTTTTTGATGTGGGCTTGTTCCATGTCATCGGGCACGGAGGTACCCCGTTGGTGGTTCTCGATGATACATATATACTTACAATGACAAGAGCCTTGCTTGGGACTCTAAGTTGAGTAGCATGAGGTTTGGGTACTCGTATTCACGGGACACGAGGTTTTCATCTTATGATTTATCAAGCATATGCATCATAATTGTTCTCGCATTAACTTTAACCATTCAAGATGCTTATGATGGGGGCAATGAGAGCTCAAAGCCGGTAAGTACCATAATTTTTGAAGGTTATAAAACTTGCAATCACTGCTTCCCTCCGCGAAGGGCCTTTCTTTTACTTTTATGTTGAGTCACCACCTTCTATCTTTATGCACCATTAAGAGAGCATAGTTGCCATTCTTAGTATAATGTGCATTGTCCCAAAGTTTTCATTGATAGATTCATATTGTTGGTTTCACTTGTTCTCAAATTATTTGTATCTAGTCGCCCTCTTAAACTTGAAGGTGTCCTATGCATTTATGTTTTGCTCTCTATGAAGGACAAGCTGAAAACCATTTGTATGTTTTTCCTTATGATTTGAACACACGTTTGACTTTCATTGTTTCATTTTCATGATCTTTTGGTTGTGTTCATTTTCATGTTATAACATGGTTGCTAAGTTTCTATTGTCAAGATTATATCTTTCATGCCCATGTTTTAAGTTCTTTTGATCCCAGCTCACAACGCTTACATATATGATCAAGATTGTGTAGGTGCATGTCACTTAAAAAATTATTCTTTTGTTATCACTTACCTACTCGAGGACGAGCAGGAGTTAAGCTTGGGGATGCTTGATACGTCTCCAACGTATCTATAATTTTTGATGCTCCATGCTTGTTTTTACACCATTTGCCTACTGTTTTGTTACACTTCGTGGCACTTTTATGCATTTTCCAGAACTAACCTACTAACGAGTCGCCACCGTGCCAGTTCCCTGTTTTCTGCTGTTTTTGTGTTTCAGAAGTGCTACACAGGAAATATTCTCGGAATTGGACGAAACAAGTTCCTGAAGTCTTATTTTTCCCGGAAGCTTCCAGAGATCCGAAGAGGAGTTGGAGGGGGGCCACGAGGGCCCCACACACCAGGGCGGCGCGGCCTAGCCCCTGGCCGCGCCCCCTATGTGTGAGAGCACCTCGGGCCACCTCTGACGATGCCCCTTCGCCTATAAAGACCCCCCGACGGAAAAAACCTAAGTACCCGATCACTTTTCCAGAACACATCGCGATCCACCGTTGCCGTCGACCTGAAGATCGGGAGGGTCCAGAAGCTCTTCCCGGTACCCTGCCGGAGAGGGGAATCGCCACCGGAGGTCTTCTTCATCGCCATGCTTGCCTCCGGAGCGATGAGTGAGTAGTCTACCTTTCACTATGGGTCTATAGCAGTAGCTAGATGGTTGTCTCCTCCACCATGTGCTTCATGTTTAGATCTCATGAGCTGCCCTACATGATTGAGATCACCGTTATGTAATTCTACATGTTTGGTTTGTTGGGATCCGATGAATATTGGTGTTATGATTGAGTTGCTATACTGAAATATATCTTATGTTATCTCTATGTTGTTTATGATCTTGCATGCTCTCCGTTGTTAGTAGCTATCTTGGCCGAGTAGTTGCTAGTGACTCCAAGAGGGGGTATTTATGCTCAATAGTGGGTTCATGCCTCTATTTAACCTGGGAGAGTGACAGAAACCTCTAAGGTTGTAGATGTGCTGTTGCTACTAGGGAGAAAACAACATTCCATATGCTTGAGGGCATATGCTTTGTTTACATTATACACTTTGCTTAATGCAATTATCTGTTGTTCGCAACTTAATACTCATGGGGTGTTCGGATGATATCCCCGAGAGTGGATTATTAGTCATAGATGCAGTTGGATGGCGGTCTATGTATTTTGTTGTAATGCCCAGAGTAAATCGCATAGTGATATTCTTGACATACCACCTTTATCTTTATTCTGTCAATTGCCCAACTGTAATTTGTTTACCCAGCATGTGTTATTTATCTTATGGGGAGACACCACTAGTGAACTGTGGACCCCGGTCCTATTTCCATCATATTGCTATCACCTGTTTACTTTACTCGCACTATTTACTTTACTCGCATACTTTCACTGCTTTCCACTCGATACGCTCATACCCTTTGTTTCAAGCAAACCGGTGAGATTGACAACCTCATCGCAAGTTGAGAACAAAGTATTTGGTTGTGTTGTGTACAGGTTCCACGTTGCTGCTAGCAAAGCAAAGCTTGGACGAGGCGCCATATATAAATTGTCCAAAGCTGTCGCTAAGCCAGTCCACATCACCTTCAGTCGTTTGTCTCTCCTCTCCTGAACGATAAACCTTGGTTTCTTACTGAGGGAAAATCTTGCTGCTATATTCATCATACATTCCTCTTGGGGTTCCCAATGGGCTGGTTATTTACCACGCATCACCCCCGCTGTTTTCAGGTCAGAGGGTATATGTAGGCGGAAGGAGGGGTCGAGGCGACGGCCGAGGCGGCCTCACCACAGGTGGGCGCGGCCAGGGCTGGGCCGCGCCCCCTGGTGGTGAGCCCAGGCTGCTGCCCCCCTTCGTCTCTCCTTCTGGCTTCGTGGGTCTTCTGGCAAAATAGAATTTTTGCAGTATTTTTCGGGATTTTTCCTGAAAGTCGGATTTCTGCACAAAAACGAGACACCAGAGCAATTCTGCTGAAAACAGCGTTAGTCCGTGTTAGTTGTATTCAAAACACACAAATTAGAGGAGAAACAATAGCAAAAGTGTCCGGGAAAGTAGATACGTTTTGGACGTATCAATGGCATGTAGATTACACTCCGTTGGCAACCCCAAGAGGAAGGTATGATGAGCACAGCAGCAAGTCTTCCCTCAGTTGTGAAACCAAGGTTATCGAACCAGTAGGAGAAAGAACCACACTTCCGAAGGTTGATACCCACTAGCTTTGCAACACTCCAGCAATGGTGCCAGATAAATGCTGGTGCACAGCTTTTCACTAGCAGCAACGTGGAACCTGCATACAACACAACCAAGTACTTTGCCCCAACTTACGATGAGGTTCTCAATCTCACCGGTTTGCTGTAAACAAAGGATTGAGCGTATCGAGTGGTAAAAGGTAATAGTATGCAAGAAAGTAAACAGTGCGAGTAAAAGTAAAACAGTAATAGCAATGTAAAGGAAATTGGACTGGGGTCCACAGTTCACTAGTGGTGTCTCTCCATAAGATAAATAACAACATGCTGGGCAAACAAAGTATAGTTGGGCAATTGATAGAATAAAGATAACGTACATATATCATGAGGATCACTATGAAATTCACTCTGGGTATTACAACAAAATACATAAACCGTAATCCAACTGCATCTATGACTAATAATCTACCCTCCGGATGTCATCCGAGCAACCATCGGGTATTAAGTTGCGAACTACAGATTATCGCCTTAAGCAAAGTGCGTAATGTAAAGAATACAAATGTCCTTGAACACAAGAATGTTGTTTTCTCCCTAGTGGCAACATCACATCTACAACCTTAGAGGTTTCTGTCACTCCCCCAGATTACTAGAGGCATGAACCCAACTATCGAGCATAAATACCCCCTCTTGGAGTCACTAGCATCTACTCGGCCAAGATATCTACTAGCAACGGAGAGCATGCAAGATCATAAACAACATAGAGATAACATAAAGATAATAATTCAACACATCAACTTGACATAGTACCAATACTCATCGAATCCCAACAAACACAACATGTAGAATTACACAAAGATGATCTTGATCATGTAGGGCAGCTCACAAGATCTAAACATGAAGCACATGGTGTTGAAGACGACCATCTAGCTACTGCTATGGACCCGTAGTCCAAGGTAGACTACTCACACATCACTCCGGAGGCGACCATGGTGGTGGAGAAGGCCTCCGGCAGGGTGCCGGGAAGAGCTCCCGGATCCCATAAGTTGAAAATCTCATGTCCCGTGAATACGAGTACCCAAACCATGCTACTCGACTTAGGTCCCAAGCAAGTTCTTGTCATTGTGAGCATACATGTATCATCGAGAATGCCAATGGGGTACCTCCTTCCCGATGATATAGAAGCTTTCTCATATCAAAATGACAAGACAAACAGACAATGAACACCTCGACATCTCTTTTATTTACCATTGGGTATAGCTTTTTATTTTGAGATGCGTCATCGAATGTCCACTATGGGTATGTTGTAAATTTCCACCATGAATGATGCATGGTTTAGATTAGCGGCCCAGGCATTTCTCTAACACATATACAAACTCCATGAGCTCACAAGTTTCGAACTTATTTCACATAGCTGGGCATCCATAAACAAAAGATCATGATATCAACTAATTAGAAATAAGTGTAATGTTGAAAATGTGCCCCATGAAAGCATGGCTGTGCTAACTTTCAACTTACAATTTGCAAGCATATAAACTTCATAAGAGAATCACAATGGTCAAAATTATTAAGTGCAAGAAAGTAAATGTGCCATCAAGTTCATGAGAGCTTTACTAACTAATTTTCTCATAACAAAAAATTTAATTTGGAAGATAGATAAAAGCATGATGAATATACTTAGAATAGTAAATGCTAATAGGTAGATATGGTGGACACATTGGCAAACTTTGGTTTTTGGGAGTTGGATGCACGAGTAGAGCTCATACTCAGTACAGATGAAGGCTAGCAAAAGACTGAGAGCGACCAACTAAGAGAGCAATAACGGCCATAATCATGCATAGCGATAAAACATTATTAATCAAAGCATAAAGTGATATTACAAGTCAAAAACCAAATGATCATAGAGGGTTGAGGTGACTGGTTTATAGTCATAACATGGTGTAAGCATGCGCCAAGTCAACCCAAATAAAGCATCAAAGGAGAATACCACAATAATATGCTTCTATATGATAAAAACAACGCATGATTCTTTCAATGGCACATTAAGCACTCTTAGTCATTTGAGACAAGTCATGCTACAAATAACTACTAAGCATATAATCAAAATAATATCTAGCATGACATGCTAAAGTCTAAGCCATAGTCTAAACAAGCTACCTTTTGCATCACTATAAGCATGAAACATTTTACTCTTTTCCAACACCAATCAACCTATTTGAAACAACTCTCAAGGATAAAAATAAACAAAGACCAGAGGTCTAAACACACCTAGCTATAAATAACTAACAAGTTCTAAACAAAAATAAAGGCGAAAAACAAAAGCTAAATACAGTACTAGCAAAAGAGAAAACTCATGGAACGATAAGAGTGAAAACTAGAGTGTTCTAGGCAATGAAAACAGAGTGTGTCTTCTCCAAAAGAAATATGTTGGGGTCCAACCATTTATTACAGCAAACAAAACAAAAGAAAACTGAAAGCAAAAAATAAATATGCTCCAAGAAAAACACATAGCATATGAAGCAATAAAAATATAGTGTCTTGAAAGATGACCTGATATTTTTGTTGATGAAGAAGTGGGTGCCTTGGGGCATCCTCAAGCTTTGACGCTTGTACCTCTTGGATATTTCTTGGGCTGACATGGGCATCCCCAAGCTTGAGCTTTTTTCCATCCTTCATCTCATCTCATCATTCTCCTTTCCCTACACTTGAAAACTTCCTTCATACAAAACTTCACACAATTCTCATTAGCAACATTAGTTTATGCAAGATAGTAGATCCACTTTTGGTTCAGTTTTAACTCAAGTACAACATCTATTAAAACATTAGCTACTGTAGCAACTTCTCTCAAAAGTTCCATGATCCAAAGAACTCAAAAAGAAAAAGATCAAGAGGCAAATGCAAATAGTGGCAGAAATCGGTCAAAATAGAATAGCAGGTAAAGATCAATTTTTTCGAAAATCTTCTGTTCCTCAAATCAAAAAGTGCAAAATGAATGAAAGTTAGATAATAACCTGGGGCATGTGCACAAAAAATCGCAGATCAATATAACGTACTGGGATTTTCACGAATTTTTACAGCAAAGCGCAGAAATCTTTTTCGGGACAACAACTTCCCCAAATCTTACCTTCCACCAATTAGAGGGTATTCTTGGCAAAAAATGAAATAAAAATGATAAGGAGAGGTCATTATAGTAGTAACAACTTCCAAGACTCAACAAAAAGATAAAGTACTGAAAGAAAACATGGGTTATCTCCCAAAAGTGCTTTTCTTTAACGCCTTTGAGCTAGGCGCAAAAAGTAAGAATCAAGTATTTTCGAGTGAAAAAACATCATGATCAATACCAGAAGTCTTTTCAACAAGGAATTGTATTTTATCCACATAAGTTCTAGAAGATCCTTTCTCAACACTCTTGGGTTCACTACTTTCATCAAATGGGTTTTTACGAACAATCCAATCAAAATTCTTTTCCAAAGCCTCATGCATTCCTAAGAGTTTAATAGGTATTGGTATTTTGATTTCCTCCCCCTTTTTGGGTTTGGTTTTGTCAAGTGTACCAATAACATCTACACGTGAGCCTACCATATTAAAACGATCAAAGACTTTCCTAGCTTCTATAGTAACATCTCTAAATTCTTTACGCAAAGTTTCCTAAATAAAATCTCTCTTTTCAGCGTCTTCAACATCATGAAGTTTAAGAAACATTTTTTGTATTATGGGATTGAGGTTAACAAACCTAGCCTCCAACATGCGCACTAAATAGGCCAAAGCAGTTTCATAATTAGGAGCAAGTTCTGCTAAGGATCTATCCTCAACATCCTTGTGCTTACTGACATAACTAAAGAATTCCTCGATGTTATTTTTCCCCATGATAGAATCACTACCTACTGACAGGTCTTTCAGAACATACTCAGGGATCAACATAATGAACTAAAAATAAAGTAACAAAGTACCAACTATAAAAGGAACTAATTTTTTTGTATTTTTGATAAAAGAAAGTAAACAAAATAAAGTAAAGAAACTAAGCAAAACAATAACAAAGTAAAATGATTGGAAGTGAGAGACTCCCCTTGCAGAAATCCTCTTTCTCCCTGGCAACGACGCCAGAAAACAGTTTTGACGTCTCAAAGGACCAGTTGGGAAACCCCAAGAGGAAGGTATGATGAGCACAGCAGTAAGTTTTCCCTCAGTATGAAACCAAGGTTTAATCGACCAGTAGGAGAAAGAAACCACTTCTGAAAGTTGTTGCTAGTTGACTTTGGCAAGGCGCCAGTGTGGTTGACGTGGGAGCCTCGGCGCCAGCAGCAACATGGAACCTGCACACAACACAACCAAACTACTTTGCCCCAACTTAGAGTGAGGTTGTCAATCTCACCGGTTTGCTGAAAACAAAGAATTAGACATATAGTATGGAAAGAGATGTTTGTTTGCGGTGAAGTAAAATAATGCTTGTGGAAAGTAAACAGTGCTTGTAGTAGATGGTAATATAAATATAAAAGAATGGACCGGGGTCCACCATTCACTAGAGGTGTCTCTCCATAAAGATAAATAACATGCTAGGTAAACAAATTACAGTTGGGCAATTGACGAAATAAAGAATGCATAACAATGCTGTTACATATCATGAAGATCACTATGAGATTCACTTGGGCATTACAACATAATACATAGACCATAATCCAACTGCATCTATGACTAATAATCCACCCGCGGGATATCATCTGAACAACCCTTGGGTATTAAGTTGCAAGCAACAGATTATCGCCTTAAGCAAAGTGTGTAATGTAAACAATACAATTATCCTTGAACAAAAGATTGTTGTTTTCTCCCTAGTAGCAACATCACATCTACAACCTTAGAAGTTAGTGTCACTCTCCCAGATTACTAGAGGCATGAACCCACTATCGAGCATAAATACTCCCTCTTGGAGTCACTAGCATCTACTTGGCCAAGATATCTACTAGCAACAGAGAGCATGCAAGATCACAAATAACATAGACATGATAAATCAACAATTAACTTGATATAGTACTCAATATTCATCAGATCCCAACAAACACAACATGTAGAATTACATATGGATGATCTTGATCATGATAGGCAGCTCACAAGATCTAGACATGAGGCGCATGTAGGAGAAGATAACCATCTAGCTACTGCTATGGACCCATGGTCCAGTAGTGGACTACTCACTCATCACTCCGGAGGCTGGCATGGTGATGAAGAAGGCCTCCGGTGATGATTCCCCTCTCCGGCAGGGTGCCGGGAAGAGCTTCTGGACCCTCCCGATCTCGGGTCGATGGTGGCGGCGGCTTGCAGTATGTTTCGTGGAAAAGTGTTCTCTCCCTTAGGGTTTTTGCGACGAAGAGAATTTATAGGCGGAAGGGCGATGTCATAGTAGGGCCGAGGGGCCCACACCACCTGGTGGCACGGCCAGGGGGTGGCCCACACCACCCTATGGTGCGGCCGCCTCCTGGTCCTCCTCCGTCTCTCCGTTGGACTCTGTCTTCGTGTCAGGTAAATATGAACTTTGGCTTTTCTTTTGTCCAATTCCGAGAATATTTCCTGTGTAACTTTTCTGAAACACAAAAACAACAGAAAACAGGAACTGACACTGTGGCATCTTGTTAATAGGTTAGTTCCGGAAAATTCATAAAAATGCCACAAAGTGTAAACAAAACATAAAGTAATTGGTGTAAAACAAGCATGGAGCATCAAAAATTATAGATACGTTTGCAACGTATCAGCTGGCCTTATCTAAGGCCTGCTACTAGTGGTGGGCTGGCCCACCTCGTTCAGCTGGTATAAACAGGCTGGCCCATTTAAAGACCCATTAAGCTTTCTGGCCTTCAGACAATCGACCCGTTAAAGATCCCTCCGGAGGCCTGCTAAATGTCCAGCCCGTTTAATCTTAGTCCTAATAATGGCCCATTAAGGTTATACATTATCCAGACTGTACGACCCATCCAAGGCTTGCCAATTATCCAGTCTATTTAACTTTGGGCCCAATTAGTGGCCGTTAGAAGGAGGAACTCATATTAGGCCCAGTAGTGTTTGAGGCTTCTATAGGCCCAGCTGTCCTCCGTCTGATGGGCCATAGCCCGTTAGTTAGGTCATGTTAGGCCCATTACTGTTCATCACATTTGCCCATCATTCCACTAACTTGGCCCACCTAAGCCCATTACTGTACATGTTCTCTTGGCCCGTCTAGGTCCTATCACGGTAGGATCACAATTGGCCTATCCTATCGAGAAGCACGTAACATGTAAATATAGCGGTTGAGTAAAAGTAACCAAATATTACACAAGCCGCACAGCTTGAGAAATAATATTACATGCTTTCGACAAATTAAATGGGAATATGCTACAACAATACACTCGTAGAGGGGTTCTAGAAGACAGAACGAAAATAGAATCGCTGCTTCAAAAGGATCAGGTTGGCAGACAATCATCCAGGACAATGGCGTTTTAAAGCCATCAGTTTATATTGTTGAGTTGTGTTGTTGATTCCTACCTTTCCTGTATAACTAAATTAGCAAAATATCAGAGTAGCTACCTATCTATCTTCTGGTAGAAAGATTAAAAAACAATCGCAAGTAGACAAACCAGTAACATGACAGGCTGCTCTGTAAAACAACCTCAACACTTGATATTATGGGCGCTCCCTTGTGCCTGCTATTTTTTGCTAATCCAAACCGCCCTGCACCAAAAGATAATTTCACCCGCACCTGCAGTGCACCATGTGAAGAAATTCGGTTTAAGCAAAGCGGGTTCACCCTGTGGGTCCCAGTGCTGTCCTACATTGCTCTGCCAGTCTTGCTACTTTTCCTGCATGCATGTTGCTTGCTGCACAGTTGAACCCAATCGACATGTGCGGGTTGAACCCATGGGCTCTGCCCGTTTCTGTGATTCCCATATGTGTCCAAACCACACCACTCTAGCCCGCATCGCTCCGGACCACTTCTTTGTAGCATCCATTAAAGCCCAGCCCGATCGTGGCCATAACAAAACCGCACCCAAAAAAATCCTACCCGCACCATTCTTAGGTCTAGCGGGGGGATTTTGTTTGCGGTCACCGAGTTCCTTGGCACAGGCTCACAGGTGCCTTTGTTGCTTGTAATAGACGCGATTTGAAAAGTTGGGTAGGTAATTCCTCAGAGGGCCCATTCTGGACGAAATGAGGGCAAACCAAATATTGCCGTGACTTCTCCCGTTTTGGGCCCATTGCGGTCCCGCATGTCAGTATTTCTCCGTTATGTGCCGAGCGAGTGGGTCCTGCTTGTCAGGTGTCTCCGTTATGTTGTCTCGTTAGTTGACACTATGTCAACTCCACCTGCAACTCTCAGTACGAACAAATCCTCTTTCTTGTCCTTCCTACCCTAGACCCCCTAGGTCGTAGTCGAATTCCGGCGGCGGCGCATGTCTACCAGCAGGAAACGAGAGGCACCATCGCCGCCAGGAGCGGTGATTGCTGGGGCTGCAAGCCAGGAAAGCAGCCAGATATCTTGCAACAAGCCAGCAGCGGGGAGCAGCGAGAAGCGGAAAGCTTGCCCGACGGCGGTGGCGACACCGACCAAGCGAAGAGCCGGCCCGGCGGTGGCGCTGCCGACCAAGAGCAATCGGAGCGGTAGCCCTCCGGCGTCGCTGGCGCGGCGCCGCCAGCAGATTGGAGGAAAAGACCAAATCCCAAAGATGAACGGAATTGGGTCTTCTACTGTGACTGTGAGCGCCAGAAAGCAGAGTTGAATATTTCAGACCCCTCTCTTACATCCCGATAGCACTAAGATGTTTTATGGAACGACAGGAGTAACTGTCCGTCAGTATCTGAACAATTGTAGAGAAGAAACTGACAGATTTTTGTCATATGTTTTCCGAAATTGTGGTATTATTTTGTATGCAAGTAATCCTCAATCTCTATCAAACCAACCAACATGCAAACCCAGATTTTTTATCTTATGGAAGTCATCTCAAATTATGTTCAGATCTGAAGGCTCCAATTTATCCAAAAGCAGAAAATATACTCTTTGTCTTATGTTTTCCCAAATTGTGGTATGATTAGAGAGAAGCAACTAATTTGTATCTTTTGTTTCCCAATATTTTTGAGACAGCGATGATTCAGAGAACACATACAAAATAAATGTCCGAGTGCATCAGTACATTGCTAGATTAGATTACGGCTTGGAGAGGTGTGTGGCTTCGCAGTCTGTGCAAATGAATGTGAATTGCAGTGAGATTGTGTCTGTTTCGCAGCTTGTTGCCATTCTTCACGCTAGGATTCCTTGGGGATCTAAACAGAAGGCTAAGTTTGTGTGGATGAACATGAATCAGGTGTACGAACAACTTGAGCACTCCCATCAGCTGTTGCAGATTTGGGAGAAGTATAAGGATACTCGTCAGTTGGATCTCTTTGTTATGGTTGATGATGTTGATGCACCAGAAGCACAGTTAGGTGTCAAAGGTGTTGATCCAGATGGTGGTGCTCCCAGTGGTATGGATGCTTGTAAACTAGCAGCTATTGACCATTCACAAATGTATCTAATTGCTTTGCAAGTGGATCCTTACACTGCAGTACTAGATGATGGCCAAGAATTTGCTGTGCAGAATGATCATATGGAAATAATAGTAGATCCCAAGACAGTTACTATTGACCAGATTCCTGAGCGGCTAAAGCAGAGATGTCCTTGGGGCCCTAATCAGCAGGCACGTTTACGTTGGTGGCACTTTAAGAAGAGGGATTTCATCGACATTGTTAAAGATGACGATCTCATGCAGGTTTTCCGAAGGAAGAAATTGAGTAAGAAGGTATTTTTTGTTGTTGCAATTTTAGAAATGGTTGGAGATGATGAGACTGCTGTAGAGCTGTCATCTTGAAGTTTTGAGCTTCCCGCTTCATAGGTGCTGGTATGTTACAGTGAGAAGTGCAACCTAATTCTGGTCACTATTTGATTCATCTCCATTCTGCATCACTCTGTAAATGTTTGTGAGTGTGCTGTAGCTGCTCCATGCAATAAGCTGTTGTATCTTAGAAAATGTTGTATCTCATATTATCTGCCTCAAACTTTTTCTGAAAACTAGTGTCAATTTGTAATTTTATTGTAGAACTATGTTGCGAGAATATAATAAATTCATTTATGGGATATTGAGATGTTGTAATAAAATGACTGCTGAAATAATAAGCGTTGTTTACATCACTTGTTGTATTATATTACAAACAAATCATGTCGTGTATCTACATGCCTTGTACTGTGTAGATTCACATTTGTAAAATACATTTCAAATTTTGAAGAGTAAAACTATGCTTAATTGAAATATTAAAAACTAAAAAACAAATATTACAAAAAATACCAACTAGTAGGGGACAGTCATTGTTCTGCATAATTTACCTGATTTATCCAAAATCAATTCCAACTTATGTGTTGTTTTCCTTTTGAAAGCGTATAAATTATTTATTTCCACTGAGGCATGGGTAGTAGGAGGCATGGGTAGTAGGCAGAACAAGATATTTATGTTCAAACTGACTGTTGAGTCACTACCTCGCACGCCGGCTCTACCACCTCTCTCTCCTTCCTCTAGTTCTACCCCCCTCTCTCCTTCCTTCACCATGCTGTCTTGTAATGATGGCGACGATACAAGCTACGGCAGCGGCAGCGACAGCGGCAGCCTTCTCTCTGATTTCAACTACTGCCGGACCAATGTGAGTTCCTTTTATTCGACGTGTTGGTTTATGGGGTTAGGAATTTAGGTTTAGGTTTTGTTTTAGGTGGCACAGACCATCTACGACCCAGATTGGGATGGTTTGGCGATCGAGAGGGGGGCACCATGTGACCATGGGTTGAAACTAAGGAAATTTGTTGCCTTCGAAGGCACTAACACATGGAAAAGGTTTATAGGATGCGCAAAGGAGGTTTGGATTATTTATATTGCAAAATGAATGTTTGAATAGCGTTGTTCTCTCTTTATTTCATAGTTTCTTATATTTGTTATACTATGCTGCTGATCATTAGGATGGTCCGAAGTGTGGAATAGTGGAGTGGATTGATCCGGAGTGGCCTGACGCACTGAAGAAATGTTTGGTCAAGTTATGGGAGTTGTATAAATCGGAAAGTATTGGGAGAATTAGTGATGCTTGTGCTGCTGCTGATGAATGTTACAAGCTATCACAGGATAAGAAGGAGCTCGAAGAAATAAACAACAATATGGCCGAAGAACTCCAGAAAACAATGACCGATAGGCAGGTGGGATCCATTTCGAAAAATCTTCTAGATATTCAGATCTTTCTGAAGCTCAAGGCAGAAAAGCAGAGGGACCAGCTGAAGGAGGAGAAAAAAAGGCTGGAGAACTGCATTGCAGATCTCTTGAAGCAAGCAGCAGTTAATAAGGACAAGTTAGATAGATTGAAACAAATTTTAGATGAATAAGTTATGTCTATGTAATTCAGCATTTCAAGTTATCTATAAGCAATAGCGTACCTACAACAATTGCTTCCATATAACAGAGAGCATTAAGCCAACATCATAGTTCAGTTAACATTTCACTACTAGTTCAGATAACATAAGATTCCGGCTAGTTAACACAAAGTTCAGACATACAGGACGATGAAACGTAGCGCGCAGACTACATCGTATCTCCTCTTACTTGGAGGCAATCTGATCCTGCTGGAGGCGCTCGGACTCATTGATCTTGGCTTTCAGCATGATATTCTCCTTCTTAACAGCCTCGAGCAGACCGGCTGCTTTGCGAGTGCTCTCGGTCATCAGCTTCAAGAGATCTCTGGACTTGTCTCTGGCCTCATAGGCTACCACGGTCCTCTCGCTCTGCTTGATCTGCTCTTTGAGGCCCTTGGTGATTTGCACACGAAGGTCGCTGCACGTGGCATTTAGCTTCCGATTTTCCACCTCCAGCGCCCTGATGGTCAACCTATCCTTGTCCAGCAACATTTTCATCTGCTCCTGCGTCTTCACAAGGTAGTCCATATGCCCCGATAGCAAGTTTTTCGCAGCCGTAAGCTTGTCAACCTCATGCGCCAAAGTTCGTGATTTCTCCTTCTCCTGATCCAAATGTGAGCCTAGGCTAGCACAGTGCAGCTCGAGGGAATGTTTCTCGGCCAGTTGGCTCTGTATCTTGACATTCAGTGCGGCCACATCTGCCTCGATCTTCTCCTTCGCTTCCTGCACCGTAGTTTAGGGCAGGCAATAAAAGAGATCAATGCTAATACTGCCTCTTTTCACAAATATATAGTTATTTTTAGTTTTTCAAAGTAAACTAGATACGGTTAACAATGAGTGAATCTATACACTGAATCTATACAGATCTACATGCGTAGCACCTAGCCGCATTGCCAAAGGCAGGTTATGAACAATGGTAAGGCTTGATCAGCAAGTACACTAGATGGCATGCGATTACCTTGCTTAGGCGGGGAACGGGCTTGATCAGGAAGTCCATTGACGGGTCCATGGTCTTCATGGGCAGCTTCTTATCCGTCGATTTTGGGGGCCTACAAAATCAAATAGGTTACGAAGTTGGAAAGAACAAACAAACGGAAGATCAAGGCGTCGTTAACCCTAAACCCACCCGGGGGAGACAACGTCCCCCTCGTCCGTTGGTGCGCAGAAAGAGAGGACGGCTTCGGCCTGACTGATTAGGCTGCTTGCATGGAGATCTGCCTGCCGGCGGGTTAACTCCTTCCTCTCTGCCGCCCTAGTCTTGACCCCATCGGTCTTAAACGCCGGTCGGGTCCGCTTCTTGGGAGGCATGGCTTCGTCGTAGAATGGAGGGAGGGCAAGGAAGGCAGGAGGAAGCAGAGGAAGTGGGTTTCTGCAGAATAGTGCTACACGGTCAAGGACCAGCTTCAGCTGACCACCGTGTCCTTGCCTCCTGGGCACCATCTCAAGCAATCTCGGCCGTCCGTTTGAATCTAAGCGTAGCCCTTGGTTCCTTGTCGACCAAGGGTCACCGTAGGTACGAACAAATAGGAAGCAGTAGCCCCTTGCCTTTTCACTGCGCACTGCCACGATGGGACTGGGCATTGAACTCGATTGGACTCTGCATTGGGCCCAAGCTAGCGGTGACACGACGCGCACGCCCAGCCGTACATGTACATCTATCTCCTCGCCCGGCGTGCATCCATGCCCGTGTTTTTTGTAGAAGAAGAGGTAGAAGAAGAAGAAGGATAGCTGATTGACTGTCTGGCTCGGGAGGCTGCTGCGGGTGGCCCGGCTGCTGCGCATTTTGTAGGCCAGGAACCGCCACTTAATCAAGCCATTTTGTGTCACTGATTAGTAGGGCCAACCACACGTGGGGCCTACTTTCAGTGACCCAAAGTTAGAAAAGTTAGGGTGTGGAAGTTAGACGATCCACGGCGTGTTTTTTAAATATAGTTTTTTTGAAAGGCCCACACACCTGTTTTGACACCTCCGGCCACTGGAAAAAATGGAAAATGCAGCGTTATTCTATTTATCATGTTTGGTATTTTTCCTAGGTGGTGCATCACTCACCATGACTCCATGCAGTGTTTTTCCATTTTTTTGATTTTTTCTGAATTCCCCAGGCCCCCCTCCGAGATCTAGGTCAGACTCGGCGGTGCCATCGATGTCTACCAGGTGGGGTGGGAACCATGGTTTGGTCTTGGTTCTAGGGTCCCACACCCCCAGGGTACCTCCCTGTATTTTTCCCCAATTTTCCTGGTGTGCATTTCTTGTAGCCCCAGTGCAAAATTGGATTAATAAGGATTTAGGGCAAAAATAATTCATTATATGGCAGCAGGCCGAGATAATTCCTAACCTACTGGATGTGGCACCCCTGGCAGGTTCCCCACCCATGAAAAATAGAGTGGTGATGTTCTGCACACTGCCCTTGGTGGCCCCTTCACCAAAAAGCACCTGTTTCGACCCCTCCGAGCACCCAAAAAATGGGAAATGCATTTTTTATGTGGAAACTGGAAAAACACTAGTTGCAAAAGTGGTTGGGAATGCAAAGATGCACATCTCCACCAAAAATGGGACCATGGTTCCAAAGTTTGCTGTGGAACTTGCACAAACCATGGTCATCTGCCAAGGAAGACCAAGAGAACTCCTGCGTGGAAGCACCTCTCTGTGAGGGAGTCCACATGTGAACCCTTGGGATGGCATGTTTGGTATTTTTCCTAGGTGATGCATCACTCACCATGATTCCATGCAGTTTTTTTCCATTTTTTTGATTTTTTCTGAATTCCCCAGGCCCCCCTCCGAGATCTAGGTCAGACTCGGCGGTGCCATCGATGTCTGCCAGGTGGGGTGGGAACCATGGTTTGGTCTTGGTTCTAGGGTCCCACACCCCCAGGGGACCTCCCTGTATTTTTCCCCAATTTTCCTGGTGTGCATTTCTTGTAGCCCAGTGCAAAATTGGATTAATAAGGATTTAGGGCAAAAATAATTCATTATATGGCAGCAGGCCGAGATAATTCCTAACCTACTGGATGTGGCACCCCTGGCAGGTCCCCCACCCATGAAAAATAGAGTGGTGATGTTCTGCACACTGCCCTTGGTGGCCCCTTCACAAAAAAGCACCTGTTTCGACCCCTCCGGGCACCCGAAAAATGGGAAATGCATTTTTTATGTGGAAACTGGAAAAACACTAGTTGCAAAAGTGGTTGGGAATGCAAAGATGCACATCTCCACCAAAAATGGGACCATGGTTCCAAAGTTTGCTGTGGAACTTGCACAAACCATGGTCATCTGCCAAGGAAGACCAAGAGAACTCCTGCGTGGAAGCACCTCTCTGTGAGGGAGTCCACATGTGAACCCTTGGGATGGCATGTTTGGTATTTTTCCTAGGTGGTGCATCACTCACCATGACTCCATGCAGTGTTTTTCCATTTTTTTGATTTTTTCTGAATTCCCCAGGCCCCCCTCCGAGATCTAGGTCAGACTCGGCGGTGCCATCGATGTCTGCCAGGTGGGGTGGGAACCATGGTTTGGTCTTGGTTCTAGGGTCCCACACCCCCAGGGGACCTCCCTGTATTTTTCCCCAATTTTCCTGGTGTGCATTTCTTGTAGCCCAGTGCAAAATTGGATTAATAAGGATTTAGGGCAAAAATAATTCATTATATGGCAGCAGGCCGAGATAATTCCTAACCTACTGGATGTGGCACCCCTGGCAGGTCCCCCACCCATGAAAAATAGAGTGGTGATGTTCTGCACACTGCCCTTGGTGGCCCCTTCACAAAAAAGCACCTGTTTCGACCCCTCCGGGCACCCGAAAAATGGGAAATGCATTTTTTATGTGGAAACTGGAAAAACACTAGTTGCAAAAGTGGTTGGGAATGCAAAGATGCACATCTCCACCAAAAATGGGACCATGGTTCCAAAGTTTGCTGTGGAACTTGCACAAACCATGGTCATCTGCCAAGGAAGACCAAGAGAACTCCTGCGTGGAAGCACCTCTCTGTGAGGGAGTCCACATGTGAACCCTTGGGATGGCATGTTTGGTATTTTTCCTAGGTGGTGCATCACTCACCATGACTCCATGCAGTGTTTTTCCATTTTTTTGATTTTTTCTGAATTCCCCAGGCCCCCCTCCGAGATCTAGGTCAGACTCGGCGGTGCCATCGATGTCTGCCAGGTGGGGTGGGAACCATGGTTTGGTCTTGGTTCTAGGGTCCCACACCCCCAGGGGACCTCCCTGTATTTTTCCCCAATTTTCCTGGTGTGCATTTCTTGTAGCCCCAGTGCAAAATTGGATTAATAAGGATTTAGGGCAAAAATAATTCATTATATGGCAGCAGGCCGAGATAATTCCTAACCTACTGGATGTGGCACCCCTGGCAGGTCCCCCACCCATGAAAAATAGAGTGGTGATGTTCTGCACACTGCCCTTGGTGGCCCCTTCACAAAAAAGCACCTGTTTCGACCCCTCCGGGCACCCGAAAAATGGGAAATGCATTTTTTATGTGGAAACTGGAAAAACACTAGTTGCAAAAGTGGTTGGGAATGCAAAGATGCACATCTCCACCAAAAATGGGACCATGGTTCCAAAGTTTGCTGTGGAACTTGCACAAACCATGGTCATCTGCCAAGGAAGACCAAGAGAACTCCTGCGTGGAAGCACCTCTCTGTGAGGGAGTCCACATGTGAACCCTTGGGATGGCATGTTTGGTATTTTTCCTAGGTGGTGCATCACTCACCATGACTCCATGCAGTGTTTTTCCATTTTTTTGATTTTTTCTGAATTCCCCAGGCCCCCCTCCGAGATCTAGGTCAGACTCGGCGGTGCCATCGATGTCTGCCAGGTGGGGTGGGAACCATGGTTTGGTCTTGGTTCTAGGGTCCCACACCCCCAGGGGACCTCCCTGTATTTTTCCCCAATTTTCCTGGTGTGCATTTCTTGTAGCCCCAGTGCAAAATTGGATTAATAAGGATTTAGGGCAAAAATAAATCATTATATGGCAGCAGGCCGAGATAATTCCTAACCTACTGGATGTGGCACCCCTGGCAGGTCCCCCACCCATGAAAAATAGAGTGGTGATGTTCTGCACACTGCCCTTGGTGGCCCCTTCACAAAAAAGCACCTGTTTCGACCCCTTCGGGCACCCGAAAAATGGGAAATGCATTTTTTATGTGGAAACTGGAAAAACACTAGTTGCAAAAGTGGTTGGGAATGCAAAGATGCACATCTCCACCAAAAATGGGACCATGGTTCCAAAGTTTGCTGTGGAACTTGCACAAACCATGGTCATCTGCCAAGGAAGACCAAGAGAACTCCTGCGTGGAAGCACCTCTCTGTGAGGGAGTCCACATGTGAACCCTTGGGATGGCATGTTTGGTATTTTTCCTAGGTGGTGCATCACTCACCATGACTCCATGCAGTGTTTTTTCATTTTTTTGATTTTTTCTGAATTCCCCAGGCCCCCCTCCGAGATCTAGGTCAGACTCGGCGGTGCCATCGATGTCTGCCAGGTGGGGTGGGAACCATGGTTTGGTCTTGGTTCTAGGGTCCCACACCCCCAGGGGACCTCCCTGTATTTTTCCCCAATTTTCCTGGTGTGCATTTCTTGTAGCCCAGTGCAAAATTGGATTAATAAGGATTTAGGGCAAAAATAATTCATTATATGGCAGCAGGCCGAGATAATTCCTAACCTACTGGATGTGGCACCCCTGGCAGGTCCCCCACCCATGAAAAATAGAGTGGTGATGTTCTGCACACTGCCCTTGGTGGCCCCTTCACAAAAAAGCACCTGTTTCGACCCCTCCGGGCACCCGAAAAATGGGAAATGCATTTTTTATGTGGAAACTGGAAAAACACTAGTTGCAAAAGTGGTTGGGAATGCAAAGATGCACATCTCCACCAAAAATGGGACCATGGTTCCAAAGTTTGCTGTGGAACTTGCACAAACCATGGTCATCTGCCAAGGAAGACCAAGAGAACTCCTGCGTGGAAGCACCTCTCTGTGAGGGAGTCCACATGTGAACCCTTGGGATGGCATGTTTGGTATTTTTCCTAGGTGGTGCATCACTCACCATGACTCCATGCAGTGTTTTTCCATTTTTTTGATTTTTTCTGAATTCCCCAGGCCCCCCTCCGAGATCTAGGTCAGACTCGGCGGTGCCATCGATGTCTGCCAGGTGGGGTGGGAACCATGGTTTGGTCTTGGTTCTAGGGTCCCACACCCCCAGGGGACCTCCCTGTATTTTTCCCCAATTTTCCTGGTGTGCATTTCTTGTAGCCCCAGTGCAAAATTGGATTAATAAGGATTTAGGGCAAAAATAATTCATTATATGGCAGCAGGCCGAGATAATTCCTAACCTACTGGATGTGGCACCCCTGGCAGGTCCCCCACCCATGAAAAATAGAGTGGTGATGTTCTGCACACTGCCCTTGGTGGCCCCTTCACAAAAAGCACCTGTTTCGACCCCTCCGGGCACCCGAAAAATGGGAAATGCATTTTTTATGTGGAAACTGGAAAAACACTAGTTGCAAAAGTGGTTGGGAATGCAAAGATGCACATCTCCACCAAAAATGGGACCATGGTTCCAAAGTTTGCTGTGGAACTTGCACAAACCATGGTCATCTGCCAAGGAAGACCAAGAGAACTCCTGCGTGGAAGCACCTCTCTGTGAGGGAGTCCACATGTGAACCCTTGGGATGGCATGTTTGGTATTTTTCCTAGGTGGTGCATCACTCACCATGACTCCATGCAGTGTTTTTCCATTTTTTTGATTTTTTCTGAATTCCCCAGGCCCCCCTCCGAGATCTAGGTCAGACTCGGCGGTGCCATCGATGTCTGCCAGGTGGGGTGGGAACCATGGTTTGGTCTTGGTTCTAGGGTCCCACACCCCAGGGACCTCCTGTATTTTTCCCCAATTTTCCTGGTGTGCATTTCTTGTAGCCCCAGTGCAAAATTGGATTAATAAGGATTTAGGGCAAAAATAATTCATTATATGGCAGCAGGCCGAGATAATTCCTAACCTACTGGATGTGGCACCCCTGGCAGGTCCCCCACCCATGAAAAATAGAGTGGTGATGTTCTGCACACTGCCCTTGGTGGCCCCTTCACAAAAAAGCACCTGTTTCGACCCCTCCGGGCACCCGAAAAATGGGAAATGCATTTTTTATGTGGAAACTGGAAAAACACTAGTTGCAAAAGTGGTTGGGAATGCAAAGATGCACATCTCCACCAAAAATGGGACCATGGTTCCAAAGTTTGCTGTGGAACTTGCACAAACCATGGTCATCTGCCAAGGAAGACCAAGAGAACTCCTGCGTGGAAGCACCTCTCTGTGAGGGAGTCCACATGTGAACCCTTGGGATGGCATGTTTGGTATTTTTCCTAGGTGGTGCATCACTCACCATGACTCCATGCAGTGTTTTTCCATTTTTTTGATTTTTTCTGAATTCCCCAGGCCCCCCTCCGAGATCTAGGTCAGACTCGGCGGTGCCATCGATGTCTGCCAGGTGGGGTGGGAACCATGGTTTGGTCTTGGTTCTAGGGTCCCACACCCCCAGGGGACCTCCCTGTATTTTTCCCCAATTTTCCTGGTGTGCATTTCTTGTAGCCCCAGTGCAAAATTGGATTAATAAGGATTTAGGGCAAAAATAATTCATTATATGGCAGCAGGCCGAGATAATTCCTAACCTACTGGATGTGGCACCCCTGGCAGGTCCCCCACCCATGAAAAATAGAGTGGTGATGTTCTGCACACTGCCCTTGGTGGCCCCTTCACAAAAAAGCACCTGTTTCGACCCCTCCGGGCACCCGAAAAATGGGAAATGCATTTTTATGTGGAAACTGGAAAAACACTAGTTGCAAAAGTGGTTGGGAATGCAAAGATGCACATCTCCACCAAAAATGGGACCATGGTTCCAAAGTTTGCTGTGGAACTTGCACAAACCATGGTCATCTGCCAAGGAAGACCAAGAGAACTCCTGCGTGGAAGCACCTCTCTGTGAGGGAGTCCACATGTGAACCCTTGGGATGGCATGTTTGGTATTTTTCCTAGGTGGTGCATCACTCACCATGACTCCATGCAGTGTTTTTCCATTTTTTTGATTTTTTCTGAATTCCCCAGGCCCCCCTCCGAGATCTAGGTCAGACTCGGCGGTGCCATCGATGTCTGCCAGGTGGGGTGGGAACCATGGTTTGGTCTTGGTTCTAGGGTCCCACACCCCCAGGGGACCTCCCTGTATTTTTCCCCAATTTTCCTGGTGTGCATTTCTTGTAGCCCCAGTGCAAAATTGGATTAATAAGGATTTAGGGCAAAAATAATTCATTATATGGCAGCAGGCCGAGATAATTCCTAACCTACTGGATGTGGCACCCCTGGCAGGTCCCCCACCCATGAAAAATAGAGTGGTGATGTTCTGCACACTGCCCTTGGTGGCCCCTTCACAAAAAAGCACCTGTTTCGACCCCTCCGGGCACCCGAAAAATGGGAAATGCATTTTTTATGTGGAAACTGGAAAAACACTAGTTGCAAAAGTGGTTGGGAATGCAAAGATGCACATCTCCACCAAAAATGGGACCATGGTTCCAAAGTTTGCTGTGGAACTTGCACAAACCATGGTCATCTGCCAAGGAAGACCAAGAGAACTCCTGCGTGGAAGCACCTCTCTGTGAGGGAGTCCACATGTGAACCCTTGGGATGGCATGTTTGGTATTTTTCCTAGGTGGTGCATCACTCACCATGACTCCATGCAGTGTTTTTCCATTTTTTTGATTTTTTCTGAATTCCCCAGGCCCCCCTCCGAGATCTAGGTCAGACTCGGCGGTGCCATCGATGTCTGCCAGGTGGGGTGGGAACCATGGTTTGGTCTTGGTTCTAGGGTCCCACACCCCCAGGGGACCTCCCTGTATTTTTCCCCAATTTTCCTGGTGTGCATTTCTTGTAGCCCCAGTGCAAAATTGGATTAAAAAGGATTTAGGGCAAAAATAATTCATTATATGGCAGCAGGCCGAGATAATTCCTAACCTACTGGATGTGGCACCCCTGGCAGGTCCCCCACCCATGAAAAATAGAGTGGTGATGTTCTGCACACTGCCCTTGGTGGCCCCTTCACAAAAAAGCACCTGTTTCGACCCCTCCGGGCACCCGAAAAATGGGAAATGCATTTTTTATGTGGAAACTGGAAAAACACTAGTTGCAAAAGTGGTTGGGAATGCAAAGATGCACATCTCCACCAAAAATGGGACCATGGTTCCAAAGTTTGCTGTGGAACTTGCACAAACCATGGTCATCTGCCAAGGAAGACCAAGAGAACTCCTGCGTGGAAGCACCTCTCTGTGAGGGAGTCCACATGTGAACCCTTGGGATGGCATGTTTGGTATTTTTCCTAGGTGGTGCATCACTCACCATGACTCCATGCAGTGTTTTTCCATTTTTTTGATTTTTTCTGAATTCCCCAGGCCCCCCTCCGAGATCTAGGTCAGACTCGGCGGTGCCATCGATGTCTGCCAGGTGGGGTGGGAACCATGGTTTGGTCTTGGTTCTAGGGTCCCACACCCCCAGGGGACCTCCCTGTATTTTCCCCAATTTTCCTGGTGTGCATTTCTTGTAGCCCCAGTGCAAAATTGGATTAATAAGGATTTAGGGCAAAAATAATTCATTATATGGCAGCAGGCCGAGATAATTCCTAACCTACTGGATGTGGCACCCCTGGCAGGTCCCCCACCCATGAAAAATAGAGTGGTGATGTTCTGCACACTGCCCTTGGTGGCCCCTTCACAAAAAAGCACCTGTTTCGACCCCTCCGGGCACCCGAAAAATGGGAAATGCATTTTTATGTGGAAACTGGAAAAACACTAGTTGCAAAAGTGGTTGGGAATGCAAAGATGCACATCTCCACCAAAAATGGGACCATGGTTCCAAAGTTTGCTGTGGAACTTGCACAAACCATGGTCATCTGCCAAGGAAGACCAAGAGAACTCCTGCGTGGAAGCACCTCTCTGTGAGGGAGTCCACATGTGAACCCTTGGGATGGCATGTTTGGTATTTTTCCTAGGTGGTGCATCACTCACCATGACTCCATGCAGTGTTTTTCCATTTTTTTGATTTTTTCTGAATTCCCCAGGCCCCCCTCCGAGATCTAGGTCAGACTCGGCGGTGCCATCGATGTCTGCCAGGTGGGGTGGGAACCATGGTTTGGTCTTGGTTCTAGGGTCCCACACCCCAGGGGACCTCCCTGTATTTTTCCCCAATTTTCCTGGTGTGCATTTCTTGTAGCCCCAGTGCAAAATTGGATTAAAAAGGATTTAGGGCAAAAATAATTCATTATATGGCAGCAGGCCGAGATAATTCCTAACCTACTGGATGTGGCACCCCTGGCAGGTCCCCCACCCATGAAAAATAGAGTGGTGATGTTCTGCACACTGCCCTTGGTGGCCCCTTCACAAAAAAGCACCTGTTTCGACCCCTCCGGGCACCCGAAAAATGGGAAATGCATTTTTTATGTGGAAACTGGAAAAACACTAGTTGCAAAAGTGGTTGGGAATGCAAAGATGCACATCTCCACCAAAAATGGGACCATGGTTCCAAAGTTTGCTGTGGAACTTGCACAAACCATGGTCATCTGCCAAGGAAGACCAAGAGAACTCCTGCGTGGAAGCACCTCTCTGTGAGGGAGTCCACATGTGAACCCTTGGGATGGCATGTTTGGTATTTTTCCTAGGTGGTGCATCACTCACCATGACTCCATGCAGTGTTTTTCCATTTTTTTGATTTTTTCTGAATTCCCCAGGCCCCCCTCCGAGATCTAGGTCAGACTCGGCGGTGCCATCGATGTCTGCCAGGTGGGGTGGGAACCATGGTTTGGTCTTGGTTCTAGGGTCCCACACCCCCAGGGGACCTCCCTGTATTTTTCCCCAATTTTCCTGGTGTGCATTTCTTGTAGCCCCAGTGCAAAATTGGATTAATAAGGATTTAGGGCAAAAATAATTCATTATATGGCAGCAGGCCGAGATAATTCCTAACCTACTGGATGTGGCACCCCTGGCAGGTCCCCCACCCATGAAAAATAGAGTGGTGATGTTCTGCACACTGCCCTTGGTGGCCCCTTCACAAAAAAGCACCTGTTTCGACCCCTCCGGGCACCCGAAAAATGGGAAATGCATTTTTTATGTGGAAACTGGAAAAACACTAGTTGCAAAAGTGGTTGGGAATGCAAAGATGCACATCTCCACCAAAAATGGGACCATGGTTCCAAAGTTTGCTGTGGAACTTGCACAAACCATGGTCATCTGCCAAGGAAGACCAAGAGAACTCCTGCGTGGAAGCACCTCTCTGTGAGGGAGTCCACATGTGAACCCTTGGGATGGCATGTTTGGTATTTTTCCTAGGTGGTGCATCACTCACCATGACTCCATGCAGTGTTTTTCCATTTTTTTGATTTTTTCTGAATTCCCCAGGCCCCCCTCCGAGATCTAGGTCAGACTCGGCGGTGCCATCGATGTCTGCCAGGTGGGGTGGGAACCATGGTTTGGTATTGGTTCTAGGGTCCCACACCCCAGGGGACCTCCCTGTATTTTTCCCTAATTTTCCTGGTGTGCATTTCTTGTAGCCCCAGTGCAAAATTGGATTAATAAGGATTTAGGGCAAAAATAATTCATTATATGGCAGCAGGCCGAGATAATTCCTAACCTACTGGATGTGGCACCCCTGGCAGGTCCCCCACCCATGAAAAATAGAGTGGTGATGTTCTGCACACTGCCCTTGGTGGCCCCTTCACAAAAAAGCACCTGTTTCGACCCCTCCGGGCACCCGAAAAATGGGAAATGCATTTTTATGTGGAAACTGGAAAAACACTAGTTGCAAAAGTGGTTGGGAATGCAAAGATGCACATCTCCACCAAAAATGGGACCATGGTTCCAAAGTTTGCTGTGGAACTTGCACAAACCATGGTCATCTGCCAAGGAAGACCAAGAGAACTCCTGCGTGGAAGCACCTCTCTGTGAGGGAGTCCACATGTGAACCCTTGGGATGGCATGTTTGGTATTTTTCCTAGGTGGTGCATCACTCACCATGACTCCATGCAGTGTTTTTCCATTTTTTTGATTTTTTCTGAATTCCCCAGGCCCCCCTCCGAGATCTAGGTCAGACTCGGCGGTGCCATCGATGTCTGCCAGGTGGGGTGGGAACCATGGTTTGGTCTTGGTTCTAGGGTCCCACACCCCCAGGGGACCTCCCTGTATTTTTCCCCAATTTTCCTGGTGTGCATTTCTTGTAGCCCCAGTGCAAAATTGGATTAATAAGGATTTAGGGCAAAAATAATTCATTATATGGCAGCAGGCCGAGATAATTCCTAACCTACTGGATGTGGCACCCCTGGCAGGTCCCCCACCCATGAAAAATAGAGTGGTGATGTTCTGCACACTGCCCTTGGTGGCCCCTTCACAAAAAAGCACCTGTTTCGACCCCTCCGGGCACCCGAAAAATGGGAAATGCATTTTTTATGTGGAAACTGGAAAAACACTAGTTGCAAAAGTGGTTGGGAATGCAAAGATGCACATCTCCACCAAAAATGGGACCATGGTTCCAAAGTTTGCTGTGGAACTTGCACAAACCATGGTCATCTGCCAAGGAAGACCAAGAGAACTCCTGCGTGGAAGCACCTCTCTGTGAGGGAGTCCACATGTGAACCCTTGGGATGGCATGTTTGGTATTTTTCCTAGGTGGTGCATCACTCACCATGACTCCATGCAGTGTTTTTCCATTTTTTTTGATTTTTTCTGAATTCCCCAGGCCCCCCTCCGAGATCTAGGTCAGACTCGGCGGTGCCATCGATGTCTGCCAGGTGGGGTGGGAACCATGGTTTGGTCTTGGTTCTAGGGTCCCACACCCCCAGGGGACCTCCCTGTATTTTTCCCCAATTTTCCTGGTGTGCATTTCTTGTAGCCCAGTGCAAAATTGGATTAAAAGGATTTAGGGCAAAAATAATTCATTATATGGCAGCAGGCCCAGATAATTCCTAACCTACTGGATGTGGCACCCCTGGCAGGTCCCCCACCCATGAAAAATAGAGTGGTGATGTTCTGCACACTGCCCTTGGTGGCCCCTTCACAAAAAAGCACCTGTTTCGACCCCTCCGGGCACCCGAAAAATGGGAAATGCATTTTTTATGTGGAAACTGGAAAAACACTAGTTGCAAAAGTGGTTGGGAATGCAAAGATGCACATCTCCACCAAAAATGGGACCATGGTTCCAAAGTTTGCTGTGGAACTTGCACAAACCATGGTCATCTGCCAAGGAAGACCAAGAGAACTCCTGCGTGGAAGCACCTCTCTGTGAGGGAGTCCACATGTGAACCCTTGGGATGGCATGTTTGGTATTTTTCCTAGGTGGTGCATCACTCACCATGACTCCATGCAGTGTTTTTTCCATTTTTTTGATTTTTTCTGAATTCCCCAGGCCCCCCTCCGAGATCTAGGTCAGACTCGGCGGTGCCATCGATGTCTGCCAGGTGGGGTGGGAACCATGGTTTGGTCTTGGTTCTAGGGTCCCACACCCCCAGGGGACCTCCCTGTATTTTCCCCAATTTTCCTGGTGTGCATTTCTTGTAGCCCTAGTGCAAAATTGGATTAATAAGGATTTAGGGCAAAAATAATTCATTATATGGCAGCAGGCCGAGATAATTCCTAACCTACTGGATGTGGCACCCCTGGCAGGTCCCCCACCCATGAAAAATAGAGTGGTGATGTTCTGCACACTGCCCTTGGTGGCCCCTTCACAAAAAAGCACCTGTTTCGACCCCTCCGGGCACCCGAAAAATGGGAAATGCATTTTTTATGTGGAAACTGGAAAAACACTAGTTGCAAAAGTGGTTGGGAATGCAAAGATGCACATCTCCACCAAAAATGGGACCATGGTTCCAAAGTTTGCTGTGGAACTTGCACAAACCATGGTCATCTGCCAAGGAAGACCAAGAGAACTCCTGCGTGGAAGCACCTCTCTGTGAGGGAGTCCACATGTGAACCCTTGGGATGGCATGTTTGGTATTTTTCCTAGGTGGTGCATCACTCACCATGACTCCATGCAGTGTTTTTCCATTTTTTTTGATTTTTTCTGAATTCCCCAGGCCCCCCTCCGAGATCTAGGTCAGACTCGGCGGTGCCATCGATGTCTGCCAGGTGGGGTGGGAACCATGGTTTGGTCTTGGTTCTAGGGTCCCACACCCCCAGGGGACCTCCCTGTATTTTTCCCCAATTTTCCTGGTGTGCATTTCTTGTAGCCCTAGTGCAAAATTGGATTAAAAAGGATTTAGGGCAAAAATAATTCATTATATGGCAGCAGGCCGAGATAATTCCTAACCTACTGGATGTGGCACCCCTGGCAGGTCCCCCACCCATGAAAAATAGAGTGGTGATGTTCTGCACACTGCCCTTGGTGGCCCCTTCACAAAAAGCACCTGTTTCGACCCCTCCGGGCACCCGAAAAATGGGAAATGCATTTTTTATGTGGAAACTGGAAAAACACTAGTTGCAAAAGTGGTTGGGAATGCAAAGATGCACATCTCCACCAAAAATGGGACCATGGTTCCAAAGTTTGCTGTGGAACTTGCACAAACCATGGTCATCTGCCAAGGAAGACCAAGAGAACTCCTGCGTGGAAGCACCTCTCTGTGAGGGAGTCCACATGTGAACCCTTGGGATGGCATGTTTGGTATTTTTCCTAGGTGGTGCATCACTCACCATGACTCCATGCAGTGTTTTTCCATTTTTTTGATTTTTTCTGAATTCCCCAGGCCCCCCTCCGAGATCTAGGTCAGACTCGGCGGTGCCATCGATGTCTGCCAGGTGGGGTGGGAACCATGGTTTGGTCTTGGTTCTAGGGTCCCACACCCCCAGGGGACCTCCCTGTATTTTTCCCCAATTTTCCTGGTGTGCATTTCTTGTAGCCCCAGTGCAAAATTGGATTAATAAGGATTTAGGGCAAAAATAATTCATTATATGGCAGCAGGCCGAGATAATTCCTAACCTACTGTATGTGGCACCCCTGGCAGGTCCCCCACCCATGAAAAATAGAGTGGTGATGTTCTGCACACTGCCCTTGGTGGCCCCTTCACAAAAAAGCACCTGTTTCGACCCCTCCGGGCACCCGAAAAATGGGAAATGCATTTTTATGTGGAAACTGGAAAAACACTAGTTGCAAAAGTGGTTCGGAATGCAAAGATTCACATCTCCACCAAAAATGGGACCATGGTTCCAAAGTTTGCTGTGGAACTTGCACAAACCATGGTCATCTGCCAAGGAAGACCAAGAGAACTCCTGCGTGGAAGCACCTCTCTGTGAGGGAGTCCACATGTGAACCCTTGGGATGACATGTTTGGTATTTTTCCTAGGTGGTGCATCACTCACCATGACTCCATGCAGTGTTTTTCAATTTTTTTGATTTTTTCTGAATTCCCCAGGCCCCCCCTCCGAGATCTAGGTCAGACTCGGCGGTGCCATCGATGTCTGCCAGGTGGGGTGGGAACCATGGTTTGGTCTTGGTTCTAGGGTCCCACACCCCCAGGGGACCTCCCTGTATTTTTCCCCAATTTTTCTGGTGTGCATTTCTTGTAGCCCAGTGCAAAATTGGATTAATAAGGATTTAGGGCAAAAATAATTCATTATATGGCAGCAGGCCGAGATAATTCCTAACCTACTGGATGTGGCACCCCTGGCAGGTCCCCCACCCATGAAAAATAGAGTGGTGATGTTCTGCACACTGCCCTTGGTGGCCCTTCACAAAAAAGCACCTGTTTTGACCCCTCCGGGCACCCGAAAAATGGGAAATTTATTTTTTATGTGGAAACTGGAAAAACACTAGTTGCAAAAGTGGTTGGGAATGCAACGATGCACATCTCCACCAAAAATGGGACCATGGTTCCAAAGTTTGCTGTGGAACTTGCACAAACCATGGTCATCTGTCAAGGAAGACCAAGAGAACTCCTGTGTGGAAGCACCTCTCTGTGAGGGAGTCCACATGTGAACCCTTGGGATGGCATGTTTGGTATTTTTCCTAGGTGGTGCATCACTCACCATGACTCCATGCACTGTTTTTCAATTTTTTTTGATTTTTTCTGAATTCCCCAGGCCCCCCTCCGAGATCTAGGTTAGACTCAGCGGTGCCATCAATGTCTGCCAGGTGGGGTGGGAACCATGGTTTGGTCTTGGTTCTAGGGTCCCACACCCCCAGGGGACCTCCCTGTATTTTTCCCCAATTTTCTTGGTGTGCATTTCTTGTAGCCACAGTGCAAAATTGGATTAATAAGGATTTAGGGCAAAAATAATTCATTATATGGTGGGCCCCTGGCGTCAGATGTCTCGTTAATCCGCTTAAGTTGTGATTTAGACCTAGTTGCAAGCTATACGAATAGTTGGTGGTTTGTGCAACGATGATAGCAATAGTTGGTGGTTTATGGAATTTCCTTCATTTATTCATTTGTTTACCCATGGAAGGGAACTTCTCCGTCTACTGAACAGTAGTCGCCAGAGTAGAGTGAGCGATGATGATGCTACTGAGATCTCTTGAGCACGCCTTGTCAGACTGTGGCCTGTCTCGTCAATTTACTTGCCTTTCAAATCTCGATGCCCTATCAATTCTCATCCCGCTGCTACGCACAATTTCCACTGGCCACGAATCCTAACCCTAATGACATGTGGCCCCACTAAGGCCCGAAACACTATTGACAAGTGGGGCCCTAGACACACGTCGGACCAAACCTTACCCAGACAAGTGGGTCCCCACACGCTTCAGATGCTAAACCTGGACTAGTTTGTCTCACTCGTTTGGCTCATGGAGCAGGTGACCTCGATGAGAAGCATTTCAATGGTAAGATTTTGTTCTCTATTCCTTCCGCGAGTCAGACGAGACCGGACCCCTTGCACGCTATCTCCTTTTTCAGACTGTCGCTCTGCTGCCCGTAGTCAAACAACGAGGGGCCCAACAACGAGACTCTTTAATTGCTGCCTGTAGGTTAACGTACGCACATCCTTACCCACGATACCAGCCTCTCACTTACAAGTGGGCCGGTGTACCGGGGCCCGCGGTGACACGTCGGTCTAGCGCTCTCTCAGAAACAAAACGAAGTGACTGGTTCAATTTCCAAAGCGCTAGACTAGCATTTACCGCGGCGTGCCAGCAAAACAATTGCTACCCCAACTTCCTCTTCTCTAACGAAGCGACGGGGGCTCGCGTGGGGGGTTCAACTTTCAAAGCACCCCCAAAGCCACTTCTTCCCCAATGTGCCAAAAAACCCCAATCCGCTCCACCACCGCACCACCAATCTCATTCCTTAGTGCATCTGCAAGATGAAGCGCGCTCGCGAAGACGAGCCGCAGTCTAGTGCGGTCGGAGGCTCTGGCGATGCACCCGCGGTTGTCGCCGCGGTGGCGGGCGAGTCTTCTTCGGGAGCACCAGCCGCTCCTCGGCGCGCCGTCGACGAAATGGAGATGGAGGACCCCGTGGCTGTGGCGGCAGATCTGCAGAACCAGCATGCAGGCCAGGTCATCGTCGTGCCGGACGATGACTACTACGCCGGCGCCGGCTACGACCCTGACTCCATCAAGTACTTGATTGAAGAAGACCGCAAAGAAGTAGTACCGTTCAAGGAGGAGGCCTCCGACGACAGCACCGAGGTTCTGAGCTGTTCTGATCGATCCCCTCTGTTCGTCGTACTGTTCACATTGTGATTGCTCATATGATATCTATCAGTTAATAGTTATCAGATTACATTCTGAATGTGTTAATGTAGTCCCCTCTGTTCGTCGTACTGTTCACATTGTGATCTGACTCTAATTTGATTTGTAGAGACTATGATAACAAGATTTTTATTTGAGAAAAAATGATTGATCTGATGCATGGAATTTATAATTAACATTTTCCTAATTTGATGCGCTTATTAATGTGATGATTCCATAGTGTGTCCTCGATTCATCAAATATTGGTCACACAACATTACTAGCCTCTGATAGTACTATCACCGCAACAATTTAGAATCATTTTGGTAGCATTGTTAATTTTTTACAGCTTATTTCCTTTGATCTTTGTTGTGCTCCTGTTTATCTCACTTCTTATTTATTTCAAAATTCACAGGACGACTCTAACGACGTGGGCCACGACAAGGAGGACAGGGACCGCAAGAGCCGCTATGTTCTTAAGCGCCTCAAGAGTGGCCAGATCCCTTTCCGCAGATACGGGGAGCTAACTTGTCCATTCTGCGGCAAGGTCGTCAGCAAGAACTTAGAGAGCTTGATCCAGCACGCGAATGGCGTTGGCGTAGGCAGCAAGAGAAGCACAAGGGCCACACCATGGCGAAGCATGCCGCCTATGGCAGATTCCTCGAAAAGTTCGTCAAGACTGGCCTCATCCCGGTTATCGGTCCTGCTGTTGGCCCTCATGTTCTGTTTCCAAAAGATTAGTTTAAGTCTGTGTTGTCCCCCTGGAGAGTAAAACTGTGTGATATTTGAAGACTATGTTTTTATTATGTATGGTGGAATCTGGGCAATCATACCCAGATGTTTAAGACTATGTTAATGTATGTGGAGTTTGCTGTTGCATTACTGGTGCCCATGTTATCTGAATTCTCATGTTGGTGCACACTGCATTTGTTTACTAAATTAGATGGTTTGATTCTCATGTTGGTGCACACTGCCCAGGTTATGTGGTTGCGTGTGTTCTATTCAGCAAGATGTATGAATGGGATGGTGCACACTGCGGTCGTCAAGATATAGCTCCTCTACTGTTAGATCACCGCCGAAATTTCTGCAACAGATTAATGGATAGAAACGTTATCCTTCCTATTCTCCACTACTCCGATACGTGAATATCGGGACGTCAGTTCCTAGAAAGTCTCTATAAAAGGGACGTATGGCTAACACTAATTCCGCCACATCGGTAAACCATCTTCAGCTAAGCTACAGATGTATGTATCAATATTTTAGGGTTGATTCGTATAGTTTTTATTTCCGCTTGTAAACCATGATTTACTCCCTATTGTAGTTTGAACTTAACCATTGATCGATGGATGCGGGCGGAGGAGCGGGTAAGAAGCGCACTTTCGCCGGAGAGGGCTCTTCCAAAGGAGTTAGCAAAGATGACAAGGTACTACACAGGACTGTCTTTGTTTCAAAATATGTTAGTACTACGTATAAACGTATAAAAGGAACATTTCTTGATTTTTAACGCGTGTTGTATCATATGTCAGAGGCTAAAGGTTGTAGAGGTGGAGGATGTGCAAGAAGATTCTGATCCGGAACCTGAATCTGACGCGGATCCGTATGGTTCTCTCGACGGAGGAAGTCCAAGAAATTTTTGTGAAGAGTTTGCCTATGAATCCTTGGCATGCCATGTTTGGTATTTTTCCAAGGTACTACATCACATACAATGACTCCATGCACTGTTTTTCTATTTTTTCGATTTTATTTGTATTTATTTTGCTCACTTTTCAAATCTAGGTCAAACTCACGGTGCCGTGAGCCCTAAACCCAATAACCCATCACATCTATTTACTTCTTATAAATAATCAATTATAAATCACCAAAAAGCATGATGTAGCTTGCAATGTTTGATATAGAAATAACCAATAGCATGGCTAAGCTTTCAATTATAATATGTAAACTAGAACATGATTTTAAACCCAATAGCTTTACATAGCTTCCAATAGCAATTAAAAAGCTCCACCACGCGCATGTGCTAACTATGTATGATCATTGGAAACTGACCTCCATTTCAAAAGCATGTGGAAAAACTTGGTCAAACTCACGGTGCTGTAAGCTCCCAAAAGCATGCCAAATTTGTGAAGAGTGTTCCTATGAATCCTTGGCATGCCCTGTTTGTTATTTTTCCAAGATACTACATCACATACTATGACTCCATGCGCTGGTTTTCCAATTATTTGATTTTATTTTTATTTCCTTAGCTCAATTTTGAAATCTAGGTCAAACTCACGGTGCCGTCACCCCATAACCCATCACATCTATATTCTTCGTCTAAATAACAAATTAAAAATCACCAAAAAACATGAGGTGGAATGCAATATTTGATATACAAATCACCAAGAGCATGACATAGCTTTCTATTGTCATTTAAAATTCATCTCAACAAGAACATGTCAATATATCCAGTAGCATTGCATAGCTTCCAACAGTGCTTTAAAAGCTCCACCAAGAGCATGTCCTAGATTTCCCCTTTTAGCACAATGGAGCAATGTTGTGTCCGAGATACAACACAATTTAAACTGGAATAAGAGCACCCATTCAATCATTTTAAATATTTTGGCAACAAACCGAACCGAACAAAGACTAAAATACAATAGGTAACCAATGTTTTGGCAGGGCATGCAAGTTTGGGCAACATACATAGCAATCATATAGTTCTGATTATAGAACAATCAAGCAGGCTCACTGACCATATGAACCACACCTTTTGCGAAATATCGATTACAAAATTACTGAACTATCATTACAGAAGTAGAAATATTTTTGGAACATTCCCCTTGAACTAGTGCCGCCCCTTGAACTAGTGATACATCAGAGCATTGGGCAATCCATACGGGAAAACCCTACACTTACCTTGAGAAGGGATTCCTGCGTGCAGGACGCCGTGGAGGTCGAACACCACCCGGCCGGCGTTGGTTCGAGCAGTCGCTGTGGGCAGGGCGACCAACCCCCACCAGCCGCCGGTTTGGGAGGAAGGCGACTAGAAATGTGATTTAGGGTTGAGGTCGCCACGGGTAGAGGTATCTAGTACTTTACCCCATATAGCAATCCCAGTCTAACTGACAGTGGACCTAGAAAAATGAAGTAAAAGCCCAATTAGATAAACATGGACAACTGTTATTTTATTTACGGGGCAGATTAAGGCTGCTACACGTCTTCCTCCCCTGTCTCACTCCCCACTTCACAGTCTCAACCCTAAGCTCGCCGTAGCTCATGGCACCGCCGCCGACGCTCCAATATCAAGCCCCCATCCGGCAGGCAATGACTTGCCTTGTCAAAGCCGGTGTGCAGGTGCCAATAGCGGCTGTCATGAACTTCCCCAAGTTGGCGTTGTCGGCGGGGGCGTTGCAGGCGGGGAGGAGGGTTTCCCTAAGGTCTAGATGCTCACCGGCTCTGTCCGAGGTAAGGGCTATGAAGCTGAAGTGGGGTAAGCTGGGGAAGCGTCGTCGTCGGCCATTCATCGCCTTCCCGGCGTCTAAGACCAACAAGAACTTGCGGCGGACGAGGAAGCGGTCCATATCGAGTTCTACGATATGGCGTGCTTATGCGCCGCCGGCGAACCACAACTACACTGATCTATCATTGCGACTGCGGTTCACCAGGAAATACGACACCTATCAAGATCTGCCGTACTACTCGTTTGAAGAATGCCTCGCGGCGGCGCTGCTGGTCAGGTTCAACCAGACGCTTTTCCGCCAGAAGCGTGGAAAGCCCTCCTCCCCTAAGGGCGAGCGCAGCCGCCCGAGGAAGGGGAAGCCACGACGTGCATGCTGAATGGAGAAAAGCAGCAGG
The DNA here is from genome assembly GCA_007115705.1 of Dactylis glomerata. Classification (NCBI taxonomy): domain Eukaryota; kingdom Viridiplantae; phylum Streptophyta; class Magnoliopsida; order Poales; family Poaceae; genus Dactylis; species Dactylis glomerata. Next base: position 2,913,085 of record QXEO01000444.1, on the reverse strand, counting down.
AGTTAGGCGGGAAGGGAAATCGTTCAGTTCCGGATGATTTAGCAATGAACTTTAGCCCTTCGCAGCATTTTGGTATGCCAACTTCCAAGAAGGCTGCTCTCCCCTAGTTTCTTCAGTTAAGTATAGTTAGTGTTAGACTAACTCTGAAGAATAGCTTTTGTATAGACAAGGCTAAAGCCGCCTTTTGTGTTACTAACTAGCTTCTGTAAGTTTGAAGCAACCAAATATTATGAACTTTCAGATTTAGTGTTTCTCCTGTAAATTTCAGATCTGAAATCTACATTTATTGTTCTTCATTTCTGAGATTCGCATTTACAGAGATGAATTCAGTGAAAATTAACATAACAAGAAACAAGATGTTCATGAGGTTCCGCCACCAAGTCCACAGGAACGGCCACCGCCGCCGTCGCCATTAGAGACAGCTAGCCGATCTCCTCTGAGATTGCCGCGCTTCCATAGGTGCCGCGCTTCCATTAGAGACATTAGAGGGAGCGATTCTAGATCTCCTATCTGGGGAGCTCAGATCTATGGGGGAAGGGAGGAGCCAGAAACGCGACCTGGGGAGCCCTTGCCACTATGTGGGAGATCCTAGCACCAGGGTGGTTTCAGCGACGGGGAGCTCGATTCCGGCGAAGCGACGGCGAGCTCGATTCCGGCATAGCGACGGCGAGGGGTCAACGGCGAGCTGGGCGGGCGGACAGAACAGGGGAGGACGACAGAACAGGGAAGAAGACGGTGGCAACGGAACTCTAACGCTGACAAAGTCTAGTTCTGTTAGAATAACGGGTAAACCTGACAAGGTGGGCTCAGCAAGCGGCAGCGGAACGGGAATTATGAGTTCAAACGTTTTTTCCCCAATTCAAACACTACGATTTGGGCTCAAACAAATTTTACTAAAAAAAGACCTTCTGAGCTATTTGTTAAGGGCTTTTGGACCCCCAGGGTGATTGCAGCGATTTGATTTCCCCTCTCATTTGCTTGAGGGCCCTTGTGTCTTGGGTTCCCTTGTGTCCCAAGACCTTGTTTGTGTATTTGATATATTGCTACTTGTTGTTTGACAGCATTGTGTTGTGCTTGGGAGCCTCCAATTCGGTTGTGGATGCGTGCCCCAAGATTGTAAAGGCCGGTTCCGCCTTGAGGAATCCCTTAGTGGAAAGTGAGCTAGGCCTTTGTGGCGGAAGCTTGCACCGGAGAATAGGGTGAGCCTTTGTGGCGTTGGTTAGGCCTTTGTGGCAACCACACCCCTCCAACGTAGACGTACTTCCCCTAAAAAGGAAGGAACTACGGGAATTACATCCGTGTCTCCGCGTGCTCCACTCTCGGTTACCTCTATCCTTTATTGCCTTTATATATTGTATCTTGTTTAGCTTGCTAGTTGACATATAGGTAAATTCACCTTAGTTGCATATCTAGAGAATTTACCTTTGTGTCAAGCCTAAATTGAAAAAGAACTAAAATTTGAGTAGCACCTATTCACCCCCCCCTCTAGGTGCCCATACGATCCGTTCAATTGGTATCAGAGCCTCGGCTCTTTATTCAGGCTTAACCGCCTAAGAGTATGGACACCTCTCCGAGTGAGGGCTCGGGTCAAGTTTCCATGGGTGAGTTCAAATCTTTGGAATCATCCATGGCTTCCATGACATCTCAAATAAGTGAGTTGCGTGAAATGATGGCGCAACTCATGCAAGCTAAAACCGCTAATGCCTCTCCACCTCCAGAAAAACCCGCTACTCCACAAGTGGAGAATGTAGTGGTTGATGTGGAGGGTACCGATAAAAATGGCGATGCTAAGTCTTCCACCAAGGGCGACGGGAAAGGTGAATTCCCTCCTTGGTATTCACCCGACCCGCCGGTTCCTCATCCTCATATTAACAATAGAGGAGATCCACCTAAGCTTGATGCATTAAACTTTGGTCAATGGCAATATCAAATGATCTCTCATATGCGCAGTTCTTGCATCGAGCTTTGGAGGATCGTGGAGGAAGGTTTCAAGGCCGTGGATCCACACAACATGACAAGAAGAGAGACGGTCGATAGTCAACTCAATGCTACCGCTCTCCACATGATTCAAGTCGCCGTTGGGTCCAAGGACTTGCCTCACATCCAACATTTCTCCACCACCAAAGAATCTTGGCAAGGACTCTCCGACGTCTTTGTCGGTAATGAGAGCATGAAGAAAACAAGATATATTGCCTTCTCAAATCAAGCGGAGGGTTTCTTCATGATGGATGGTGAGGATCATCAAGAGATGTATAGAAGACTCAAGGCTATTGCTACCACCTTCAAGAACCTCGGTGCTCACCATATTGATGATGAGTGGATCAAGATGAAGTACATTCTTGCTCTCACTCCATATGAGCCCGCGGATGTGAAGAGTGTTCAAGGAAAGCACAACTTCAATGAGATGACCTCCAATCAAGTGATGCAAGAGATTCAAGCCTACAAGGTTTTCGCACAAAATGCGAAAGATGCCCGTGCCCGTGCCATAGGAATGCAAAGAAGCTCTAATCTTGCATTGAAAGCAAGTGTGGTTGAGAAAGAGGTTCCTCTTCAAGCGAATATTGAAGCAAGACTAGAGATGTGTCCCGAGGACATAAGGCATGAGTACAATGAGCACATGGCCTTCTATGGAAAAACCTTTTGGGTTGATCCACACAAGGCTAAAGAAGACAATCAAAGAAGAAGCAAGTCAAGTGGCTATCAAAGGAATGACAACAATGGTCAAAGGGTGAGGACATGCTACAATTGCAATGATAGATTTCATTTTGTTGCCGAGTGTCCTTATGAGAAGAGAGAAGACCATGGTGGAAAGCTCATCTTCAAAAGCAAGACCAAGTCACCATCCAAGAAGCCATTTGTGAAGAAGGGTGGACCAAAGAAGAAACAACCGAAGTTTGTGTTCTTAACTCAAGAAGAGTACTCCGCAAGTGAGAGTGAAGAAGAAGAAACTACAACTAGTGAGATGGCCGCAATGGCAACCACCTCCACTTCCTCAACATCACTCTTTGAATCCCCCAATGAGGACTCTCTTATCAAGAACGTCAAATGCCTTATGGCCAAATCTTCCGAGGTATCACCCACATCCTTCTCTTCCTCTAAGACAAATGATGCTTCCTTGAATGATCTTGCTAGTCTTAGAGTAAAGGAAGAAATTGTTGCTTTTGATGATTATGTGTCTAGTGTAGATGGTGTTCATAAGATTCACTTTGAACGCCTATTGAGCCAATATGGTAAAACTCTTGAAAAACTAGATAAACAAATGAGGCTTGAAAGAGAATATGCTCAAGATATTGCCTCACTAACCGAGTCTCTTGAAGAAGAGCAAGTGGAACGAGCAACTTTTGAAGAGAAGCTCGATTCTATTGAGGAAGCTAATAATGAAGTTGTTTCCAAACTCACTAAAGAGCGTGACCATGCTCGTGCTAAAGTAAAAATGCTTAAAAAGGAAAAGGTTGAATTTGGTGTTGGTCATGATATACTTGTTAAGGATTTAGAAGATCTTGACAAGGCTCACAAGGCCTTGAAAAGTGAACACTCTATTCTTACCAAGTCACATGAACAACTTCAAATTCAATTGACTAAGAATAATGTGCCTAGTTCTTCTACTTCTACTTGTGATCATGCAAATGTCATTGAAGAAAATGCTAGGTTGAAAGATGAGCTTGCCAAGTCCTCCATTCCCATAGGTGAGAAAAACTTGAATGGCCTTTTGAGTAAGCAAAAGGCATTTGGTGATAAAATGGGGATTGGCTATGTCTCAAAGAAGAAGAAGAAGAACAACAAGAAAAAGAAGGCCAAGCCCGCACAAGCAAAGAAGGATCCTATTGTGGGTGGCAAAGCCACTCATGATGATCATGCGGGAATTGCTAACCCTCACTATGTTTTATTTCGTGATTATTATGGTGATGTTTATGCAAAATATGTTGGTCCAAATGATGGTTATGTTGCTTGGTCTATTTGGGTTCCAAAGACCCTTGTTGCTAACAAAAGAGGACCCATTGAAAAATGGGGACCTAAAACCAAGCAATGATCTCTTGTAGGACTATGCTTCCGGTGGATCAAAATGGGTGCTTGATAGTGGTTGCACAAGTCATATGACCGGAAGCAAGAAGATTATGACGGAGATGAGACCAAATGACAATCATATAACCGTCACTTATGGAGACATGTCACAATCCGAGGTATTGGGTCTTGGCAAGGTGGTGGTCGCACCGGATATTTCCCTTGTGGACGTCATGCTTGTTGAGACCCTAGGTTATAATTTACTTTCAGTTCGTGCACTTGGTAAGATGGGCTTTGCCGTCTTCATTGATAATGATATTGTGGTACTCTTGTGGAGCAAGTCTCTAAAGGTCGCTTTCGTTGGACACATTGAAAATAACTTGTATGTGGTGGACTTTTCGGGGAAAACCACTACAAGTGCAATGTGTTTATTTGGAAAGGCCGATGTGGGTTGGCTTTGGCATCGCCGACTAGCCCATGTCAATATGAGAACTTTGCAAAGCCTTCACAAGGGTGGCCACATACTCGGACTAAAAGAGAATGTTTCTTTTGCCAAAGATCGTGTTTGCAGGGCTTGCGTTCTAGGAAAAATGCATGATTCTCCCCACCCAAGCAAGACTATCATTTCTTCCAAGAGGATCTTGGAGCTCCTTCATGTGGATCTTTTTGGTCCTCCCTCTCATGCAAGTCTTGGTGGGAAGAAATATTGTTTGGTGATTGTTGATGACTATTCAAGATATACTTGGGTTTACTTCTTCAAGCATAAGAGTGAGACTCAACAAACCGTCATCGACTTTGCCAAGGAAGTTGAACGTCAACATGGGCAAACTATTTTGGCAATAAGAAGTGACAATGGCTCGGAGTTCAAGAACTACACCTTAAATGGATTTCTTAGTGATGAGGGGATTCGTCATCAATATTCCGCTGCATATACCCCTCAACAAAATGGTGTAGCCGAAAGGAAGAACCGGACTCTTATGGATATGGCTAGGTCCATGTTGGCGGAGTTTAAGTCTCCATACAACTTTTGGGCCGAAGCTATCTCTACGGCTTGTCATTCTTCAAACCGGCTCTTCCTCCGCAAAGGCCTAAACAAGACTCCATATGAAATACTCACCGGAAGCAAGCCCAACATCTCCTACTACCGGGTTTTCGGGTGTAAGTGTTTCTTTAAAAGAAAAGGAGTTTGTTTAGGTAAATTTGATCCGAAAGCAATAGAAGGTATTTTTGTTGGTTATGGTGCAGAATCCCACACTTATAGAGTCTTCAACAAGTCCACCGGACGTGTTGAAGAATCTTGTAGTGTGGTATTCGAAGAGAATGACGGCTCCCAAGGGGGGCGAGATGTTGTTTCTTGTGATGTAGATGATGAAATACCTCGAGAAGCCATAGGAAGAATGGGCGTGGGATTTTTCCGCCCCATTGAGGGACACCTTGTGGCCGACCGGGAAGGACTATGCTCTACTCAAGTGGAGCCTTCATCTTCACAAGCTCAACAAGCCTCTCCCAAGGAAGCAACTAATGCACCAACCGAAGAACAAGACAAGGACCTTCATGAAGAAGAAGGGGCACCACCATCCTCTCCGGTTATTTCAACCGCCCCCAATTCTTCACATGACCAAGATCGACCTACTCATGAAGATAATGATGATCAAGGTCAATTTGATGGTCAAGACGGGGAACAAAATGATCAAGATGATCAAGTGACTCCTCCAAGGTCTAATGAGGAGATCGAAGCCCGTCGCAAGAAAAGAGTTGAAAGGGATTTGGAGCTTAAAGGTCATACCCTTGAGAGGGTTATTGGAGATTTAAGAAGCAAAGTGTCAACTCGGCGTCAATTGGCACAATTTAGCTCTCATCATGCTTATATCTCCATGGTTGAACCCAAGAAAGTATTTGAAGCTCTTGAAGATCCGGATTGGTTGGATGCTATGCATGAAGAACTCAACAACTTCAAGCGCAATAATGTTTGGGTGTTAGTAGAGAAGCCAAAGGAGTGCCGCAATGTGATTGGCACAAAGTGGATATTCAAGAACAAGCAAGATGAGCATGGAATTGTTGTGAGGAACAAGGCAAGATTGGTTGCTCAAGGTTTCTCTCAAGTTGAAGGCATTGACTTTGGAGAAACTTATGCTCCCGTGGCTCGTCTTGAGTCCATCCCTTATGACCGATAGGTTCGAGATGTCTATGATGGGCGAAATGAAGTTCTTTCTTGGTTTTGAAATCAAGCAATTGAAAGAAGGGACTTTTATTTACCAAGCCAAATATGTCCAAGACATGCTCCAGAGGTTCAAGATGAAGGAACTAAATGGGGCCGCCACACCAATGGCCACAAAATGTCATCTTGAGCTTGATCCCAATGGTAAAGATGTGGATCAAAAGGTATACCGTTCTATGATCGGTTCTTTGCTTTACCTTTGCGCATCTAGACCCGATATTGTGTTGAGTGTAGGTGTGTGTGCAAGGTATCAAGCCGCTCCTAAAGAAAGCCACCTTATGACGGTTAAGAGAATCTTTCGATATTTGGTTCATACCCCAACTTATGGGCTTTGGTATCCCAAAGGCTCGAATTTCTCTCTTTGTGGCTTCACGGATTCGGATTGGGCCGGTGACAAGGATGATAGGAAATCAACCTCCGAAGCTTGCCAATTTCTTGGTAGGTCTTTGGTGTGTTGGTCTTCTAAGAAGCAAAATTGTATATCTCTCTCCACCGCCGAAGCCGAATATATTGCCGCCGCAAGTGGATGCACTCAATTGTTATGGATGAGGCAAACTTTAAAGGAATATGGTGTCAATTGTGACAAAGTGCCTCTTCTATGTGACAATGAGAGTGCTATCAAGATAGCATATAATCCGGTGCAACATTCAAGAACCAAGCATATTGAGATCCGGAATCATTTTATTAGAGATCATGTTGCCCGTGGTGATATTGAGCTTGCATATGTAAGCACCAAGGATCAACTTGCCGACATATTCACGAAGCCCCTTGATGAAGCAAGATTTGGATATTTGAGGAATGAGCTAAATATCATTGATTCAAGGAGTGTGGCTTGAGCATCTTGCAAATACACCTATTCTTCAATGCTTGTTTGATCTAGGTGTGGGCATGGAGATAGGGGAGTGCGGTCCTAATTAATTGGGCTATCCCTCCCCCCATAATGCCAATAGTGACAAAATTGTTCTCTTTCTATCATTTTTGTGATATATGAGCTTCAATGACGAGTATTGGTTATGGACCCAAGATATATCTTCGCGGTCCAATGCCATGACACTCATACATGGTGGCCTCGGCCACCGACCTCTTCTTTTCGAAGAGTTGATTCCTTGCAAATCTTATTTGAGTTTCATTTGAGCTTTCTCGTCATTATCTCTATCCGTGAAATGGGAAGGCACTTGCATTGGATTTTCAAAGTTTTCTTGTGTTTTGCAATGCCAAGTGCCGAGAACCACTCCATGCTTGTTTTCTGTCCTAAGCCCACTTATCTAAAGCCAAATCATCCTCTTGTGCATGCCCAGAACTTCCAGAAATCAGATTCATCAGTTTTGTGCCATCTAGACCGGCTATAGCCGGTCCTCCACCGGAAATAGCCGATGTCCGGCTTTAGCCGGGCACCCCGGCTATAGCCGGCCTGGGGATTTCGAGTCCAAGTCTTTAGGCCGTGGGGGTGAGGGTTTCCTCAGTTACCCCCACGGCTATTCCTCTCCACTCGACTCCTCCTCCCTTGGAAGCCGCCGCCGTCAATCGCCTCCACTCCGGCCGCCGGAGCTCCTTCTTCGGCCGGCCCCTCTCTCCGGCGCCCTCCCATGGACCAGGGTACCTTCCCCCCTACTCCCTCTCTCTCTCTCTCCCTAGTTCTTCCTAGGGTTAGGGTTAGTGATTTTGTTGGGGGTACCTTGTCCATCTGAGCTTGTTTGGTCTTGTGATTCCTTCTACATTGCATACATCGAAAATGTTTGACAAGTTTTGGTGGCCTACGGCTGAAATCTCGAAATCATCCATCTGGTCCGGCTAAAGCCGGTGTCAGACCGGCTATTGCCGGCCTGACCAGCTAAAGCCGGCCTGAGGCCGGAAATAGCCGGTGTAGATCACCTACTACTGTCATGCTTTTTCCTTTTATGCTTTTGCTCTTTGATCCTCTGGCATGCATGCTTATCCTATATGCTTTCTACATATGTGCTGTTTGCAGGTGGCTCTCGTCTCAAAAGGTCACGATATGTTGATCCCTCGCTTGCTCGCCGTCAAGAGCATCAAGATGCCCGTGTGACAGCTGCTATGAAAAAGAAGCGGTTGGAAGAACGCAAGAAGAAATCTCTGTTTGCCAATGTTAGTGATCTCAAGAAGCTGTCCAAGCAAGAGTACCGGGATTTCCGTGGGCAGAAATTCTACACCATGCCTAGGGACATTGACAGTGCGTCTTTCTACCGGTCAGAGCATCAGAGGATATTTGAGCAGATTTATGCTACCATGAGCACAAAGGTGTGCCCCATGAAGGTCACCAACCTTGCAGCATTGTCCAGGGATGACTACTTTGCCGATGCTCTTTGGGTCACCGAGAAGCTAGGGTTGCACAAGTTGATGGTCTTCAAGCAAGACTACAACCCTCATCTGATTCAGCAGTTCTTTGCCACTTTAGAGTTTGATACTCTGGATGAGGTTGGTTTCACTTGGATGACAGGTGAAGTGAGGAAGTACTCGACCATGTCTCGTTTCGGGAAGCTTTTGGGCTATAGGTTCGATGGCATTCATCGACCTAGGGGTGCCCGCTTGCATCTTGATACCACCGAGTACAACAAGGGGAAGATCCAGTGTTTGTATGGTCCAGGGGGCAAAGCGGGAGAGACTGCAAATCTCCTTCCCCTCTATGATATTTTGCTCCGGATGTTCCGTGCCAACATTGCTCCAAGTGGGGGCAACAATGATTCTATCAGAGGTGGTCTTGTGCATTTGCTCCACCATGCCCGGCTTGTCTTTGAGGCCGGAAGAGATTGTGAAGGGATGGAGCTCGATGTGATGTACTTCATCTTCATGGAGATGAAGATTGCTATGCTTGATAGGAAGATCCCTCCTTATGCTCCATTCATCATGAGGCTCATCATTGACAGAGGCATTGAAGGAGACTTTGAGATTGAAGAAGATTTGCTTGATGAAGAGTTGGAAGTGCACAAGCCCAACAAGCTCTACAAGAAGACCGCTCATTTGGTGTCTAGCACCTCAAGTGCTTATCCCTCTTCGAGTGATGTGTTGGGTGGCAACATCTATGCTACCGGTTCTAGGAGGAAGAATGCGGATCCACCAAGTGGTGGAATGGCTCAAGAGATGAAGAAGCTCAAGTGGTGGCAAAGAGCTTTGTTTTGCATGAACAATGATGTGCGTCACACTCAATACAAGGACTATGTGGACCGTAAGCACATTTCCAAGAAGCAAAGAGAGTTGGATGCTCGTTTGAGGGCTGTGGAGAAGGGCAAAGGAGCTAGCCATGAAGAGGAGTCCCAAGAGCAAGATCAATCCGAGGACACCTTTTCATTTGGCAAGTGGAATGAGGGCTCAACCTTTGATTGGAAGGAGTTAGCCGAAGTCACCTCCAAGGGCAAGGAAGCCATTGATGAAGAAGAGGAAGAAGGAGATTACGATGATGATGAAGAGGAAGAAGACGATGACCAAGAAGATGATGAAGATGATGAGGACTTCGATGATGTTGATGAGTGATCTTATGTTGTGGTCTCCCTTTTTGGCGTCTTGATGCCAAAGGGGGAGAAAGTCCCATTTGCATGTGTTCTATTTGGATTTGTGGATTTCCATTTGGATTTGGTTGGGTCACAAGCTCTTATATCGTGCTTGCTTGCTTGTGACCCATGGTTAAACTTATCATCTACCTACTACTATGTGTTGAACTATGTGTTATTATCTTGTGTAGTAGATCTTATGATTATCGTTATTAATCCTACTTGCTATATCTCGTTATATCATATGTTTGTTGAATTATGATATATATCTTGTGCATATATGGATCACATTATAAAATATAGGGGGAGTTCTTATTGTTGATGTGTCTTTGTATTCAAATACAAATTTAAAATAAGGCACATAGCAAGGGGGAGCTTCGTCTATATTTTATATCGTTTGAAACATGCAAAATTGTGTATTGTCATCAAACACCAAAAAGGGGGAGATTGAAAGAGCATTTCCCGCCTAATTGATTTTGGCGTTTGTTAACAATACATTATCTATTAATGTGTGATTATGCTTTGCAGGATTTTATAATATTCTTGCACAAGATATTGGGTTTTATATGGTATACTTGATAATTAATATTGCCCAAAGGAAATTATTGAGGAAATGGTGAAAATCAGCTCAGGGAGAAGTTTCAAATAAAAGTTGGCCAGGGAGGCCGGCTTTAGCCGGTCCCAGACCGGCTATAGCCGGACTGCTCGTTTTCGAGAGGGGTCCTGCGCCTCTGGACTCAACCGGCTATTTGTCCGGCTATTTCCGGCTGGGCCAGATATTTCAGGCCGGCTATAGCCGGTGTGAGACCGGCTTTAGCCGGTGTGGCCGGCTTTAGCCGGACTTAACTCCGGCTATAGCCGAACCTCCTGGCTGGCAACGGTCAGATATTTTGGGGGGGTATAAATACCCCCCTCTTCTTCTCCAACGGGCAGCTAGCACAAATAGAAGAAGACCACCATTGTTGAGCTCACCAATTCAACTAGATCTCCTCCCTCAACCCACCAAAGCTCTTGATCTTTGGAGAATCGAAGGAGAAGACCATCATCTACATCCTCACCGAAGCGATTTTCACCATTTCCTCAATAATTTCCTTTGGGCAATATTAATTATCAAGTATACCATATAAAACCCAATATCTTGTGCAAGAATATTATAAAATCCTGCAAAGCATAATCACACATTAATAGATAATGTATTGTTAACAAACGCCAAAATCAATTAGGCGGAACATGCTCTTTCACAAACTGAATCGCCCGTCTAGCGGCCTAGGTTAGAAACACGCCGGTCTACTGGACCAATCCACATGTATGTGGGAGTGGTGTTTTGGCTCCCAAGTGTACATGCTCTCTTTATTTGAATGCAATATTTTATATATTTTAAAATGTCAAAAAAATTCAAATAAAAAAATGAGCGCATACGTCTTCGCATGTTACGTGCGCATAAAGTTGTTTCATGAAAAATAGACTTGTAGTCTGGCCTACATAAAAAGATAAAATTTGGTGCTAAAAATAAGTCTATTTACGATACATGTTTTGTTTTTTACACCGACCATGTGAAATGTCTGTTTTTCGCGATACTTTGCAAACACACATGGATTGTGGAGATGTACATACGATATTTTTTATTAGAATTTTTTAACACTTAGAAATATACTTTTTTGGTATAGGGAGCATATGCACCTTGGAGCTGAATTGCATTGCCGCTAGTTTGATCAAATAATATGTTTTCCTAAAACACTTGCTACAACACACAAACCAACACACAAACGCCTAGCGAGTTGTCTAACAAAACACTGACACAGACGCCGTTGTAAAAAAACACAAAAACGCACACACATCAATACCACCCTGCCCTTACCTCAAAAATGAAAAATACAACCCTACCCTAAAAAACACCAATACATCTAAAAAACATCAAAACAACCCTAGCTAGTTATGCTAAAAAAAAGTACCACCCTAGAAAAAAACAACAAATATTTTCCAAAAAAGACAATAGTACTGGGCTGCCTTGCAAAAAAACTACACGACTACACTTACTCACACAACACCTACTCAAGATTAGGGCCAGAGAGCTTGAATATAGATGAAGTCACACCACATGTCCATCAATATCGACGGGTCAATTTAATAGTTGTAAGATCATAGAAGCAGAAAAGGAATGCATATAGTTTTTCCTTACTCATGAAGTATGCTTCCGAGCTCTTCGTCGCCTCACGTGTCACTTAAGTTGAGTACATCTTGTGGAGTATTGATGGGAGTGTGAAAGAGGAGGGCGTGATGGGTCTCACTAGTGAAGAACAATATGTAGGACGCAGCTGAAATGGGTCGTTGGTAACGGTTTTAGGGTTTGTAACCATGTTTCAATAAGTGATGGGTACCTTACAGGAAACATTTCATAAAACATTGTCATGTGAACACGGGCAATGGTAAGGACAAGTGTGTCTAGTCGAAGGCAATAGTAACCATTAGTGGCCTAAGGTCGCAATCACAACTTAGTGTTGTCAATGAAATAGCTAGGATGGGATGACGAAGGATGGGAGAGAAGAAAATGATGGCACGCGTAGCCATTTGTTAGGGCCTGAATTTGTGTACATATTATTAATATATTTGTTTAGAAAGAAGTAACATCATTAATGCTAGACTGTTGTTGAACAACATTATATTATATTTAATTTATATAATATTGTAAAAATGTAGCAATGATGGTTGAGAAGTATAGACAAAAAAACATATTAGTCAAAGGCAATGGTCACCATCTTACCTAAGGAGATCGTTACCATCAAGTACTATAGTGTTGCCGACAAAATGAAAAAGAAACTCCAAAGGGGGGAGTGAATGCAAGTTGTTTCTGAACAATGTGACATATTAAATTTATAAATACTAGCCACCGAAGAAATGGCAAGTTGAGTAAGTAAGACAAAAAAACAAAGAACAAATAGAGCAAAAAACATGATCGATGTAATCCAACTTATTGAAAAACAAAGTTTAAGCGAGAAGTTGGGTTTGGAGGGCATACGCCCGGCTAACGGGCACCAAGATCTCATTGCCAGTTCCCCCAAATGAGGTCCTCTTTGATTCAAATGAAATGAAAATCATAGAAACAACATAGGCATATGAATAGAAAATGATGACGGGAGCAAAACTAGCATGGCGTCTTGTTTGAGTTTGTTTTCTTTTGATGTACGTTTTGGCTTGAAAATAAGATATGGAGGAAAAATTTCTCTAGTTTTTACTTGCATCATTTCAATGAATCAAAGGAGTAAATAAAGTCATCTGTGAATTTTTCTAACCCTTAAATTTTTCTTTGTATAACCTCTAAATCAAAGTAACCCCAAAAATCTGTTCGGCAGTACTATGTGCCAACCGTAGAGATGGTATTAGGGCATCTCCAGCGGGGCTACGCAAATGGTCCGCGCGCGTCTAAACTGGTCCATGCGGACAGATGGACAGACTGCGCGCGCCCCAGCGGTGCGACCCATCCGGATAAACTATCCGCGCGCGACGTATCATGGGCGCAAATTTGGGGCAGCTTTGCATCGGGCGGACACGGACGGACTGGGCAGCGTGTCCGTCCGAGTGGGTGCATGCCAGCCATATAAGCTATGCAATTAATTGTTATGATCTTATGTGACTGTGCCATATAACCATGTGGCTTATATAGCCATATAAAATCCTATTAATTAATTGCTTGACCCATGTGCCTTGACAGACTATGCACGCCATGCCAAACCATGCCATACCAGGACTGGCGCCGCGTCGAGTATATGGTTAAATTTGATTGGACTGACGCGGACCAAAACCCAAATTCTATTCATCGCTCGACGCAAACGGACTAGAACAAACTGTTTGCGTCGCCGATTAGATCGGCCCGCTGGGACGGCTTTAAGCCCTCCTTCTACTCGCATGGACTAGATCGTGTATAGAAGCTGGAAGAGTCGTAGGCCGTTGATGCTTTGAATACTCTGAGTACTGCACTCGTTTTTCATTCATTCCAAGTGCCCTTCAGCAAACAAACTGTCGGACGGCCACGTGCCTCGGTGTGGCTTATTATTCGGCCCAAAACAGTCGGAATCCAATGTGGCAAAGCTGTTGCGACGAAGTTAGCTGGACGCGGAGAGGACCCGAAACGGAATCAAGTTTTGTCCTGGCGTGGCACGCACGCCACTCGGACGGCCGGATCTTACCGCCTCCCGTACATCCGACGGCCGAGGGACGCTGGAGAAAGAAACGTCGGTTTAATCCCAAAGTTACGCACGCGCTAGCCGAGCCAACGTGCGGAGAGTCGTGCAACCACTCGTCCAAGCAAGCGCGTGACGTTGCTTCCATGCTAAGTTTCTTTTCATTTTTTTTCAAACATTCGTGCGCTAAGCTTGATCACGTACTATCAGATAAAATGTATTTAATCGAAAACTTAAGGATCGTTTTGTATGATAATTTTGCTGTTTATAAAAGTACTTATAAAAGTCGCTCTTGCGATTTGGCTTCGATAACACTCTACCAAAGGACACACTAGCTGTAATAACGTACTACGAAAAAAAGGTTTTGCAATTTGGCAACTAACAGTCGTCGGGTTCGTTAGCTACAACTTGCAACCGTTTTAACAAATCCAACACCACTTTACTAATAACCTAAAACTATAAGGACCCTTCGTAAGAGTCCGAATAGCACAAAATAGAACTAAGATCTCTATTACGGCTAATCGCGGGGACCGAATCGAGTAAAGTACTCGCTAACGATCTTCCCTAGAGATTCCATTAGTTAACCGACATTACAAACACCCCCCTGGCATCTCCCTCGCCCGGCCCCCGCCTGCTCTTCCCACCCCCACCCACAAGGCCACAACACACTCTGTCTCCGCTATTCTATTCCTCTCCCGATTCCGCCATTCGTCCCCTCCAATCCGCCCGCCGTCCTCTGCCGCCGGCGACGACCGCGGCGATCCTAGGGTTCGGATTCCGGCAACGCAGGCCTAACCCCTGACCCTGCCCCGGCGATCGCGGCGGAGATCCATGTCCGCGGACCCGCCCCCGCTCCTCCCTCCGCCGGCGCCGCCGCTCGGCGCGCTGGATCCCGAGCTGCCGCCCGCGCCGCCGCTCGAGCCCCCCGAGGTCATGCACAAGACCAGGGCCGTCGAGTTCCTCGGCCGCCGCACCCCCATCGTCTACCAGAACGACAACGGGCCCTGCCCGCTCCTCGCCATCTGTGAGACTCCCTACAACCCACCTCCACTCTCCCCCACTCTCGGGTTGACCGCCCATTTTCCTCGATTCCGCGCGTGCCGTGGCGTATGCAAATCGCTGGCGATTTCACCTGGGTTTTTCGCGCGCGCGCGCGAGCGTTTGTTTCCGCAGGTAACGTGCTGCTGCTGAAGAATGTGATCAACCTGAACCCGGATGCGGGCGAGGTGTCGCAGCAGAAGCTGCTCTCGCTCGTCGCCGAGCGCCTCATTGACTCCAACAGCACTGCGCAGGTTCGATCGTCTCCCCTGCTGGGATTTTAAGGCTGCGGTTGTCTGTTTGTTCGTGGTGTTCGTTTCTGAAAACGTGGGTGGGATGCGACTCTGCAGGGCAAGGACGATGAGTACGTGCGCAACTGGGAGCACAACATCTCGGACGCGATAGACCTCCTGCCGCGCCTCACCACCGGCATCGACGTCAATGTCATGTTCAGAAAGTGAGTTCGAGGTTTCCCGATTGTGGTCCGATGTCATATGTGTCTCTCGTGTGCATACACATATGGCATTTTGTTTGCTGTTCTGAGGTGCATTTATCTGGACGCTGCAGGGTAGATGACTTCGAGTTCACCCCAGAGCGCGCTATATTTGACCTTCTAGATATCCCGCTATACCATGGATGGATAGTGGATCCTCAGGTACGAGTTATCCTTGTGAAACATTAGGATGACTTGCTGCTTTGCTTCCATGACAGAACACCATATGTTGTGCTATGTCTGTGTAGCAGAAGAATGTCCTGCTTTTACTAGCATTGTCGATGTTCAGCATGCGACATTTTCTTTTGTTTGGTGAAGTGTATCACATTTACTATGTTAGGTTGCTACTAATTGTATTCCAGTCTGCAGCCTAAACCATTGGTTGTATTAATTATGAGCAATTCTATTGAGATGAACTGTCAACTGAGAGAACTGATTCTCTAACTACAGTGCCCCTATCTTTTTGTTTCAATTTGATTTTCATCTGGGCTGCTTCTGCAAAAGGTTATGCTTGCTTGCAGGCATGATTTGTACATTCGGTTATCTGTACTCCTATATAGTGTAACAATATCCCGACATACAGACCGTTGAATCATTCAAATCAGATGGCTCACATTTATTTTCTTTAAGTAGAAAACTATGTGGTCACATGTTTACCGTTTGATAAGTCAATCTAACGGAAGCTGGGATTCGCTTCATCCCAGCATTGCGCCGCCATCCCTCTGGATACTTTTTGAACGGTCATATTTGCAATTCTGCCAGCCTCTGGAATTTTCTAGCTACCTCACATGAGAGTCATTGTATTCAGAGCATCAGTAGCATGCGACTATAGACAACTATTCAAAACAAGTGACTAGGCAACATGATGCAGACAAAAGGCATGCAGCCTCGGTAAAGGTGCAGAATGATTAGATTAGAAAACACCAAATATAAGAAAATCGTTTGTAGTTACATGTTGATGGAACAACTTGTATTTTCCCTTACAAATCTCTTACTAAAATTGTACAGCAATTTAACTTAGCTTTTACAATATTTTATTATACGTAAAACCTAACGAATCAAACGTCCCTACTCAGAGTTCAAATAGTTCTTTGGTTTATATCGATGAACAATCTGCAATTGGTATTAGTTTTTGTTTTGGATACGACAAAACAGTCGTTGATGTTTCTCACTTTTTTATTTGAATGATGTTTCCCACAATTATTGTTGATTACCTGCAAAAAAGGAACCTCTACTTATCATAGTTGAAATCATGATTCTTACAAGTATCTAGGCTTAGTTTGGCAACAAATGTTTTCCAAAACTGAAGTATTACAAAACTATAGTATTTACTGCCCGGGGCAACAATACTTCAGTTTCAAAAAAGAGGTCCAGAGTTGTTTTTTCAATACTTAAAAAATAGCATGTTTTGAGAGATAATGAAGTATTAATACTACAGTTTTTAGTCACAACCAAACACATCAAATTATGTGAAACTATTGAGAAACTGTAGTATTACTGAAATACTTCAAAAATACTTTGCTAACAAACACAGCCGCTCATGTTCATGTTCAAAATAAACTCCCTGAGATTGACATATTGTCTAGGCATGTTTTAATAGAAAGCACTCGTGGAAGTGTGTGTGCATGACTGTATGCGTCTTGCTTAGAAAGGAAATTAATAAATACTCCATTATACTTAAATATCATTCATTTGTCTCAACATGCAATTTATTGTTTTGGTAGCTTTATTGTTGTTTCTACTTATAAAAGTCATCAAATAAATGATCATTTATCCTTTTGCATGCAATTTCGCAAACCAGGATGCATGGCCAACATGTTTTTTCATTATACATTTGTGAACACTTAGAGGTGCTCTTGTTTAACATCCATATCCGCTTAAAGATGGCATGCCCACAAACTAGATTCAAAATTACATATTGATTGTGCCTATGAGCTATGACACCAGCTACATGCTAATTGTTTCATACCCATTTCTAGGACACTGACACTGCTACTGCGATCGGATCAAAGTCATACAATGCTCTTGCTTCTGGGCTTGCTGAATTTAAGTCAGGGAAACCAGCAGAAGAGGATAAACATGTTGCAGAAGAAGAAACTGTTGATTTTGCTGCTGCAACAGCAGCTGCATTAGGGGTTCCTTCACCTAGTGTTTCTATCGGGAGATCATTTGATGAAAGCACACTCCCAGATTCAGCTGAACTGCAAAAAAGACGAGGCGACCGTGAGGAAGACGAGGAACTAAGGAGAGTCCTTAGTCTATCCAAAGCTGAAAGCACGAATGCTGTTGATGGATCTGTTTCTTTCAGCACTTCACAGAGTCACTCGTCCTCCAATATAGAGGATACACCACATAGTGAGAGCTTTGGATTAGAGGCACCTCAGATATTAGGACCAACAAATAAAGAGGAAGGTAGCGATGCTTTCACTCAAGGTTCTGTATTACAGAACACAACTTCTGATGCTAATGCTAGTGAAGTTGAGTCTGCAGAATCCCAACAAGCTTTGACGGCTAAAGAAACAGAGGAAGATGGGAAAACAGATATGTCAGCAGAGCACCTTGATATACCTGTTCAATCTTCAGAATCTACTCTTGCCTGCCCTTCTCTTGAATCTTCTGTTCTCGATGACCAAGCTGCTGCTCCAACTCCTGTTCTCGGCGAAGCTAATAAAGAAACCTACAGAGAACATTCTGCTATGCAACTTCATGACCCTCATGCTTCTGATGCTGAGATCAGCTGTGACTTAGCAACTGTAACCAGTCAAGCTACTCCTAGTTGTGCTACACCGGAGCTGGATGAGAAAATTGTTTCTTTAGACACACCTGAGGTTGCCTCTTCAAGTATTCAGGGAAACGAGCCAATCTATCAAGGAGAAGAGCACATACTTGGCACTGGAAACATAGCATATCAAACTGAGGAGCCGGTGTATGAGGGTGAGGTGGTTCTCGCTGAGCAGGCTGACAAAACTGGGGAAAGTAGTCAATGCTTGGAAAATAAAGCTGCAGACCATCAATGTGAGAAAATTTCCAGTTACCAATCAGTTGCACATGTGTAGTTCATGAATATTTAGCACAATATTTAGCTTTACACTCTGTTATTTGCTGCAGGGGACCTGATTGATAATTTCCTGCAGAGCACTGCTAACCAGCTGACTGTCTATGGGTACGAATCTGTTCAATAGGTTTAAGTTCATGTATTTCTCTTGTTCATGATTAATATGTGGCCAAATTTTATCATTACAGTTTGTTCTGTCTGCAAGAGGGGCTTAACGAAAGGGAGCTTTGTGTCTTCTTCCGTAATAACCACTTCAACACTATGTTCAAGGTATGATAATTAATTAAGACACAATATTTTATTATTGTAATAAGCTATTAAGCTTACTGACTCTATTCTATCCATGCTTTTGTGCAGTATAACGGAAGTCTATATCTCTTAGCAACTGATCAGGGATTTTTCAGCCAGACTGATTTGGTATGGCAAAAATTAGATGAGGTACGTATTAGCCCTCTCCACCAACAATTTATTGATTTATTCACTTTAAATGGAACTTACTAATTTTTTTTATCAACATTAGGTGAATGGAGATGGGGTTTTTCTCACTAGTAACTTCACTCCATTTAAGGCTGAAACTCCTAGAAATGATTCGTGGAATCAACAGCAGGCCATGACAACAACTGCTGTATGTGCAACATCAATATATTGTTGTGATTGTCATTGAGTTCTATAAGATCATATAATTAACTTTAATTCTCTCCGCAGGACTACCTTGCTCAATTTGACAATTCCACTCTACCGAACTCATCTGGAGAGTATGTCCCTCCCACTCTCCTTTTTACCAAGTTATTTATTGTCCCTCCCACTCTCCTTTTTGCCAAGTTCTATATTGGTCTTATAGCAGCTCTTACCCAGATTACTGTTGCGCAACGTTATATAACCTTGGCAGCCATGCCAATATTTGTATATTCAGCTATGCTGTGATGCCAGTTGAAGCTACAGTATATCACCACTCTACTGTTCTTATTTATGCCCTTTTGCAGTTCTTGCCTTCTTGGCTCTGTTATGCGTGTATAGATTTAGATGTTATTTTATTATTGCACACCACTCTGTTTTGAGCCAAGTGCCGTGACTATTTCCCACTATTAGTTCCATACCTAGTTGATGAGTTGGCTGGGAATCTTGAATTCTCTCATTTGATGCTTACTTGAATGACTTAGGGATGCAAGTGTGTCCCATTAGGGGGGCCTTTGCCCTCTTTAGTTCAAAATAAATGAACTAACTTTTCTAAAATGATGATATCATCAGAAAGGTTAGTTCATTCTGGTGAACTAAAGAGGGTAGAGGGTACCTAACATTTACCCACTTGCATATCTTGATGACTACTATCTGGGTATGATTGATGACTACTATCCGTTGTACTACTGTACTACATTACATGTTAAATTATATTTATGCATCTGGTTATGTAAATACTTTGGGCAAGTATAGTTTTAGCTAATGCATGATCAGTATGGTATCTTGGATCTCTGATGCAAAGAGATGGTTTTAGCACCCATTTGGTCCTTGTTAACGCCTTTAGCAGGTTAGCATGACAATAGCCTGGCTAGGAACATATCGCATGAGCTAACCTGTTCAACAGGTTTGCATGAAATTAGCCTGACTAGCAAAATGTGTATGATAAAGAGAATTGCACATTGCACGTTTGCAGGCAAGTATAGTAACAAGTTATTATACGACCGTTGAACATTTACTCTAGCTTTTTGTCTTTAACCCTCCAATGTACTTTTTTTTTCGAATGTATTACCTAAGGCTAACCCATACTCTTGGTTTTCTTTTGCTGGCAGCCCGGATCTAGAGCTAGCTATAGCACTTCAACAACAGGAGTTTGATCAGCAATCTCAACGACAGCAGCCTCCATCACAGCAGCAGCAACTGCAGCAACAACAACAACAGCAACAGACGCAGACGCAGCAGACACCCAGTCAGTCGAATGGCGCAGGCCGGCCAGGACTTGTTGTTGGCCCTAGGGTGCGTTTCCTCTCCTCATTACCGCCAGTAAACATCTGACCGGTTCATGATTCATGGTGCATGAGAACACTTGTCTGAATCACTTGTGGTTATCTTTCTACAGCAGAGGTCAAATGTCCCACCACCGGCAAAACCCGAGTCGAAGAAAGAGAAGTGCACCATCATGTAAAGATATTCCGGGAACAGAACAGCAAAAAGAAACGAGACAAGAAGCACCATATACATATACTGTAAAAAAAACTTCTTGTTTCATGCGGCAGCACGGCAGACTTAAGTTTTTAGCCAGCCTCATTCAAGCCGTTTCTCATTTGTAGCCATCTTCGTTTCTTCTTTTTTCCCTTTGTGTAAATACCCTCGAAAAGCCATAAAAACAAAAAAATCAGAGACGCTGTCCATGTGATAAAGCCGTGCAATGTGATTGATCCTGCAATGTGAGTGATTGAATCCATCGTCAGTCATAAACCGTGCACGTATGCACTGACGCTGCGTGGCATGTTTATTTCTGCCTGCTACGATGCTTTGTGAACGAACACTCTTGTCCAGACGTATCTCAGATATAGAACTAAAAAACCAGATTTTCTTCCAAAAAATTCTGTTTGATGTTACAGGTGCTTTCTATGTGCACATCCAGTTCAATCGCCGCTGTATCATATGCAGGATCCAGTATCTATGTCACAACATCCCTATCTACATAAATCTCCTTCAATAACAAATTAAACAAAATTTGCTGCACTGTACTGGTTAGCCAGTTTGGGACTAGCGAAGCAGCGGGGGTATAGGCTTGGCTTTGGTCCGTGTTGCAATCATCCCTCTAAATAAACGGAGGGGTCACAACTCCATCATCAAACTATCTCGATGTAAACTTCCCCGTTGATCCGGCCAGCAAATAGGGCGATCAAGAAAGGAAACCTCGCAAGGCATCCCACAAAGTCATCCTTGCTGATTTTATCGTCATCATCAATGTCAAACGTCTCGAACAGCTTCAGCATCTGAAATCAGAGTACAGCCCAGGGTGAGTTGAGACGGCACAACAATGTCAACAGCATTCCAAGCGCACCTGAACGTGGAATTTACTTACCCCGTCATCAGCTGGCAAAAGCATGCTCGACCGCAGGGCATCGGCTAGCTGTGCCAGGGAGATGTCAGAGGTTCCCGGGACCTTGCACTTCTCGAAAGCAGTTTCACACACTCCCTCGAACAACGGCTGTTTCTTGATGTGCGCACACCCGACCACAAACTGTGTACATCAGGCAGTAACATGGTAGCGCGTCAGAAAAACATTCAGCGACTAGCCAACTACAATACAGGGCATGTACAACCATAAGCGAGCTACGAGATAGGTTGCGTTAAAGTCGATACCTGTCGGAAAGTGATAGATTCCTTGTTTTCAAAATCGAAGTAGTGAAATATCTGGGGAAAAAATACGAGTTCAGCGAAGATTATAGTTTCAGGTAAGCTTGATTGCAATCTTTCTTCTAAATTAAAGTTTGGTAGCAATTTTATTAAAAGAGAGCAAGCTTGACATGGTATAAATGGGAGGATGTTAGCAGTAGTACCTTCTTGCATAGAGGACTGCAATCTAGACCAAAAAGAGCCCAAAAATCTTGGGCTTTAACACGTCCACTGCAAGAGTTGGTTAATGATTATCAGAACATTATGAAATAACAAGAACAAGTAGGCATATACTGCATGAACCAAAACAAGGTGCCTCTTTTAGTCATCCTTA
Source organism: Dactylis glomerata (assembly GCA_007115705.1). Lineage (NCBI taxonomy): Eukaryota > Viridiplantae > Streptophyta > Magnoliopsida > Poales > Poaceae > Dactylis > Dactylis glomerata. The sequence goes on along the minus strand of QXEO01000444.1, from coordinate 2,890,898 downwards.
ATGCCCAGGGTTTTATAATCTTCTACAGTGAAAGCCGCTAGTGGTGATTTCTGGGATTAAAAACTTACTCACTGTCTGGGTCCATAGCCAAAAAGTGTTCCAAGAGTTCCATTGCTTCTGATGTGCTTACACCATACACCTGAAGAGTCAAGACAAATTAGAAGAATCAGATAGCAGCCTAACACGAAAGCAATGCGCACAAGGCTTAGGAAAGAGCAAACATGCCAACAAACAATGATGCACGGAGCACGGAAAATAAAATCAACAGCAATTATTCTTAATCTATCCTCCAAAAAAAGTGAAGCAAGAGACACCTCGAGATGCACAGTGAAGCAATTCTAAATGTATAGAAAATCATGCACTAACCAACATTGTTCCAAAACACTTTCTTCAACAACAGTCAGCTTCATAATCTCATGATATTTATTTGATAGGTTTGTTCATCAAGCACTACATGTGTAAAGCAAGAAAAGACTTACTTCTTTTACCCAAGCCATTTCCACCATATAGTTTGAGCAATTCGCCTGCAAATGTAAACTTAGCTTATTAGACTCAAATTCCTATTTCCTACTCAAGTGAACACAGGCCCATCTCCAGTTACTGTCATTTAAAATTCTGGGAGACTAGAGAAGGTGAGAACTCCAGAAAACAAACTGCGAAGCTGGTACATGAATTCAGAATATAGAGTGTTGTAGGTTGGCCTATTACCTTTCCAGCCTCTGCTGCTCTTGATGCAATCATTGAATCGGCATAAGAATAAGAAGTCGGTAGTGCATTAAGGGCATGTGCCATAGCATAGCTGGTCTGTTGAAACAAAATGTTAGGACCACATCGCTACAGAAACTAAATGGTGTTGAAAAGACAAATTATTTGGGTGAAACGGAATTACATTCTCTGCAAAATGAAGGGCATTCTCTTGCTTGATCTCAGGGGGGTAGACAATAGGGAGGTACTCTACCTGTAAAGTCAATTATTCATAACGGGTAAGCTTATTGTGTTAGGAATTACTGCTACAAGACATGAGAGACAGTGCTAAGCTGACGTGTGCAAGAAATGCAGACCTCCATGAAATTGTGAAACTGGGTGAACATCTTGAACATGAGTGTTACTAGCGATATGTTTCCCCTGAAAAACAACAACAATCATGAAAGGGGACAGAGCAAATGGAAACAAAAGAAGAATGCACTTTTGTAGAAAAAACTTACCATGATTGGTCAAAGTGCACATGCGGATAACGAACAACAACAGGTTGAACAGGGTAGCCAGGTATGAACGCTCCATGTTGGAATGAGATCAGGAATTTCCCATTTGTTGTAGTGCCTTCAGGGAACAACAGGACGCGCGGAAAGCTATTGCCAGCCGCCTTTCTCTGAAAGCACCTAAAATGTACCATATGAACAAAATAACTAATAGACAATCATGTTAACTGTACTACTCATGTACCATATGAACAAAAAACACCTAAATTGTACCATATGTTACAGTATTGCATTGAGTTAACTTATAAAATCAACAATGATGTACAATGTAGATAACACTAAGAAGAAGCGGAAAAATGGGTGTTTTTTCTTCTGGTTAATGATGCTGTATGATAAACCTACTATGACAAGTATGATAATTCTCCATCCTAAGAAGCAAGAGAAATCAACAGCAGAGCTTTCATGTGATATGTTAATTCTTATCCGATAACAGCAAGCTTGGCCCAATGAAAAAAACATGAGTTTATCAAAATATCACATGCAGATCCATACAGATAATTAGAGCAACCATGGGGCCTGATGAGAGCCATTCTAACCTTTATTTCATTCACAGCTGACTTCCTTGAAGCTGGCGAGAATCTATCAACGTATATAACCTGTAAGATAGGTATATGTTGTCATAAATTTGACATTTGAAAGGAACCTTCAAACTGTGATGCTTTAAGAGGAAATTGGAAAGGGACATACCTGCATTGCTCTAATGATTGTTCCAACAAATGGTATGGCATCATGCGAATCCGATGAAACAATGGTCGGGAACAATTCATAGAAGAAGAATATGGGATCTATGTATGATACATGATTGGAGACGACTATAGGCGCAAGCTCTCTAGGCGCGGGCTTTCCTTTCTTTTTGATCCAGTGATACCTGATAGTGCAAACGGGTGGCCAACAAATATCAGATGGTACTCCCTAACATTATAAGTAGAGAAAATGCGATAAACGATATGCTGTCAAAACCAGAAATCCAGTAAGTATACACAAGCAGTACAACATACTGTACAAACGATTGCTACAATTTGATTTCATATGCCAGTTATAAGTATGTGGAACATGCTCCAGGGATGTTAGTATTTTACAAGGAAACTTATGGTGGAAAGTTTGTGGAGCATGCTCCAGTGATGTTCTAGCATTTTAAAAAAGAAACTAAGGTCAACAAAATGCATGTACTGAAAGATCGACAGTACATGACAGGTAAACATGATGATGTTTCAAACTCAGCATTGAGTATTTGTACATGCTCTAAGGTCTTAGCAAACGCCTGCATTTTTAGCATAACTGTGTAAATCATACACTAACAACAATTTCCTGACAACTGGCTTTTCATCTAATTTGACATGCAATCTTTGCAGGGAAGGTTGACAAGCAAGGTATATGTCTGGTTCCTCATCGGTCATCACCTGCCTTAACAGTGTCTTTGCCTTTTCTTTTGACATTTGACAATATGTCAATATCAATGAATCGTAACCAAAATGTCCAACCGAGCAATAGCTGCCGGTAACTAGTGCATACGACCCCACAAACAGAATTCAGGACTAGGTCAATTTGTGAAGTTCCAGCGAAGTATTTTTGTTTGAACGATGTTATGGAAACACCTGCATACTATGCCAAAGACCACCCACAGTGACACACAACACTGGAAGGACCACCTGATTCCTGCCTCCAATTAACAGGGGTGGAACCATGTTCTTCAGAAGTTCCTTCTAACTAGCTTCTCAAATAAGATTGCCAGGGCATCATCACCAGCATGTTCTGATGAGTAGAAGCTTAACTACAAGGACCGCACAAAAAAGTCAGTTTCCTGTCGTCTCCTCCCAGCCGCATTAACTGCAGGCCATAATCCTAACGAACAGCACACGGGGGGTCATGGTCCTTCCCTTCCAAGCTGATACAGCGTCGGCGTCGCCCCCACCAAACACACGTGCCGCAAATCCGCAGAATTCTGCATACCAAAACGAACTTCTCCCCATTGCGTCAGCCATCCAGAGCTTTGCTTTGCTATGGCTGCCTCGCGGCCTAAATCTAATCGTGCAAATTCAAAACTCCCCAGGTCGTCTCGCGGCCCAAATCTAATAATCGAAAATTGGAAACTTCCTATGAACCAAGCGATGGTCAAATGTTCAGATCAGATCGAAAACCAAATCAGGCAGAGCGTTTGCTGGTGCGCGTAGCATAACGAAGTTTAACAGACACTGACCCGAAGGAGAAGAGGATGCAGCGCGCGGAGATCCGTGTGACCCACATGAGGCGGCGCCGCCAGGCCGGCATGGGGCCGGCGCCCTCCCGCGGCCGCTCCCGCGAGTCGGTCCACCCGCGCAGCGCCACCCACGTGGCGGCGTACCCGATCGCGATCGCCAGCCCGAACAGCACCAGCCGCGCCGCCGCCACCGGCAAGAGAAGCAGCGCCCTGGCCCAGCAGTACGCGTCGCCCCACCCCGGCGTCCTGTTCCGGAACGGGTCGGCGGGGGACGGGCGCTGGGATCGCGGCGGATGGTCCTCCGAGAGGAACGCGAACGGGTCTGCGTCGCATACCGACGCGGCGTCGTCGGCGGAGAGGTCGCCGTGGCTGTACGCGTGGCCGTTAGCGACGCCGCGGGTGGTGGTGGGGATGGAGTCGGAGAGGAGGGGCGTGGATAGGGAGGCCATGGATGGATGAGACGGCGGAGGCGGCGGCGCGGGCGGCCGGTCGGCGGGGACAGCGACGCGGAAGCGGAAGGTTGTAAAAGGAGCAATGGCGGAGCCGAAGTTATGGCTTATATTGAAAGCGCTAAAACTAAAAGCAAATTGCGAAGCCAAGAGGAGAGAGACGATCGTTTTTTGTGGTCGTGGCCTTGGTGGCCTCGTTTTTTGCGTTTTAGTACCTCCAGATCATGTTTTCTCGATATGTTGCCCCGAATCAGAGACTTCTGATCCCGTTCTCTTATTCAGCGTCTCCTTGGTTCATAGGGCCACATGTGTGAAAAATTTGCAAGGAATATAAGTGCAACATAAAGGTATTATATAATTCATAAATGATGGGTAGGTCTTTTGAAAATGTACAGTAATACAAAACAAAAAAATCCGCTCAGTGACGGAGCTGCATGTTGTTTGTGATGTCAACTGACATCACAAAATTCTGACAAACACCATATTATCAGCTAGAAGTACATTAGTTTTGACCCTAAAAGTACTACACAATGACCTCACTAGTACCATCTATCACTTACTTTGGGATTTTGACATCACGGGCTTCTAATCCCAGACTCATATGCAATTGAGGTGAGAAAGGATATTGGACATGTCGTGAAATTCTGAAAGGAACTCGCAAAAAACTTGGCATCATATTGTTTGATCCAAATAAACAAGTCGACCCTAGGATGAACTTTTGGGGTGGGGGAGGAACTTAAGTGGGATCGCATTATCTACAAACCCAAGAAACTTTAAGAATATTCTCTTGGAATACAATAAATTGCAATTTTGTGGGGGCATACTAGGCCCTACTCACATCAAAATGGGTCCACCGCTTATAATGAGAACCTGTCTAGAAACTAGAATCATACAAATAGCACATGAAAACCCTACAATTCACCGAGGGCATTTGCTTTAAAAAATGTATATGTTTTGACGTGTGTTTATCCCAATTTGTGAATGTACAACTCTGGTCATTGATACCTTTGTTGAGAGATTTGATATCTTTCATTTAAACACATGTCAATATGATAAAGATTTGAGCTAAAAGTTGTTCTACCTCAGATAATGCAAAAACAATGATTTGGTGGATGATGCTTAACCTCTCAAGGTGGAGCTCGTCGAGGCATTATACTACTACAAGTTTATCTATGCTTTCATTGACTTTCCATACGAAAAGTTTTGAAATAAAATTACTGAAAGCCCAACATAGCTATGATAGTTCTAAAATTATTATCTATGTAGAACTCATTTATTTTTGCACTTAGTAAAGAATAATTTTCATACTCGTTCCATCCTAGTTGGGCTACACTTCTCTCCTCTCATATGCAGCAAGCTTATTGTCATTTAGAGGTTGTTCAGGGATCAAAACGAAAAGATAACGAGAGCCACACGCCTCCGCACCCGGGCGTACTCGGCCCATTCTCGTAGACATGTGTGGTCCCATACAACAGGTACAGCTGACCACGCCTAGGAAGCAGCGTATACACCATAAAAGAAGGTGCGCGTGGACTCACGTGGACGTTTTTTTTTCGTATTTTCTCTCGCTCTTTCTCCGGCGGGCCTCCAGGGCGTCTGGTGTGCCACGATATCGCGCGCCACCGACCGAACATACCGCGCGACCGTGAGGCTGACACGGGACGAGTCAAATGGTTTAATCTCTCCCGCTCCTTTTATTTATTCTGGCTGGCTGTCTTCGTCATATGCAATGGAACGACCGTCCAAATTCTTTTATTTTTCTGTTTGAACGTACTAGTAAAATTGCACGTGCAACGCACGAACGTAGAAGCATAGTTTGATGCATCTTTAAAAATCATCTAAGGATATATTTTAGAACAATGCGAACTATTGTATATCCTTTGAGTTTTATGTTGGAACTTGGGAAAAAAATGTACATTACTGTAATGAAGAACAATTTCAGATTATGTAAGACAGATTGCATTGATAAAAAAAGGCTTCTTCATAAATTTGTCTACATGCCTTTGATCTAAGACTTGTTTCATACATGTCATTCGTTTTTTGATAACATCTCCCCATTGTTTGGTTATGTTATGCAGAAAGAAACTGGCACCGAATAAAAACTGCGTTTTTCGAGCAAAGCTCTTAACATGATTTGTTCCAATGAAAAACAAACACGAAGGAGTGTACTGTCTCCTTCAAACTACCGCTACCTCCATCCTCATCAGTGTAGTAGGTCTATTATTCTTGGTCAAACACGTAGAAAATCCAGATGATAACGTCCCTGGTATTTCACTTGGTTCAGTTCAGCTCTCTTGCAGATGGTACATACTTCGCAAGTGCTCAGAGAAACACCTTCCTGTCTGTAGTTTTCAGCAGAAATAATGAATCTGCTGAACCTTTTGTATCACCAATACTCTAATGGGATTTCAAGATTGTTTAGTCTACTTAATATAGATTCACTTCTCCGCAGGCTCGATTCCTACCGTGGCCAAACAATCCGTAGCTCACCTGACATGCAAAAAGTGGTGGGACAAAATTGTGGCTAACAATCCGTATTCTGAATACCAAGCATGTGGATGGGGCTAACCTGAATTTGTGGAGAAACGCTTACCAGCTGTGTGGCATCCGCAGAGGCCGATTACCAGGGACAGCATGGCCGGGCACAGCTGAATGACATGACTAACTCTGCCGATCGGATATTATCACCGTGGAATACGGATGAAAAAGACTGGTAGGTGACGCGGAGGGAGTGGGGCGTCGCGTGGAGGATGCAGCCAGGATGCAGCCGGCGACGCCAATCGCGGGGCTGGCGGCAGGAAACCTAGCGAGAATGAGGGGAATAGAACATGGGTCTCGGGCACACCACACGAACGTGAGTGGGGATTGTTCGCCCGGCAGAACATTGAATCGTAGTCATTGGATTGGGTGGCGGACCATCAAAATAATCTGGACTGATAGATTTCATACTCCCTCTGTCCAGATTTACCATGCGTTCTAATTTTTCTCAGATTTTCGGAATTACCCTGCGTTCTGGAGTGCGTTGCCGATTTCTTCCCGCTTTGCCCTCCCACCTCGTAATAACTAGCCTGCGTCCGCGCGCGACCCCTCCTCTTCGTCTTCTTTCTGCTCGTTTTCCTCGTCTTCCTCCCTCTCTCCAATGTTCTCTTGACCGCGGCGGCTACCAGATGGAAGACAGCGACGAGGGAGGCTGTTCCCATCTATGGGGAGAGAGCGATGTGGGGGATCCATTCTGGCTAGCAGGGGAGAGCCAGGAGCCGGATGATCTTCTTGAGAAGGACGCCGAGCAGCTTGGCAACGACGAGGCATCCGCAGCTGAGCTCCATGCCTCCATCCTCGGCGAGCATCAGCACGAGGCGGATGGCCTGGTCGTCATCAGAGAGGTGGGCGCGGTGGGGGGGCCTGGCCGCTGCTGAGTCACGCATGGTGGAGGGCCACCGTCCCGCCGAGCAGCGGATGGTTGAGCGTCGTCCCGCCGTGACGCGCGTGGTCGAGCGCCATGTCGCCGAGACGCGCGTGGTAGGTCGCCACCGTCCCGTCGAGCAGCGGATGGTTGAGCGTCGTCCCGCCGTGACACGCGTGGTCGAGCGCCATGTCGCCGAGACGCGCGTGGTAGGTCGCCATCGCCCGCCGAGCCGCCCGTGGTTGAGCGCAGTGGCGTAGCCAGGCCCCAGGCACCAGGGGCCTTGGCCTGGGGCGTGGAGGCAAAATTCCCTCGTTCACTGTAGCTTTTTACACTGTTCAACACTATTTAGTACTGTAGCAAGGCAATTGGCGTGGGCGTGTAACCTGGCTGGCTACGCTACTGGTTGAGCGTTGTCCCGTTGTGACGCGCGTGATGGAGCACCAGGTCGCCATGACTCACGTTCTGAAGAGGCAGCTCGTCCCAGCTTCCTTGCCATGTTCGGCCATGCATGTTTGCCCCAGATTCCATGCCAGATGATGAAGATGACGTTGTGCATCACCAGCAGGTCCACAGGCGCAACCAGTGGCGGAGCTAGAGTATTTGAAACCAGGGTGCACACAGGGGTCCCAAACAGATAAAACATAATTTTACGGGTGCATACATGGTGAAAAAATGCCAGATTACAAAGAATTTTTTTGCTAACCGGTGTCCTGTGCACCCGGGTAGCTAAGGGTGGATCCGCCCCTGGGCGCAACACCGACAGCAGTTCCATGATTAAAAATATGAAAGCGTAGTCATCATGGATGAATTTAGCAGAACAAAGGAGAACCAAAAAGATTAGAACTTGAACGTACTCTCATCGCTTTCTTCAAACACATAGACGTACTTCATGTCAAACACATCTCCACTATACTCTTCGTCAATGTCATCCCAGTTGATCGGCTTGTTCAGGTCTATGTCCATGGTGGAGAAGCATAGGAGACGGGGATCAGTGTGCAATGACTGGGTACCTGTACGCTGCTTTTATAGAGGAAACTAGCTAGAGGAGCCAAATTCAAACCAAACGTTGGCGCCTCGAAAAAATGGCGCGCTGAGAGTGTTTGTAATTTTCGGATCAGTGCTTTAGCTCTGAAATTTCGCGCTGAATTCAAACAGAATTTTTTTCTGGCGGGAGAGATAGTAGAAAGAGGAGGGAAGCACAGCTAATCCACTGCCTTCATTAGCGCTGCAGCCGATGGGACGCGGGGACGACGTGAGCCAATGCATGAGAATGCATGCAGGCGGCTGCTAATTAATCCTGCATGGATTCTCTGGCCAGAGGAACGTTGCGTGGGAGTATAGCAAGGGTATTTTAGGCCATCAGTGCGGAAATTAGCTCTTCTAAGCCTCTACTTGGTATCTGTGCAACACCCAGAACGCAGGGTAAATCTGGACAGAGGGAGTAAAACGGATTAAATCGGAGGGTCCTAGTTATCCTGTGTACGCTTTGTGGTGTGGTTTTAGAATAATTCAAGTTTGCTCTTTTATTAGTAGTTTAGATTTAGATAATAGACCGTCCACACTCGTGTAACGTGTTGCCAACGGACTTAAGAAACGACCGTTTATCATATGGTGTACAAATTTTTCTGGTAGGCTTTCATCTAGAAACTTCTTGTGTAAATAAACGCTAATCATATATGCACTCGCTGATCGCCTATTCCCTACTCATTATAGGCCCAATATATTTTTAATGCAAAATTTCTCTGCCCTCATTCTATCGAATTATTTGTACTGTTTTTTTTTGAACGGGAATTATTCATACTGTTGACCTAGCTAGTATCTATTCAAAAACGAAATTGCTTCACAAACGACGTTTTACGTCTGATAACTGTACGACGATTCCTTTGCATCCCTTATCCTAGTCTGGCCGTCGCAGCCATGTCAGACATCGAAGCAGTAGTCGTGCCTGGTTTACCGTCCGACCACCACGTCGGTCCTCCTCGTCGAGCGGCTGCGTGCTGCCACAGCCACCGTCGAGCCAACGCACAACGTCCCCATTAGCTATGACATCCATCTTCTCCTTATTTCAGCTGTGCTTCATGCAGGATCACTTCATCTCTTCCTTGTCCATCCTCAACCATTATGGTCTTCCTCAAATCCTTGTAGTCATGGCGAGTCGTGATTTGAGGAAGAGGATAATGGTTGAAGCGCTAGAAAGTAGAAGATGAATCGGGAAGCTGGGAAAGAATTCTAGTACTCTCTCTAAACAGACCTATCTTTAATATAGATGTATCTAGACACTAAAATTATCGATACATCCTATTAAAGACAAATAATAGTGGTTAAAGGGAGTATAAATTAAGTTAGTTGTTTCCATGACTTGTGTGTCCCAGCTTGGTGCTAAGCAATAAGTTCCCACCTCAACGTTTCACATGCTCTTGCTACCGACCTTGTACCAAAATAGTACGAAAAATAGTCCATAGCAGCTTGTTGCCCTCATCCTCTTTCACCCCCGTTATCTCATTATCCTTCCTTTCAACCTCATATCCATGTCCTTTGGTTGTCACCAACTTCGCCTAGTCTTTTCCACGTCCTTTGGTTGTCAACGACGATGACACTGAGGCGTTTGCGGTCGATGCAGGTGATATTTGCCTTCCGGGCTTGCGCTCGTACCTTAGTTATAATTTGTTGTCGTTAGATGGAGAATGATTCCCAACAGATAGAAGCAAATACTCATTTTGTCTGAAAACAATTTTTATTTCATAAGCAAAAGTTATATTTGTATTTGCGACGGTAACTTACATTTAATCTGATGGAAGCAATGTATCTGATGTCATAGAAATGAAGAACTTTTCTTTTTATGTTGCAACGGAAACATTGGGCACAACTTATGAAAATGGTTTTCCGATGTCAAGGGAGAGCAAATACTCTAGTTGATAAAAAATAAATCACGGTTGAAACTGTTGGGATACCTTTTCACACCATTGTCCCGAGTAGGAAGCAGATATTTTCATCACAAGAAAATGTGCTTCACAAGTGTAGGAAGTGCCTTTTGCAACTATTCCGGTCCGGAGTTAGCATCCTCCGCATACCGATTCCTGGTACGCTTAGGAATAATATAATTCGAATGGCAAACTATATGTTTGTCGGTACAGTAGATCACATCTTCATCGCTCGATCCCGGATGTGCTAGCTGTGATTAGAAAATGGTTTTGCCCGATCCCGGATGTGCTAGCTCTAGCTGTGATTAGAAAATGGTTTCGCCATGTGTGCATCGGACGACTGGCTGGCCGAAAGGACGAATCCATTTGCGTCCTGCCGTCCCACTCATATCTGCTGCATGTGCGCACATGAGCCGCCGCCGCCGCCGGCACAGGATATCCCGCTACCTTCAACCTGGAGGAGACGAGATGAGATCCCTTGCGAAGTGGCTCTGGCCTCGACTTGATCGTATATTAATCGGGATCGGCGATTTCAGGATCATAAATATATGTTCTTAAAATATTTCGAAGAAACTACTTTAAATAACAGATGAATCAAATGAATTAGAGCATGTCCAGCCGCAGCCTCTAAGGACATCTTCAGCGACGCATCCTGTCGACGCAAACGGTCTATTCTGGTCCGTTTGCGTCGGCCCACGGACAGAAAATGGGTCGCGATCTGGCAGGTTTGGGCAATGCGTCCACCGGGTCGACAAATATCGTTCGCGCCCGCGTACTGTCAGACCTTGATGGTCTGTGATGCTCTGCTAATGCGATAGGACGTCGGCAATGACCACCAGCGGCTTCCCACGCGGTGGCGCCGACGATAACTCATGTTTCCCGCGCGCGCGGCCGGAGAATGTTTCCAGCCCCCGCTCTTGGCAGGAAATTATCCCGCCCCTGCCCTTGGCCAGAAATTATCCCGCCCCCGCAGCCATTTCCCGCCGCGCAACGCCTACATAAGCAGGCGCTGCCGGCAGCGATAAGCACCCACCAAAACCATAGCCAACGAGAAAGCACCACCCAAGATCCACCCCTAGCCATGCCTTGCCGCAAGATCGCCAACTGAACGACGATCTGCAACATGTGCCGCCACCGCTTCGCCGCCCAAACGGCAGAAGAGGTGGAGATACATGTCGTGGAGCTGGCTCGGATGCACACTGAGGACGAGGTGGCCGCCTTCGAGCGCGAAGGCGAGGTGGCCAAGGCGGCCTTGATCAGGGTGCTAGAGGACGCGTCCGCGGTGGCGGCCGACGTCGCCGTGGGCAAGATGCACGCCTGCGCGGCCAGGAGGGCGGTTGAGGCGGTGGCGATGGAGGCTGCCGTCGCGGCCCTGCGCTTGATGCGCAACGACCCGACCATGGTCTCGCTGGAGGCGGTGGCCATGGAGGCCGCCAAGGTCGCCGTGCGCGAGCTGCGCGACTGCGTCGTCGCGCGCCAGACCTCGGTCGAGGCACAGCTGTACGACGACGACGCCGAGGACGAAGAGTCGCGTGTTGCCGCGATGGCCATGGTGGCCACCGGGACGACGACGTGGCTACTCGTCGACGGCGAGGAGACAGAGGTGGAGGACGACGACGACGACGATGAGGAGGCGGCGGCGGAGGCACATCACGGCGCCGAGCTGCGTGCTGTGGAGGCGGAGCGCGTCAAGGCGGCGGCAGAGGTGGCGGAGCAGGCCGCGCACTGGGCGGCCGAGATGGACAAGGCCCTCGCTTACCGGAGGGACGTCGACCGGAACGCCGCCACTCGGCGGGATGCTGCCTGCCGCGCCGAGAGTGAGCAGCAGGCCGGCCGTTAAGCCGACACTGCGCACCGCATTGAGCGGCGCATGACCATGCGCCGTCAGGAAGCCGCTATTCGTTCGGCGTTGGCGGCTATCGAGGCCGCCGGCATCGGCGGCGACGGCGACGGAGATGCCCTGCAGTAGGGAGACTGCGGCGGTGGCTACGTAGCGACGGCGGTGCCGGCCACATAGCCATGCCTTCCCGCGCGCCGACACGGCGGCGTCGGCGCCGGAGACTGACCACTGGCCTGTAGGATAGGCCTTTTCTTTTTGTTTTGTGGGCTCTTTTTGTGATGGACGTATCAATTTGTAATGAACTAATATTAATATTATGCTCTAATAATGTGTCAATGCCATGCGGGCCCACGATGAATTAGGGAGAACGCGCGCGCCGTCCGGCAGCGTCCGGGCTGACGCAAACCTGCTGCAAATTTAGACCAGGAATACATCAGACCGGACGCGTCGATCCAGTTATGTCGCACCACTAGAGCGTGCAAAACCATCGCGCCGATCCAGTCAAACGTATTTAGAAACTCACAACGCCATGCGTTTGCCCGCTGAAAATGCTCTAAACTGTTGTAATTGAGAGTAGAGATAACAAGAGAATGAATCGAACTATCTATTTCATTGATGATTGAACACTTATATACAGGGGGAACGGACGTATCCGAAGGACGCGACGGTTCGCAAGGCGGTTCCTGGAGGCGACGCTCCAGGAACGATATGTCAGTTCCGTAATATGGGGGGTTGCCCATATACGGTTACAAGGATAGATTTATCTAATTAATTACAATAATTAATTAAATCCTAACACTCCCCCTAATCTATGCTTGTTCTGTGAGTGTCCATCATCTTGAAATAGTCTCCTCCAAAAACCCTATGGGAAAAATATGAGGAGTGGTGTTTGATATGTTGCTAAAACTCCTTTAAAACCCGGTGGGAAAATAAGGAGAAAATGATGCAACATATAATGGTTATTGCCTCTTAACTCAATATGAGAAAAACTTGTAAAAAGGGAAAAACCCATAGAGTTTAGAGAACAATATATTTATGTCGTGTATACTTTCCTAAAAACCCCGGTGGGGAAAACAGAAAGTATGACATATGATCTTGTGTTGATATTACCTCATTAAAAACCTTAATGAGAACCTGTAAAGTAAACTCATCAAGGGAAAAAGAGTGTAATATGATGCTTTGAACAGGAACAGTTCAGGAAGATACTCCCCCTGATTCTTGCAAATCTCGAAGCCGTCGCATACCAATTCCATGAATGTATTTCTGGAATGTTGAAGTTGGTAGAGACTTCGTGAATAAGTCAGCAAGGTTATCGCATGATTTGACTTGCAAGATGTTTATTTCCCCACTCTTTTGGAGCTCATGAGGGTAAAATAATTTAGGGGCAATATGCTTAGTGATATTGCTCTTGATGTACCCTGTTTGCATCTGTGCAACACAAGCCGCATTATCTTCATAGATAATGGTAGGTGATTTGATAGAACCAATGCCACATGACTGTTGTATGTGGTTTATCATTCTACGAAGCCACACGCATTCGTGTGATGCCTCATATAATGCGATGATTTCAGAATGATTGGTAGAAGTTGCAATCAGAGTCTGTTTCGAAGACTTCCATGATATGGCAGTTCCACCATGAAGGAACACAAAGCCGGTTTGTGATCTGGCATTATGGGGATCAGATAAATAGCCAGCATCGGTGTACCCAATCATATCAGAGTCCAGATTTCTCTGAAACTGAAAGAATAGGCCAAGATCCTTTGTGCCTTGGAGATATCGGAAGATGTTCTTGACCCCTGACCAATGGCGTTTGGTGGGAGCTGCGCTGTGTCTAGCAAGTAGATTCACTGCAAATGCGAGGTCAGGTCTCGTACAGTTTGCAAGATACATGAGCGCTCCAATGGCACTGAGATATGGAACCTCGGGTCCCAACAACTCTTCTCCATCATCCCTTGGCCTGAACGGATCTTTCTCTACGTCTAGAGAACGAACCACCATGGGAGTCTTAGATGGATAGGATTTGTCCATATTGAATTTCTCCAATATTTTCTGGATATAGGCAGCTTGGTGTACCATTATTCCTGAGGGAAGGTGCTCAAGTTGAAGACCCAAGCAAAATTTGGTTTGACCCAAATCCTTCATCTCAAATTCTGTCTTTAGATGATTGCGTGCTTCATCAATATCATGTGTGTTACCAATGATGTTCAGATCATCGACGTACACTGAAATGATGCAAAATCCAGATGTGGACTTCTTGATGAAGACACATGGGCAGTCATTACTGTTGGAGTAACCCTTCTGAAGAAGGAACTCACTAAGTCGGTTGTACCACATCCGTCCCGACTGCTTCAAGCCGTACAGAGACTTGTTCAGTTTTACACAATACATGTTGCGTTTTGTGCTTGCATCTGGGACAGAGATTCCATCAGGAACCTTCATGTATATGTCCGAATCTAGTGACCCGTAAAGATATGCGGTCACGACGTCCATCAACTGCATGGATAGACGATTTTGCACTGCCAAAGATATTAGATATCGGAAAGTGATACCACTCATTACTGGAGAATATGTCTCATTGAAATCAATGCCGGGTCTCTGCGTGAAACCCTGTGCTACGAGCCTCGCTTTGTATCTCACCACCTCATTGTTCTCATTCCGTTTCCGGAGGAAAACCCATTTGAATCCCGCAGGGAAAACTTTGGGAGGTGTTGGTATTGCTTCTGTGAATACCTTCCTTTTATTAAGCGAAGCAAGTTCTGCTTGTATTGCTTCCTTCCATTTAGGCCAGTCGGAGCGTTTTTCACACTCAACGATAGTCCTTGGATCATGATCATTGAGAAGGGTATCAGCAATTGCAGCAGAAAAATAAGTGTCGACAATCGTAGACTTACGGTTGAATGATTCTCCAGAATCGATATACACCCTTGATGACTCTTCGTGATTTCCCAATACGCATGAGTCTAGGTGTTCCGATGTCCCAGCCAGTGTGTGCACACTGGAGCTGGGTTGTGGAGGTTGCCCTTCCACTGGGTATATACTACCCATAAGGTGTTTGTCAACGTTGAGCTGACTTGCATTTACTGATTTAGAGGATTTTCTCCTCTCTCTCCTTTGTTGCTTGCGAGAAGCAGGATCCGGGTCAGAGGCCGTACTACTCCCCCTCTTTTTAGGATCAGGGAGCTGAGTGGTTTTTATTGGTACCTCCACTCTTTCGGGCGCGTTTCTGGCCGGTTTCCAGGATTTTGTTACACCTTTTAAATCAGTAAAAGAATCTGGCAGATTATTTGCAAGATGTTGCAAATTTATGATTTTCCGAACTTGAAGTTCGGTCTCTTGGGTACGTGGATCCGAGGCTGAAATGGCAATAGCATTCCAATCAATTTCCGGGCATTCTTTCTGGTACTTGAAATCTCCCCCTAATGCCGGAAAATGTTCCTCGTCAAAGATACAATCAGCGTGACGGGCTGTGAATAGATCCCCTGTAAGGGGTTCCAGGTACTTGATAATCGACGGCGATTTGTACCCCACATAGATCCCCAGTTTTCTATGTGGACCCATAGATGTCCGCTAGGGTGGTGAGATCGGGACGTACGTAGCACATCCGAACTTACGCAGATGGGAAATACTGGGAGGATTTCCACGTACCAATTGCAGAGGGGAAGTACTGTGATATGCAGTAGGTCGCAATTGGATTAGGTCAGCAGCGTGTAAGACTGCATGACCCCAACACGAGCTTGGCAAGCTGCAATTCATTAACAAAGGTCTTGCAATGAGTTTGATTCTCTTGATTAGAGATTCAGCCAAACCATTTTGAGTATGGACGTATGGAACAGAGTGCTGAACTTCAATCCCCAGGGCCATGCAATAGTCATTGAAGGCACGTGAAGAGAATTCTGCAGCATTGTCCATGCGAATTGATTTAATTCGACTTTCTGGAAAATGGGCCTGTAACTTAATTACTTCCCTCATTATCTTGGCAAATGCATGGTTTTGTGTGGAAAGAAGACACACATGTGACCATCATGTAGATGCGTCAATCAAAACCATGAAATACCGAAACGGTCCAGATAATGGTTGGATGGGACCACAAATATCACCTTGAATGCGTTCAAGGAACTGAAGTGGTTCAGCTTGTATTTTGAGGTGCGAAGGCCTCAAAATTAGCTTTCCTGTGGCACACGATGTGCACACAAAGTCTGATGACTGAGGAAATTTTGACTCATGCAAATTGTGACCAATGGAATTGCTAGTAATCTTCCTCATCATCCCGATGCCGGGATGGCCTAGGCGATCATGCCAGGTTTGGAATGCATCAACATTCTGGAAAATTACCTTGTAAGCAACATGATCTACGGGCTTGATGTACGTATAGTACAATCCAGACGACAGAGAAGGAATTTTTTCAAGTACTTGCTTGCCATATCCGTAATCCTTTGTGAAGAGTAGATACTCCTCTTTGTTGTCCTCATGGGTTTCAATGTGAAAGCCATTTTTACGGATATCTCGATAACTGATCAAGGTACGTGAAGAATCGGGATACAGCAAGGCATCCTCAATTGTCACTTGTGTACCATTTGGGAGGGTAAATATGGCACGTCCAGTACCAACAATTACCGTATCGCATCCAGCGATAGTCAAAATATCTCCATTCATCTTTTTCAGAGTTTGGAAATACTTGAGCTCCCTCAGTATCGAGTTTGTGGTCGCACTGTCCACAAGGCATAATTCCTCTTCCATCGGATTGTTCCCGTAGAGAGCTATATATAAAAATGAAGAATTTCCAATAAGAAAACCTTATTTAAATATATAGAATACAATCTTATTATATTAAAGTGCTGATACAATATACATGACAACAATACTTATGTTCTATTACAATATCACACATGGACATAAATATATAAAACGATCACTAAGGAGATTGTGGGACTAACTAGTCGAAGTCTCCAAACATGTCCGTTGAGGCGTACTCAACCATCATGTTCTCCGTGCCCATAGGGTCCTGTGACTTCTGGAGGGTCGTAGTGCTGCTAGGTTCCGAAGGAACGTCTTGCGAGCAACCAGCTCCATCGGTGTCATCCGGATGAAGATTGAAGTTGGCTTCAAACCTTTTCCCTTGAGGTCCTTTACGTCCTTGGGATTGCTGGTAGAGAATGGCCAGATGCTTAGGGGTTATGCACTTGTTGGTAGGGTGCGTGTAGCACCCACACCTATCACAAAGCTTGGTTTTTTGAAACTTGGGCTTTGCGGTGCTTTTCCCACGGTCCGAATTTCTAGGCTTTTTGTTCCGCTTGCGCTTTCGCTTACCATTGAACTTTGATGATTTGCCTTTGGAAGCACCATCAAAATTACGTCCATTTGCGACATTCATATGAACTTCGGGTAGAGGTTGGGAACCAACCGGGCGCTGAGAGCCGTTCTTAGCAAGAAGCTCATCATGCTTTTCAGCCTGAAGTAAGATATGAATGAGGTCGGAATAGACTTGGTAGTCGCGAGCACGGTATTGCTGCTGGAGGAGCTTTTCAGATGGGAGCATAGTAGACAAAGTCTTTTCTATCTTTTCCGCATCAGTAGGTTCCTTCCCGCAAAAGCGCAATTTAGAACTTATCTTATGAACCTCATGATTGTACTCTCCAATGGACCTGAAGTCTTGGAGTCGAAGATGGGTCCAATCATGTAGTGCTTCGGGCAAGACAATTGCCTTCTGCTGTTCATACCTCGTTTTGAGGGCCTGAAACAAAGTAAATGGGGATTCCTCCTCCAAATACTCGGACTTAAGATCTTGATGAATATGGTGCCTTATGATGTATAAGTCAGAATATTTCTGCTCATCTCTTAGTGGCGTGACTCCATCCGGGAGGGGATCCTCTGGATTCTGGATTGCACGCACTAATCCACGGGATGCAAGAGCGATCTTGATGCCCATGGCCCAAGTAGGGTAGTTGCGGCCATCGAGCTCGAGTGGATCGAACTCTTTTCCAGCCATCGGTTACCTACATGGGTAAACCAGAGATTATTAATTTACGCATGGTAAATCAAAAACCATCATGGTTATGTTGTAATGAACAATGCAAAATTAATGATATTCAAGATGTGAGCTTGAAAATCACTAGTGTGGGCTTCAAGTTGTTAAATATGACACATTGTAGATACTCCCCAAAAAGAATTTCGGGGTCCATCTCTCGGCACTAGAGAGTATAATCTGATAAAATCAGTAGATACTCATGTTTCTAGTACCTTATGTCATGATTTAATTAAAATGTATGGGAGATCACTTGATAAGTAATCGCGGTAGCTGAGATAATCTGCAATACATGCAGTAGATCTGTGCGCTACCATTGATCCCAAACATCAACTTGAAGTAGTCACTTAGAATTTTGCATATCAACTCATGCTCGTATTAAGCCGAAGGCTCAATTAAGACAATGAATTGATTTTCTTTGCAAGAATTTGAAAAAAACCCATTGCAAATATTAGATGCAATTAATCTCAACATGTTGATAACATGGAAATATGTACATTACATCACAAAGTGCTGGAATACATGTAGTACTCTATAGATCTACAGTACTGGACTGACAAACAGTACTAAAATTTGTACTGAAATCAACAATCTCTAAAACAGGAAGTAAAATACTGCTAGGAGATACTGTTAATTTGCTAATATGCTAACATGTCAATCAATTAGTTAAATAAGCTGAGAGAGAGGCCGCATGTGGCGTGCCGTGCTAGGCCTGGACTGTCAACGTTGGACTGTCCACTAGATATTTTAGTAGTTCCCTGTACTGTAGTACGAGAGGATAAGGTAGGAATCCTTCGATCCCCAATCCTCTACCGAAACAGCAACAGCGACGACCACACACGATGTCCCCCGGGGCTGCTGATGCAGCGGAGTTCACCAGGGACGAGCGGCGCTCCGGCCGTCCTCTTCCTCGTCCTCGTCGGAGGATCCCCCAGGGAGCCGGGTCCCCGGGGCAACGCCGTTGGAGGCGCCATTCGCGAGTCCGAGCCCGGCCGGGCTCCAGGTGCCAGCGTGGCGGCCGCGGCTGCTCGTTGGCGAGTCCGCCAACGGGCTGGCTAGCGGGAGGCCGAGGGCCAGGAGGCGGCGGCGAGCGCCTGCTCGCGGTGAAGGAGGGGGCGTGGCCGGAGTTGGAGACGGCAGGCGCGGCTCGTCGACATCCGCGCCCGGCTGAGACAGAGGCGCCGCGGGGGCGCTCATCCGGGTCCTGACGCCGGAGCCCATGGTGAAGGTGGATGCCCCGGTCGGCGCGGAGACGTACGCGGGGGCGTCGCCCTCTATCTCGACGACTGCGGGGGTCAGAGACGGAAACCGCGGCGTGACGTTGCGGACATCGCCGAGCGCGGCGCTGGTCGAGCCAAACTCGAATACCGACGTAGGCGACTGCCCAACCGCGTCCCCGCCGGCAGCGGAGCCGTACCCGTGCATAGGGCAGATCACCCAGCCGTGCTCCGAGCACCAGAACGCCGGTGCATGTGGAGCGACAGGGGCGGCGGGCGTTGGCTGAGTCGCGACGTCGGTCACCGGACCGGAACGGCGGCGGTTGGGGAAATTCTGGCCACGGAAGCGGCCCATGCCGGGGCGGCGCGCCCGGTATCCACCGGCGTTGCGGCGGCCGCTGTAGTTGCCCACGCCGAATCGCCGGCCGTCGAAGCGCTGTGGAGCGAAGAATCGGCGGCGCCGGCGGGCGACGAAGCGGCGAAGGTACAGTGGTAGGCGCGGCATCTCACCTTTTCTTTCTCAAACCGTTCTCGCCAGAATCGATCTCGCTGGGAGCGTGCTGATAACGTGTTGTAATTGAGAGTAGAGATAACAAGAGAATGAATCGAACTATCTATTTCATTGATGATTGAACACTTATATACAGGGGGAACGGGCGCATCCGAAGGACGCGACGGTTCGCAAGGCGGTTCCTGGAGGCGACGCTCCAGGAACGATATGTCAGTTCCGTAATATGGGGGGTTGCCCATATACGGTTACAAGGATAGATTTATCTAATTAATTACAATAATTAATTAAATCCTAACATAAACATCGCCGACAGTCTGGCGCCCCCGGCCCGAATCATCCCCACTACACCGGAAACATTGTGGGAACAGACACCATATGTCATCTGGATGGACTACCTCGTAGATGCATGCCTGGTGGGTCATGCATGTCAGCGACACAGCGTCTTAAATGGTGGGTCATGCATGTCAGCGACACAGAGTCAAGGAGGAGCTCGACACCCCAAGGTAATTGACGAAGGAATGACAAACAGGCCCCCGATATTCGCCTACCTGGTTTTCGGCCCGGGGAGGGTGTCTCACGAAAGGCTTTCGAGGCCTATCAAGGCAGTGGCCTGGCGCGGCCCAGGAGCAATACTTGGTGCACAAGCAAGATTTCGAGGAGTCCAAGTTAGACTAGTCCTCGATTGATCCGATCTGTACTTGGCTTGAGAGACACTCCTGAGACCTAGCCTTGACTTATAAAAGGCTGGGAGGGAGGTCTCGAAACCCTAGACGCTTTTCCACCCACCTCACGCCGGAGCGCTCGACAACTTAGAGCTCTCTGCTTTCGGCTAGATCCAATCTACGCCGCCATTGTAATACCATCATCGCAACCACTCCATCAATACAAAGTCAGACAAGCAGGACGTAGGCCTTTTACCTTTCGAGGGGGCTGAACCTGGGTAAATCCTCGTGTCCCTCTGCTTTCGTCTGATCGCCGTTGAGTTCGCCAGGTCCCCAAGACGCTTCCTAGATCGAAAGCCCTTCGACATGGGCATTGCCGAGTTAGAACCTCGTCAATTGGCGCCGACCGTGGGGACGACGGGATCTGGATCTACGGATTCGCCGGCTCCATCACCAACCACCACCAAGATCGGCATCGACACCACCGTCGGCATCGCTGCGCCGACCAACGTCGACACCACCGCTAAGATCGACACCGACATCATCGTCAACATCACTGCGCCGGATGTCATCAACGCCAACCCGACGGAATCAGGCGTCGATGCTGCTGGTTCGATCGCCATCAACAATGTTTCGCCAAGTGCTGCGAAGCCCACTCCAGCGGCGAGCGTCATCGACTCCGTCCCAAGCACGGCAAGAGTAGCGCCCGAAGGCTATGACATGGCTTTCGGACTGTTCAACTTCCATGTGGACAGCAGTGGAGCGATGGAACTGCTCTCCATCGGCGAATCGGCTCCGCTCGTGGCCGAAGCGACGACACCACCAGCCGTCGGGGGCAAACCCTCGGTAAGCGCGCTACTAGCGTCATCGGAGGAGGAACCGAGGCTGAAGATTTCGACCCCATCAGTAGGGTCGAACGATTTCGAAGATCCGCCTCCATCCCCGACCACCGCATACTGCGTCGACTGCGACGCATACCACTACGTGGGCGCCGGAGATTTCTCACTCCATGAGATCGCCGGCTGTGAAGATCCGCGGGGAGGCACAGCAGCCATCTACCCAACGATATCTGAGTGCGATCGGGCTCTCAACGCCCTCACGCTTCGCACCGCACCATATGACCCCGACTACGTCGAGGGATTATACTCGGACTACACGTGCTCCGACGATGACGACGACGTCTACCCCGAAGCTAAGGGGAAAATCGGCAATTCAGCAAGCTCCGCCTCACACTGCGAATCTGCCGCATCTAGCGAGGGCTATGTGGCCGATTACGATTCTGACCTCATGGTCGAAGTCGGGCCCTACGTCGAAGGCGACGACGTCTACCCTCCAGCGCTGGGCGAAATCAGCGATGATTCGACCCCATGGACCGGAGGCCACTGCATGGTGGCATCACACGGCGACGGAAACGAAAATAGAGACAACGACGGCCGAAACCGGGCAGACAGCGGCCGCCAGGTGGTCACGCATGACCAGATCCGGTTCGCAAGAAGGGTATACGCGGGCGAGGTAAACTTTGGTCCCAACCCAAGCCCAAGCGATCTGGCTGCACTCCGTTTCATCGTCCAGGAGCAGAAGGACCACATCAGTGCTGACAGGCGAGTACTGGAACGGCGAAGAGAGGAGGCCGATGCGTCCAGCAGAAGACGAGCCGAAAGGTCATCCCATTATTCATCGAGCGTTCAATGAAGATCGAGATCGCGCACTCAGCCAGGGGCCGATATGCACAATATCACCCGAAACCTGGAGGCAGAGTTCAATGAAGCCGACTTGATGCCGAAGACCAAGGAAGCAGCGATCATGGCCGCGACAGCATACATTGCCGCGAACGCATCTAACGGTGACGAGCATATGCGACACCTGCGAAATTTAGCGCTCGAAGGAGTAAGGGTGCTGCAAGGCACGCCTGGCTCAGTACATGGCGCGACAACAACAAGAATCGCTCCACCGCCGGAGCAAGCCAGGCACCCAGCACCGGCGCCAGCCGTAGCGCCTCGAACGCAAGTGGTCGAACCTGTCAATGGAGAGCTCCGGCACGGTCTGGCCCAGCATAGATTCGACCAGGGGCGAGCACGGCGCGAGGCTGAAACGTTCGGCGGGCCCAGCGATGGACTCTGCGGGGCAGAATGCTTTAGCCTCCTGATCCGTTCCGCACCATTGCCGAAAGGGATCAAACTCAGCGACGGCATAGTCAAATTCAATGGGCAGCAGGATCCCCGAATTTGGCTAGATGACTTCATAACCGCTGTCAAAATCAGCGGCGGATCTAGGGACAACGCCCTTCAGTTGTTATCGCTGCACCTAAAGGATAACGCAAGGGCATGGTTGAACAATCTCGCCCCAGATAGCATCCGCTCCTGGGAAAAGTTTCGGCAAGCGTTTATCGCAAATTTCCGAGGCACTTCACGATGACCCACGTCATTCGAAGAACTCCGCCTATGCGTGCAGAGAACCGGAGAGAACCTGAGATCATACATCTCACGGTGGATCAGCCTCCGGAACACGACGGAAAACATTTTGCCCGAAAGGGCTATCGACGCCTTTCGGGATGGTCTCTTTCGACGCGACTTCAAGGAAGAGCTGGGACGCTGCAAGCCTAGGACCATCGACCACCTCATGAGCCTGGCAAACGAATGGGCTGATGGCGAAGACTCCATCTCGGCTCCCAAAAGCCGCCGTCGGTCAGCAGAATGCGACGTCGACGCGAAGGACCAGTTCCATCCGGGATCCCGAAAGAAAGGTCGCCGAAGCCGCTACGACAATGCGGAGAACACATACATGGTAGCAGCAGGCTACGTGCACGAGGACCGCGACGACAATCACGACTTACCGCGCCGAGGAAACAATTACTACGGCAGTAGCAGTCGTGATTTGAAACCCAGCAAGGAGTGGCGTCGACGACAGCCACAGCTGTCGGCAGAGGAGATGCTTGATAGCGGATGCCCGAGGCATACGTACCTCGATAAGGATGGGGTACGAAAACCTGCACACCTCCTCATCGAGTGCAGGGAATTCCTTCGTCTCAACCGGGCACTTCAGGAGAGGATGAACACTGAGCAACCAGTGGCAGGGGCGATAGCCTACAACGCTCCACCGCCACCGCCGAACCCACCAGCAAACGTCGTACAGCAAAGTCACCAGGCCGCTACGATCCAGCAAGTCGAGCAACGACAGCCGGCCAACGAGGAAGAAGAGTTCCCGCCGCCAAGAGGTTTCGTGCCCATGATCCAGAGGGGGCGCCCGACGAATAAAGTGCAGCGAAAACACGCAAGGGAAGTGTTCCACGCCGAACACGCCCCACCGGCCACTCCCGAATACCTGAATTGGTCCGAACATCCGATCGGTTTCGACCGGTCAGATCATCCACCGAAGATCCCACGCCCAGGACACCATGCTTTGGTCCTTGAGGCGCAAATAGGGGGTTTCACCTCGAAAAAGGTGTTCATGGACGGAGGCAGCAGCTTGAACCTCATCTACGCAGACATACTTCGAAAGATCAAGATCCCGCTAAATAATCTCCTGCCAACGGAGACTTCCTTCCACGGAATCGTCCCAGGGAAGCCGACAATTCCACTGGGAGCGATACATCTCGATGTCATCTTCGGCACTCCAGCAAACTTCAGAAAGGAGAAGATCGAATTCGAGGTGGTCGACTGGCCCTCGCAGTACCATGCCATCCTCGGGCGACCAGCGTTTGCCCGATTCATGGCGGTACCCCACTACGCCTACCTCAAGCTGCGGATGCCCGCAAACAAAGGACCACTGACGATCAGCGGCAGTTTCGCACGTTCAGAAAACTGCGACAAGGACTTCAACAACATGTCCCAGACCTTCGGAGTGCATGAAGAACTGCACCACATTCGGGAGGCCACCGTCATGGACATCGATCCGCCGGCGCAGCAGAACGCCCCAGAGCTGTCTTTCGATGCCACCAAAGACACCCGAGAGCACCAGATCCACCCGACCGACCCAACTAAGACGGCGCGGGTGTCAAACTCTCTCTCTCCCGCATAGGAAAGCGCGCTCGTCGAGTTCCTCCGTGAGCACTGGAGGATGTTCGCCTGGTGCCCAGCTGACATGCCAGGCATCCCCAGGGAACTCGCCGAGCACGAGCTTAAGATATTTCCAAACGCGAAACCGGTCAAGCAGTCTATGCGACGGTACAATCCAGAGAAGGCCAAGTCGATGGGCGAAGAAATCAATCGCCTCCTCGAAGCCAAGTTCATCAGGGAGATCAAGGAAGCCACGTGGCTCTCGCCACCGGTCATGGTGGAGAAGAAGGACACGAAGATCTACAGGATGTGCATCGATTTCACAGCCTTAAACAAACACTGCCCGAAGGATTACTTCCCCCTGCCCCGAATCGACCAGATCATCGATTCCACGGCAGGATGCGAACGTCTTTCGTTCCTCGATGCGTACTCCGGGTATAATCAGATACGGCTGAAAGTGGAAGACGAGGACAAGACGGCGTTCATCACCCCGCACGGGGTATACTGCTACATGACGATGCCCTTCGGGCTCAAGAACACCGGAGCCACCTATCAACGGTGTATGCAGGCGTGCCTGAAGGAACAAATCGGCCGCAACATCAAAGTATATGTCGACGACATTGTCATCAAGACCGCGAAAGCAGACAGCTTGCTCGACGATCTTTGAGAAACCTTCGCTAACCTCGACAGATATAGCATCAAGCTTAACCCGAAGAAGTGCTCTTTCGGGGTACCCACTGGCCAACTGCTGGGCTATCTAATTTCCGAGAGAGGGATCGAAGGCAACCCAGAGAAGATACATGCCATCATCAACATGCAGCCTCCGAAGACGCTTCGACACGTCCAGCAGTTGACAGGTTGACTCGCAGCGCTTAGCCGCTTCATCAGCAAGCTTGGCGAAAAAGCGCTCCCTTTTTATCGGCTGCTCCGGAAAACGGACAACTTCACGTGGACCGAAGAGGCGCAAGCCGCGTTCGAAGATCTCAAGCGCCGTCTATCGACCTCCCCAGTTCTCGTCACGCCTCGCGAAAAAGAGCCCATGTTGCTATACATTGCGGCTACAAATCAAGTCGTCAGTTCAGTGCTTGTGGTCGAACGCGCAGAAGAGGGCAAAGAGCACGGGGTACAGAGACCCGTGTACTACCTGAGCGAAGTTTTGTCGCCGACCAAGCAAAGATACCCCCATTATCAGAAGTTGGCATACGCCATATACATGACGGGGAAGAAACTGCCACACTATTTCGAGGGCCACTCCATCATAGTAGTGGCCTCGAATCCAGTCTCCAGCATCCTCAATAACCCAGACGCCATAGGGCGTGTCTCGCTATGGGGAATCACGCTAGGACCCTGGGAAATCACGTACCAGCGCCAGTCCGCGATCAAGTCACAGGTCCTACCGGATTTCATAGCCGAGTGGACAGAAGCTCAGATGCCCGAGCTCCCAGACCTGTCGAACAGCTGGACCATCTTCGTCGACGGGTCCAAGCGGGTTTCGGGGGCAGGGGCAGGAGTGGTCCTGGTGTCACCGCAAGGGGACAGGATGCGCTACGTCCTCCGCATGCGCTTCCCGAATCCCTCCAACAACGAGGCGGAATACGAAGCCGTCCTTCACGGTATGCGCATGGCGAAGGCCTGCGGGGCCACCCGCATCAAGATTCATGGGGACTCGAACCTCATCGCCCAGCAAGTCATGAAGGAGTGCGACGCAACCTGCGCGAACATGATCGCATATCGCGCCATGTACGACAAGCTCGAAGGCGAATTCGAGGGCTGCGAAGTAACGCACATCGGCAGGGAAAGCAATGAGGAGGCAGACAACCTGGCCAACGTCGGCTCAAGGTGCCTACCAATACCGCCCGGAGTCTTCTTCGAAGAGATATTCGAACGCTCTGTCAAGATCAAGCCAGCAACTGACCCGGCGTTAGCAACACGCCCGGGGGCTCAGTCGGACAATACCGCTCCGGCAGCAGGAGCAGCAGACCTCCCGAAGGATGCAGCCGCGGTCATGCTCGTCGAAGCAACATGGACAAGACCATACTTGGCATACCTAACGCGGGGCGAGCTCCCAGAAGATCCCATCCATCGCCGACAAGTCATGCGGCGCTCCAAGGCCTTCATGATAATCAACGGGGAACTCTACAAGCGCAGCACCACAGGAGTGCTCCAACGGTGCATAGCGCAGGAAGATGGGATTGCTCTCCTTCGGGAAATCCACGAAGGAACCTGTGGACACCACGCTTGCAGTCGAACCCTCGTGGCCAAGGCTTTTCGATCCGGATTCTACTGGCTATCCGCCCTCTACGATGCCAGGAACATCGTCCAGCACTGCGAAGCATGCCAGTTATTCGCCACCAATCCGCACGCGCCGGCGTCCGAACTGCACACCATCCCTGTGGCCTGGCCCTTCGCACAATGGGGACTCGATCAAGTGGGACCTCTCCCCAAGTCATCCAGAGGAGGTCATACCTACCTTCTAGTCGCAGTGGACAAGTTTTCCAAATGGATAGAGGCTGTTCCGGTCACCAATCAAGAGGCGACCACGGCAGTCAAATTCTTCGAGTCCATCGTCTACCGATACGGCATCCCGAACAACATCATCACCGACAACGGCACCAACTTCACTTCGGGCGAATTCCAGGATTTCGCCAAAAACCTTGGCATCAAGCTCAAGTACGCTTCGGTGGCGCACCCCAAGTCTAATGGACAAGTCGAAAAAGCCAACGGACTTGTATGCGGAGGCCTGAAGAAGCGACTGCTTCGACCCCTCAAGCGCGCAGCAGGCGCCTGGGTCGAGGAACTGCCGTCGGTGTTATGGAGCCTGCGAACAACGCCCAACTCGTCGACAGGCTACACACCCTTCTTCGTGCTTTTCGGAGCAGAAGCAGTGCTACCCACGGACGTACGCTACAGCGCGCCCCGCGTCGCTGCCTACGTCGAGGAAGATGCGGACAAGGCGTTAGCAGACGCCCAAGACCTGCTGGACGAAGCTCGAGACGTTGCCCTCGTTCGATCGGCGGTCTACCAGCAGAGCCTCCGCAACTACCACAGCAGACGGGTACGCGGACGCTCTTTCGAGCCGGGCGACCTTGTGCTCCGACTCAAGCAGACAAGCACATCAAAGCTGGAGCCACCATGGGAAGGCCCGTATCTTGTCCACGAGGTCATCCCGGGAGGAGCATATCGTCTACGCAACCCGAAGACGGGGAAAGACGTAGAGAACCCATGGAACGCCGCGCAATTGCGCCGCTTCTATCCTTAGCTAGCAAAGCTGTCTCCTCTACCCCCTCTAATATGTAATCAAGTGTCGGCAGCAGTCCGCACCCAACACTGTGCCCTCGGCACCAAGCAATAAAGTTCAAGTTCCTCACTTCATGAGTTAACATATCTGCATACTCACGCTCGGGGGCTCAGCCTTTCGACCCACGCTCGGGGGCTCAGCCTTTCGACCCACGCTCGGGGGCTCAGCCTTTCGACCTACGCTCGGGGGCTTCGACCCACGCTCGGGGGCTCAGCCTTTCGACCCACGCTCGGGGGCTTCGACCCACGCTCGGGGGCTTCGACCTACGCTCGGGGGCTTCGACCCACGCTCGGGAGCTCAGCCTTTCGACCCACGCTCGGGGGCTTCGACCTACGCTCGGGGGCTCAGCCTTTCGACCCACGCTCGGGGGCTTCGACCTACGCCCGGGGGCTCGGCCTTTTGACCAACACTCGGGGACTTCGCCCACGTTCGAGAGCCACGTCCTCTCGACCTACGTTTGGGGACTTTTCGCCCTCATAATCTACACTCGAGATCTTCGTCCTTTTGCTACAGACGAATGACAATATACAAATGCATACACAGAGTAAAGATACAAGCACGGCCACAGGGCTAATTCATGGTGCCGCGGCACCCTGGTTCGCTCTCTGTCGATCACTCTCGACGACAATCTGTCGAGCAATACAGTCGCCTGTACCTCTACAAGCAGCATAGTGATGCTCCATATTGTAGCGACCACTGGGCAACGGAGGAAGCGTCTTCAGAAGCTCCAGATCGATCTCAGGGTAGTGAGCACGCACGAAAGCAAGTGCGACCATAGCCCCTCAGCGCAAGTGCTCCCGGACAAAGGAGTACACAGCATTCCCATTCTCGAATCGATCAAGTAGCGCCGGCAGGCCTTTGGGTTGATTGTTCAAGGGGAACATCACCTAGTGCACCAGCGCAAGGGCGCTTCGGCTCGTCTCAAACAGCACACCAGCTTGAGCAATCCTGTCCTGAAGAAGCGTCAGCTTCATTGCCTTCGACCGATCAGCCCAGAAGTTGTCAGCAACAGAGTTGGCATGTGTCTGAGCAGCAACAAGATGCGCGTTCACGCGTCGGGCTTCAGCTGCACTATCGAGGCACACATCTGCGAAAAGGGCCCGAAGATCAAATCTTGCACACCCAAGTCACAATACAGAGCGAAAGAGGTCTAGAGACTCACACTTCAGAGATTTTCCAAGATTCTCGATCTCGTCGAGAAGAAATTTCTCGCAGTCCGCAGCATGCGACGCCTTCGACAAAGCAACGTCGACCTTGGCAGTAACCACCCTCAATTGACGCTGAGTATTTTGGAGTTGGTCACGCAACGATCGAATCAGCGACAATTCGCCTGAGGAAGGAGTTCTTCGCTGAACGGCACCAGAAGTACTGCTAACCGTTTCGTACGAAACAGGCCAAGCACCAGAAATCAGCGAAGGATCCTGCACGAGGAGTCGAGCATCACATACAAGCATTCGGCAGCCAAGTGACAAGCAGATAAACATAACAAAGGAGCAATTTTTACACCAGAAAGAAGTCCTAGTCAGGATCATTGCCCTCGGCATAAGACCACGAAAGCTAATTACAAGTGGGCGAGAAGCATTGCTCGCACTACGCTGAACTACCAGCCTTGCTAGACGGTGCGCCGGATGCGCCACGCCTCTGAGCTCTCGCCGCTGCACGCTTCTCGTTCTTCTCGGCCAGAAAACTCATCATTCGGGCAGCCAGTTCTCGAGCACGGGCAACATAAGTCTTGGCAGACTTGTCGCGCCCGTCCTTATCTTTCGGGTACGTGCTCGTGACCTTGTCAGCGTCGAACTCCACGTCGTGCATCATCATCATGGAGAAGACAGACTCGGAGCCAATAGTTACCTATCGGCGTACCGCGGCAAGTAAAGGGTCTTCGCCGTCCGCCTTCACTGCCAGAGCTTCGAGGATCCCCGCCATAGTGTCGCTGGTCGAGTCGGGTACAGACGTATCCCGAACGCGAACAAGTGTCGACCGCACCCGCGCTAGGAGGTTAGCAACCTCTCGACTCAGGCGTTCGACGACGCCGACACTGGATTCGATTCCAGCGGGCTCCTTCATAGCTCCGGCATCCAATTCGGCAGCAGCTACAAGTGAGAGTAGACCACCAGGTCAACAATGGGACTGTTCGGCATGAAAAGTAATCCAGACAAAGCTCGAGAACTCACCACGCAAGGCACCAAGCGAAGTTTGCAAGCGCTGGTGTAGTTCTCCTTCTCTCGTTTCGGCGTCTAGGCAGCTTTTCTTCGCGCGCTCTTGAGCTTCAGACGATTCGACCTTCAGTCGGGCGATTTCGTCGTTCAGCTCAGTGACTTTAGCCTTCAAACCTGAATTTTCAGTGGCAAGGTTGTCCAGCTGAGATTTCAGGGAAGTCTTGTCAGCAGCAGCCTGAGCTCCGATCCCTAAACAATTAAAAGGGTGTCGTCAGAAGCGTCATATCATACACAAAGCAAAATTTTACAAGTAAGGTAGCAGTACTCACGACGAGTTTCGTCGAGCAGCTCGGACAGCTTTCGGTTCTCTTCTTCTAAGGCGAAGAAGCTCTTACAAACCTTCGATAGGTCCCTAACAACAGGCTAAAGAAGGCAAGGCAAAAGATTAACCTTCGAGTCATGGTTTGGAGGGCAAGCCTAAGTGTAAACACTTAGACTCACCCTCGGGGGCTACTAATGGTCAAACACGCGAAGCGCAAGCGGAAAATCTTCGAACTTACATGGTTGCTAGGACCAGAAGGCCCGTCAGACGAGGAGACAAGCACGAACTCATGTTCCGACGCCTTCTTCTTGGAAGAGGTCGAAGGCTTCGTCAGAGCGGCTTCGGGGGTGGCAACGTCGGCAGCCTTCTCCTGAGAGTCTGCAGTTTGTTCGAGGGCATCGTCGTGTGGTCGGACCTGGTATTGGTCTTGATCCCCCGGACAGGTTGCTGTTTCCTCGGTAGAAGATCTGAAACAAGCATCAATGTCAGAATCGAACAATCAAGTTGAAACAAGACCACAAGATGCACGAAGGCAAACTTACGATGCGTCGATCCTGAACTTCAGAAGGTTTCTCCTCTCTGTTCGAGGAGGAGGGCGGCGGCTCAAAGGCGAAGCGGGGATCGCACTGTTGCCGTCATCACCCGAAGTAAAACGGGTGTCATCAGGGTCTTCCGAATCTTCGACAACGTCCGCAATTCGTTGTCTCTTCGGGGCCCTCGGTGGCGACGGAGCAGCGGAGGTCGATTCCTCCAGCACTTCGGTGAAATCACGCCCCGGATATTCGCCCATCTCGGGCTGGGGCGGATAGCATCGAGCTATGTCGATCACCTGCGCGGAGATGTACACTGCATTCAGTACTGGCCGATTCGGCTGTGAAGAAAGAAAGGGATCCGATTAAGGTCAAAGTCGTACCTCGGTACGGGGAAAGACCTTGCTGAAAGCCACTGCGCCGAAGATTTTTGGCACGGGATCTTTCTTCTTGATGTTCGTAACGGCGCGTACGCACTCGTCGATCTCGGCCTCGTGCAGCTCGTCCTGGGAGACGCGGGTCGGGTACAGACGTATCCCGAACTGCCAGAGCTTCGAGGATCCCCGCCATAGTGTCGCTGGTCGAGTCGGGTACAGACGTATCCCGAACGCGAACAAGTGTCGACCGCACCCGCGCTAGGAGGTTAGCAACCTCTCGACTCAGGCGTTCGACGACGCCGACACTGGATTCGATTCCAGCGGGCTCCTTCATAGCTCCGGCATCCAATTCGGCAGCAGCTACAAGTGAGAGTAGACCACCAGGTCAACAATGGGACTGTTCGGCATGAAAAGTAATCCAGACAAAGCTCGAGAACTCACCACGCAAGGCACCAAGCGAAGTTTGCAAGCGCTGGTGTAGTTCTCCTTCTCTCGTTTCGGCGTCCAGGCGGCTTTTCTTCGCGCGCTCTTGAGCTTCAGACGATTCGACCTTCAGTCGGGCGATTTCGTCGTTCAGCTCAGTGACTTTAGCCTTCAAACCCGAATTTTCAGTGGCAAGGTTGTCCAGCTGAGATTTCAGGGAAGTCTTGTCAGCAGCAGCCTGAGCTCCGATCCCTAAACAATTAAAAGGGTGTCGTCAGAAGCGTCATATCATACACAAAGCAAAATTTTACAAGTAAGGTAGCAGTACTCACGACGAGTTTCGTCGAGCAGCTCGGACAACTTTCGGTTCTCTTCTTCTAAGGCGAAGAAGCTCTTACAAACCTTCGACAGGTCCCTAACAACAGGCTAAAGAAGGCAAGGCAAAAGATTAACCTTCGAGTCATGGTTTGGAGGGCAAGCCTAAGTGTAAACACTTAGACTCACCCTCGGGGGCTACTAATGGTCAAACACGCGAAGCGCAAGCGGAAAATCTTCGAACTTACATGGTTGCTAGGACCAGAAGGCCCGTCAGACGAGGAGACAAGCACGAACTCATGTTCCGACGCCTTCTTCTTGGAAGAGGTCGAAGGCTTCGTCAGAGCAGCTTCGGGGGCGGCAACGTCGGCAGCCTTCTCCTGAGAGTCTGCAGTTTGTTCGAGGGCATCGTCGTGGGGTCGGACCTGGTATTGGTCTTGATCCCCCGGATAGGTTGATGTTTCCTTGGTAGAAGATCTGAAACAAGCATCAATGTCAGAATCGAACAATCAAGTTGAAACAAGACCACAAGATGCACGAAGGAAAACTTACGATGCGTCGATCCCGAACTTTAGAAGGTTTCTCCTCTCTGTTCGAGGAGGAGGGCGGCGGCTCAAAGGTGAAGCGGGGATCACACTATTGCCGTCATCACCCAAAGTAAAATGGGTGTCATCAGGGTCTTCCGAATCTTCGACAACGTCCGCAATTCGTTGTCTCTTCGGGGCCCTCGGTGGCGACGGAGCAGCGGAGGTCGATTCCTCCAGCACTTCAGTGAAATCGCGCCCCGGATATTCGCCCATCTCGGGCTGGGGCGGATAGCATCGAGCTATGTCGATCACCTGCGCGGAGATGTACACTGCATTCAGTACTGGCCGATTCGGCTGTGAAGAAAGAAAGGGATCCGATTAAGGTCAAAGTCGTACCTCGGTGCGGGGAAAGACCTTGCTGAAAGCCACTGCGCCGAAGATTTTCGGCACGGGATCTTTCTTCTTGATGTTCGTAACGGCGCGTACGCACTCGTCGATCTCGGCCTCGTGCAGCTCGTCCTGGGAGACGCGGGTCGAATCCCGACGATCGCTGTAATCCCACATGCAGTGGGCTCGAGCAGCGAGCGGCTGGATTCGACGCTCGATGAAGGTCCGGATGAGCTGGATCCCCGAAAGCTCCTTCTTCGGAGTAGCTCGAAGCTGTTGGATCTTCTCCATCAGCGGCTCCATAGTCTTCAGCTCCTCGTCCGAAAGGTCGTGTCTCCAGGAGACACGAGGTCGAAGAACGCCGGTGGGATGGAATTCCTCGAGTCCGAAGTTTTCGCCGTTGGAGGATTTGTCCTTGGCATAGTACCACTTCGTCCTCCACCCGGGATTGTTTTCGGGTGTTTGGAGGTTGAAATACTCGACGTCTGGGCGCACTTGGACGCCGAAACCTCCGGTTTGATATGGCAGAGGGTGCCGAATAACAAAGATTCGGCGCCACAGTGCCCAGTGGGGTTCGATCCCTAGGAAGCACTCACAGAGCGTGATAAAGCACGCAATGTGAAGGATGGAATTGGGATTCAGGTCGTGGAGCTGAATCCTGTAAGCAAAAAGAAGACCGCGGAGGAAAGGATGCGAGGGAAAAGACAAACCCCGCAGCAAGAAGGCAATGAAGATTACCCGGAATCCAGGAGGAGGCCGGGGAACGATCTCCGGACCGGTGGCGAGCGATTCCGCCGACGCGTTCTTCAGCAGGCCCATCTTCTCGGCCTGGGACAACTCCTTGTTCCCGACCTTGGTCTGGACCCAACGGCCAACGGCGGAGCCTTCGGCGTCGGCCGTCTTGGCCTTCTTGGCGGCAGCAGCGGCACCGGCGGCGGTGGAGCTCCTCTTACCCATGGCCTCGGGGCGCAGCGAGAGTCGCGGAAATGGAGATGAGAATGCAGAGCTACAGGAGCAATGCGCGAGGAAGAAGATGGTGGCGGCGGAGTAGGACGGACTGTTTACCCTGCTGCCGTTATTTATTCCACCTCTGGGAATCTGCGTTAGATCTCAGCCGTCCACGGCGAAGTGGAAACGACTGAGCTGATCCAGCCATCCACGTGTCAGCACGGGGGCACCGCGGCGTCCACTACGCACGATAATCAAGGAAACCGCGCCGGTTATTTCTCACCCACGCGCGGGACATGCGGTCAAATTCTGTCAACGGCCGAGACGCGCAGCCGGGGGGCCCACCATACGTCTAGTCCTGGCGGGGTCAGGTCACTCCTGCAGAAGATGATGTGACAACTCGACGAAGCATATCGTCAGCGATGACGCGTTTCTTTGGGTGGATCGATTCAACTTCGATTCAAAGGGCAAAGATTGGCGAAAGTTCTTTCGAGTCTCGAAGGTACGTATCTCTTGCACTCAGACGGTCTTTCGACTGGGGTTTCTTCGAGGTCTTTTGTGCCACCCGAATACTCACAGAGTTTTTCGACGATTCCGTCTTTCGCTGAACATTTGCTCCTTCGAGGGATTTTCTGATCGAAATTGTACTCAAATTATCTCTTTCGGGCCAACAGTGCCTTCAAGATATTCGAGGCAGGGCTTCGGCCCCTCGAATTATCTCTTTCGGGCCAACAGTGCCTTCAAGATATTCGAGGCAGGGCTTCGGCCCCTCGAATTATCTCTTTCGGGCCAACAGTGCCTTCAAGATATTCGAGGCAGGGCTTCGGCCCCTCGAATTATCTCTTTCGGGCCAACAGTGCCTTCAAGATATTCGAGGCAGGGCTTCGGCCCCTCGAATTATCTCTTTCGGGCCAACAGTGCCTTCAAGATATTCGAGGCAGGGCTTCGGCCCCTCGAATTATTTCTTTCGGGCCAACAGTGCCTTCAAGATATTCGAGGTAGGGTTTCGGCCCCTTGAGTTATCTCTTTCGGGCTAACAGCGCCTTCAAGATATTCAAAGCCAGGCTTCGGTCCCCCAAATTGCCTTTTTGGCCCAGCGATGACTTCAAAGAATTTGAGCTCGAGTTATAGACCGTCGAGTCATCCTCTTTTGAACCTTTCTTTCGAGCTATCAACGCTCCTCAATCAACATGCCCGAATCTTGGTGGCAATATACCAGTTCGGATGCCGTATGTCAAATACGAAGGTAAGTCCACGGTTTGCAACACCGAATGGCCCGGTATTCGTATCAAACGCGCTCTGCCGGAAATTTTCCATACCTACGGTATGAAGCTTGCACCGATGGACGCATCGGGTGCCTCACCAATAAACTGGGCTCCGACTTGGTAAGTCCAACGCGGCTCAGGTCGGGGTAGCACCAGCCCACACGGGTTTGAGTCGGGGGACTCGAATCTGAGTAAGCTAACCGAATGTCTTTGCAGCAATGCAATTAACTGAGACCCGGCGTGAGTTTCAGGCCAGTTATGCGCATCCCTCTGCAAACCCAACTTAGCACTTTCGAGGCTCTAAATGAGAGTGGCTCGAAAATCTCGTACCAAAACAAGCATACTACTCAAATGACCTCTGTACATTTGCAGCTCTACAGGCTAAGTGCTCATATCGGGTGCGGCTGGGAAGACTTTCGGGAGGAGTCCCTGCCATAGTCTTCGGCTATCCCAGGCACTCGGGGGCTACTGACGAAGGAATGACAAACGGGCCCCCGATATTCGCCTACCTGGTTTTCGGCCCGGGGAGGGTGTCTCACGAAAGGCTTTCGAGGCCTATCAAGGCAGTGGCCTGGCGCGGCCCAGGAGCAATACTTGGTGCACAAGCAAGATTTCGAGGAGTCCAAGTTAGACTAGTCCTCGATTGATCCGATCTGTACTTGGCTTGAGAGACACTCCTGAGACCTAGCCTTGACTTATAAAAGGCTGGGAGGGAGGTCTCGAAACCCTAGACGCTTTTCCACCCACCTCACGCCGGAGCGCTCGACAACTTAGAGCTCTCTGCTTTCGGCTAGATCCAATCTACGCCGCCATTGTAACACCATCATCGCAACCACTCCATCAATACAAAGTCAGACAAGCAGAACGTAGGCCTTTTACCTTTCGAGGGGGCTGAACCTGGGTAAATCCTCGCGTCCCTCTGCTTTCGTCTGATCGCCGTCGAGTTCGCCAGGTCCCCAACACGCTTCCTAGATCGAAAGCCCTTCGACATGGACATTGCCGAGTTAGAACCTCGTCGGTAATTATAGATACTACTACGGTTCCATAATTGTTACTGTATCATGGTTTCAGTTTAAATTTGTACTACGACTACAAATACCAAGAGAATTATAAAACAAGGGAGTAGTAGATAAGTAGGAAAACGTCGTCACCTACGTTGCTCTCCCCGCTGCTGAGGTTAGTCATTTCAGTTTATTTCGTCAGTCGCGACACGGATGGCCGAATCCCATGGCGTGACAAGATCAACGTCAACTTGGTGGCGAGCAATTCTGTATTGCCAAATGTGGAGAGTCCCGAACGCCAACGAGACATTGAAAGTTGAAACGGCATGGAGGTCGTTTTCTTGGACAGAATTTTCACTCGAACTTACGGTTGGCCGAAAGAGTGCGGCAGCCTTGCTGCGAGCTTGTGTAGTCGTGGCTTATGCAGAAAACGGAACTTGAGGCTGGTGTTTGTGCTTCGCAGGACTTTGCCCACACATGACCACAGGTTTCCGTCAGAGAGGGACATTTGGACAGTCAGAGAAACGGAACTTGAGTGCATTGCAGGCATCACACCACGTTATGTTACTCCAGCAAGCGACTATAATAATTACACTAAAAAAAGCCAGCAATAATTAGTACTACCACGCTACTGGACACGAACGCAATGTCGCAATTCCAACCCCTTAATTTACGCGTGAAGCGCAAAGAGACGAAAAAGTATCCCTCACAAAAAATAAGAGACGAAAATGTAACGATACGACAGCACCCTAGCTGTTCATCCACGCACCAACAATTGTACAAATACAATACCGCCATGTGCTCACAGCCACAAAGCTCCTCACGCTACAGCAACCGGAGTGGATTTATCTGATGTCTACAAGTTTAGATAGCTGTGATTGGTCGACTAGAAAGAGCGGTTCATCATCTTTGTTCCTTTGTAACGAAGTTACCTGCAGCATCTAAAAAGAAGAAGAATTATTTGCACCCTAGGGGAGCGTTTGGTAGTCATGGGGCCTTTTGGCCGGCATCCAGAGATATGAAAACGGGCCGTTTGATTTCCTAGACTCCCCGTGTTGTCGTATGACGTGAACTTTAAATGAGTAGTTAGCATAAAACCACGACATTGAAGGCCAAATTTTGAAAAACCACGACTTTACGTTTGAATCGCAAAAAACCATGACTTTTTAGGTAATTATTCGCAACGTGCACTGATTTGGGAATGATCTCGAATTGACAGGGAACTGACAGGTGGGACCCACCAGTGCTGATGTGGCAAAAAATAAAGTTATTTGTTGAGTTGGATAGGGGGCCCACATGTCAGCACTGGTGGGTCCCATCTGTCAGTTTCCTGTTAATTCGAGATCAATCCCGAATCTGTGCACATTGCGAATAATTACCCAAAAAGTCATGGTTTTTTGCGATTCAAACGTAAAGTCGTGGTTTTTCGAAATTTAGCCTTCAATGTCGTGGTTTTATGCTAACAACTCACTTTAAAGAACCTCTCGGCCTGGGAGCCAGGCCCGTTGTTGTGCAAAGGTTGCACAAGTGGGGAAGGTAGAGCGAAACCCCACGTCCCTTGGGGGACACGTGCCGTAACTCCCCTCACCGTCCACTCCTCCTCTCACTCTCTCTCTTTCCACTCTCATCCCTAAAATTTACATCACAAGGTTGGCGGTTGCACTACCTCGGCCAAAATCCGCCGCATCGCCGCAAGGAGGAGTCGGACTGGACGAGGAGACGACGACGACCTCGACCTAGACCGTGTCGCTGACATAGACCTCGATCTACACCTTGACCTGGACCTCGGCAATGGTGGTACACATTTTACCATCCTCTCCCTCGCTTGTTCATCATAGATCTGCCTGCACACGCATGGTTGTGCACAATGGTATGACATGAACACTAGATCTAATATGCTTGCTCTTCAGGATTTCATTGCCGTTCTTCTTAATTTAGGACTAGCACGTAGAGTATTTAGATGTTCACGATTTGGATTATCTTTGCACTAGTACTTGCACTTCGCATGCACGAAAGTCTATTTTCATATCGGATGCAACATGCATCCAGATTGATGCAATCTTGTGAACTGGTTTTTATGAGTACTAGCATGTTATAGCTTTGTAGATTGATGCACACTTCTGATTCAAACAATATAACATATGCAAACTAGCCGATGGTTGGACCACTGATGCAAGTTATGTGAGATATTGAGCATTTATCAACTACTAAGCTATACCCAATGTGGTATTGCTTAGTACTTGCTAAATGTTCAATTATCTCATTGATTAATGTGTTGATATTTCATATGACGCCTACAATTTTGATTTTTGCTCGATGACATGCCAATGATTATATTGAGTAGCACATTATAAGCTAAGGATGATCTACAACTTAATTAGG
This sequence comes from Dactylis glomerata, assembly GCA_007115705.1. Taxonomy (NCBI): domain Eukaryota; kingdom Viridiplantae; phylum Streptophyta; class Magnoliopsida; order Poales; family Poaceae; genus Dactylis; species Dactylis glomerata. The sequence goes on along the minus strand of QXEO01000444.1, from coordinate 2,852,485 downwards.
CCCTTGCAACAACACATCTGTATTACATGATCCTGGGTTGTAGGGCATCTGGGCATCTCTTAGCTAATGAATGCTTCTCTTCTGTATGAGGCTATTTGTTTATGCTTGTTTTTTAACCATTGATTGAATGTGTCACCTTACTGACACCACAGTGTTGCTATTCAACTTTCTACATTACACGAATGTTGCTCCTTTTGCATTGACTTTGGTTGAATAGCATCAATCTTGGTGTAGACTGTGGTTTCTATTATGAGGCATGTGAGTGTGACTATATGTTTTATGCATTGTTGTATGAGTTGTTCTTTTGCCAATGATAAAATTGTGTCACAATGCAAGCCAAAGGGATTGTCCGTACACCTAGTCCTATGCAAAAGCAGATTGCTTGCACACTAGACTTGGTTTGCGAACAGTCCCTTTGCCTTTTGTGTCAACCTATATATGAGGCGTTCTCTGTTCTCTCTTCATGTGATCCTATGATGATCTGCACACATAAATTCAAGTTCGTAGTTGTAGGATGGAGTGACTGGAACTAGATGATGTGCGGAAACTCATTGGTTCCGTAATCTTTTGGTTCCAGTCACCCCAGCTCTACCAACGTATGTGCACCCTGTCTAAGGTTTGCTTCTTTATTTTGCAGGCTAAGATCAACCTAGGTGCACCTGAGGATGATCCGGGCTCAAGCAAGAGGCCTTGAGGAAGGCTGGCCAACGTAGGCCACTTCCACGAGGAGGCAGGTCCGGAGAACTTCATTCAGATCATATTCCAGGCGACCTTGGGCATGATCCAAATCCCTTCCAAGTTTTTCGATAGCTTCGGAGCCATCCCTAGGAAGATCATCGTCCTCACCAACACCGGGTGTAGCTGGATGATCAACACCAAGTACGATGGCGGGAAGGCCATCATCGATCAGGGGTGGGCAACCTTTGCCATTGTCCACGATCTTAGGGTTGGCTACTTCCTCACCTTCCGCAAGGAAGCTCCGGGTGTCTACTGAGCGTTCATCTTCGGCTACACCTGCACTGAGGTCATGACCAGGTGCCCGGACCACGGAGATGAAACCATGTTGATTGCGGAAGAGGAATATATTTGAAGCTGTTGTCCATGTGTAGTTTTGATTCTGAATTATGGTTGTGTCAGTATTGTGTATACTTTGGTTATCTCGTGGATCTAAATTTAGCTACAGTCCATCTGAACTTTCAAATCTTGTCGATGTTTCTGAATTGAAGTGTTCTAAACTTTCATGTTTTTTGTTGTGCATCAGTCTGGTAATGTAGTTACCGGACTCAGTGTCGAGGTGCCAACCAAGAGCGGGCTACTCCATAGGCTTCAAACCGGGCAACCAAACAAGCTCTTCCAAATCTCCAGTGAGCGAAAAATCCCTTGACAAGCAGCCAAACAGATTGCCATTTATAGCACGTGGCTTATTTCAAACAGATTGTGGACTTTGGAGCCTGTCCCCAGTGAGCTTCAAAATTGATCCAGGCTACTAAACACGACTTAGATATTCGTTCACGTACCAACGATAATATAATATCGCCATAAGTTCACAGCCACAAACTCCTCACGCTACAGCAACCAGAGTGGATTTATCTGATGCGTACGAACAACTCAGATAGCTGTGATTGACTATAACGGTTGGTCATCTCGTTCCTTCGTCCAAATGGAGAGGCCAGAGTGTTCTGAACGCCAACAACGCACAGGACCAAGAAGATAGGGTCAGGAGGGGGCGTTAACGTGTTTGACTGAATATATGTATCGTAATGCAAAACTATGGCCGCAATTTAGTTCTCGCTTCTGGACGTCACCGAGTTGGCGCCAAGATGGCATAATCAATTGCGCGCCCACGAGGCGCACGAGGACACCAGGTCCATTTTGTGGTTGATTTGGCAAATCGTCTGCCGACAGAATGCTCGCTGATGGCATGGAACGGAAGCAGTTGCAGATTTGCTTCAGTTATCTTCAGATATGCAACAGAACAGTCTGAGATTCTTCAGTTATGCAACAAGGAAACAGAAACAGTCGTAGAATCTTCAGTTATGCAAGGCAACACTGCAAAACCATGCAATCTGCAATAACAGCAACTCAAGTAGTGGTAGTGTTGGTGGACTGGTGGTACTAATACAATCTCAGTTCAGACTTGTGCGTTCAATCATAGCCATGCAGAACGGCACTTTGCTGGACGCATGGCCACATCTTTGTGTCTGCATATATTGTCTTATCGTTCCGTTCTTCAGTTATGCAGCAAGGCAACACTACAAATAGCAGCAACTCAAGTAGTAATACTAATACAATCTCAGTTCCGACTTTTGTGTTCAATCATAGCCATGCATAACGGATACAGATTGGTGTTTGCACTTTGCTGGACACATGACCACATGTGTGTGTCTGCATCTGCATACGGTGTGGTATCGCATCAGTGTGAGAGGCACACTTGGACATCCGTGGGCGCATAGACAATGATCAGTGTAGGTGGCAAAAAGAGTAGGTGTACTGCAGGGGACGAGACCAAGAGTGCAAGAACTACGCATACATGGATCATGATACATCAATACAACGAATTGTGTTCGTGAGCTACCGAGTAACGAAATTAACCGATCAGAATCATAACAAGATGGCTAATATTTCTCGGAATTTACCAAATGCTACAAGTATCAGGAATCGTACTACGCACCCGCGCCACCGGCGACGGCGGCCGGCGCGGCGTCCTCGTGGTCGTCGATCCACGTCCAGTAGTGTCGCTTCACGGTGATGGCCGCGCCGCCGCCGTCGTGCCCCTCGCCCTCGCCGCTCTCCTCCGTGTCGAACTCGCCCTCCTCGGGGACGCCCTCGACCAGCTCAGCGTCCACGGCGTGCAGCACGTACCTGGCGGGGAGGCCGGGGTACGACGCCGACTCCCGCTCCTCCACGCGCGGCTCCGCGCCGGCCCCCAGGATCCGGACGCGGACGCGCTCGCCGAGCTCCTCCCGGACGGCGCGGGCGGCGGCGGCCTCGGGGGTCTCCCCGGGCCGCATCTTCTCGGACACCGGCCGCGGGCCGCGGCGGCGGAGCGTGCCGTCCGAGAGCAGCTGGCGGGTCTCCACGAGCAGCGCGCCGCGGCGGTTGCGGATGCGGACGGTGGCCACGTGGACGGCACGGACCACGAGCGCGGTCGGCGGGGAGGAGGCGGAGGGGAGGAGCGTGCAGTCGCCGCAGGAGAGCTCCAGGAAGAGGTTGAGGAGGTTCTTGGTCCCCGGCGCGGACCCCCAGGAGGCGAGCGCGGGGGCCGGGAGGCGCGGCCGGAGGTACGCCGCGAGCGCGTCCAGCGTCGGGAAGGCCAGCGGCCGCGGCGGCGACGGCGGCCGCATCGGTCGCTCGTCGATTTGGGGATCTTCCAGACTGCCTGCCACGAAGCTTTCTCCGGTACGTTGCGTTTGCCGGAATGGAACCTCGGGGTTAGGCAAAGCAGAAGCCCACACTACAAAGAAATGAGCTTGAAGGCCGAACAAGAATTGGACACGGAAACTGAAGCCCAGTAGGAATCGGAGAGGCCCATCACAAAATCTGAAGGAACCAAACGAGGAGACGCGTCCAGTTCTTCCCCAATCGCCACCGGAATTCTAGACGCGTCCCACCGGAATCCGCCCGGCGGCTGGGGTTCTCGCCGTCCATCGCGGGCGGCTGCCGCGTGCATCTCCGCCGTCGGCGAGGCCCGGGCGGACACCCCCAAGCTCCCCTCTCCTCTCCGGAGAGCCTTCGCTTTCGCGGCTGGAGGATGGATTTGGGGACCGAGAATCGCCTCGCGGCGTTGCTCCTGGAGGAGGCACGGAGGCTGCGGGCGCAAGCGGAGAAGGAAGGGGTGCACGCCTATCTGCAGAAACCTAACGTGAGGCACTGTCCGAATTCGCGGTTTCTTGCCGCCACCGTTCTCGGTGTTCTTTTTTTTTGCGAATCCCACCGTTCTCGGTGTTCAGCAAGGTTGGTTTCCTTCTCTTTCATTTTGTTTGATGTACTTTTGGCTTTGGCGAACTAGTTTTGAAGCAGATGTGCTGATTTACTCGTAGCTGCTGCGGTTTAGGCTCAAAGCTCGGATAACTTGATTAACTAGCTAGAACCGGTTACTGCAAAATGCCTTGTCATATCAATCTTTTTGGCTAGTCCTCCTAGGTAAAAACTTAATTTGAAAGAACTTATTTTCTTGGCACCTTGGAATTAGAAACCCAGCTCTGGATATATATACTTGTGTGGAAATGCTTGCTTTCTTGTTTAGCTAAAATCCCTTTGTTTGACTACAGCAAATCGAGTTGTGGAGGTTAATGAGATGTGGCGTGCCAGGGAGAAGGAGCTGGAGCTGGAATCAAAGATGAAAACCAGAATCAATGGACGCGTTGACTCGAGATCCCAGAAACGCAAGAATGACCGGAGAGACCAAAGTGTCTCCTCTAAGTCTGAGCAAGACAGACCATATGCTACAACTTGTTCGTCGAGGGATTCATGTACTTATTCGGACAGGGTAGATGGCTTAGGGGATGATGACATCGAAGAGTTTCTTCACTCAAGGTCAGTTACAGTATCCATCATTTTTCTGTAATGAAAACATAGAGAGGGAAATTAGACAAATCCCATATTGATTGATGATCTGATCTTTCTAACATGTTAAATTTATCTGTGACTAATCACCAAATCATAGTTTACAATATTATTGTTTAATAAGAAATGTGGTTAGCGTATGCATTTTTCTCTGTCTTATGCATACATCATCTGTTTGGTTCAATTTTCACTAACATAAAATTTTATCTTAGGGCGAAGCGCGGACGAGGAGCCATTGGTTCTAGGATGGATGAACCCGGTCCATACCTCATGGCTCCATCTGGTACGCAAGACAAGTCAACAAGTCCAGATGCACTAGTAAAAGAAGAAAGGAAACGCCGAGTTTATGGTCCAGAGAAGACACTGTTTTTGAGATCCAAATCCTCGGATGAGAAGCCATCCACCTCTAAGGCTGGTGCCAACGCGGGCTGGAGTGGGGGCGGTAGCGCCCGGCGGGAGGCGAGAGGGAGGCGAGAGGGCAGCGGCGGGCGCCGGCTCCGTCGCCCGGCGGGAGCGGGCGATACCGCCCGGCCGGCGCCCGCGCTGGCGGGGCGAGGGGAGGCGAGAGGGGGGCGAGAGCGGGGCGACGCGCAGGCGGGGCGGGAGCGGGCGAGAGGGGGGGCGAGAGCGGGGCGGGAGCGAGACGAGAGGGGTAACGGCTAGCTGATGTGGCGCGATCTGATTCGTCCACGTCAGCTAGCCGTTGGGGTAGCCGTTGCTGGTTCAAAAATTTCGAAAAAAAAGCCAAAAAACCCCAAAATTTCATCCCCACCCCCTATAAATACCCCCCATATGGTTTCACTCACTCCACACCCATTTCATCTCATTCATCTCCTTCACTCTCTCAAATCTTCTCCACCATGTCTAGTTGGAATCCAGATATGACCTCGTTCACGGATCTCTTGGACGCCAACGGGTCACCAGTAGACCTAGATGATGTCTCTCCGACACATCGTCGCTCCAATGTCGGTTCTTCGCCGCTTCCCCGAGTTTTATACTCCTCCGGCGCACCACCTCCGGGGCCATATGGTTCATACGCTCCACCTCCGGCGCCATATGGTTCATACGCTCCACCTCCGGCGCCATATGGTTCATACCCTCCGCCTCCGTTTCCATACCCCCCACCACCTCCACATGCTCCACCTACAGGTAGCGGGAGTGGGACTGTACCTCCACCTTCGTACGGTTCATACGCGCCATATGGTCCGTATCCATACGCGCCATATGGTCCGTATGGTCCGTACCCCCCACCACCTCCTGAAGCCAGTGCTCCAAGCGGGGAGTCCGATGCCGCGGAAACAATCGTACCAAAGCGTCCAAAGAGGCTTGACTGGACAAAAGAGGAGGAGGAAAAACTGGTACTTTACTTACCCATCACATATTTCGTGGTTGGTTCTTGCTTGGATTTTTCACTAACAATATCTATTTCGGGGTAGGTTCATGCTTGGATTTTTAACTCCAAGGACTCTGTCGCCGGTAATTGCAAGACCGGCACTAGTTTTTGGGGTCAGATAGCTGCAACCTTCAACTCTACCTCGGATCCTGCCCGTCGTCGGACCTCGAAGCAACTGAAGGATCATTGGGTCTCCTACAACAAGGAGGTGACCCTGTTCAATGCATTCTACATCCAAGAAGAAGCGTTACGTCAGAGTGGAGCAGACGATGCAATGGTCATGAAGGCGGCAATGGACAGGTACGCGAATGACTCGAGAGTGACTCAGCCGTTCAGACGGCACCACTGGTGGGAAGCTGTTCGCAATGAAGCGAAGTGGAAAGGACAACATGGTCCTGGTAGTGGAACCGATTCCACTAGCAAGAGAAGCCGTCTAGGAATTTCTGGTGAGTACAGCTCTAGCGAGGCGACGACGGAGAAGGAGCGTCGTCCAATAGGCCGCGATAGGGCCAAGGCCGCGGCACGTAAGGATAGGAGGAAGGGGAAGGAATCCTCAAGCAGTGAGGTATCAAGTAAATCCTTCGCGATGAAGAACATGTGGAATGGTTTAGTGAAGGCTAAGCTACTCAAGCAATGGAACAAAATGAAAGACCGATCAACCGCCGACATGGACGAAGCAGAAAAGCGCAAACATGTGAAGGCCATCAAGATGGTGGAAAAAGAGCTTGGTCTGGAAGATGATGACGACGAGGAGAATGAGGAGGAGGAAGAGGATTAGAATTTATTTTTTATTTATTATGTAATTTTTAAAATTTATTATGCAATTTTATTAATTATTATGTAATCGGTAACAATTTTAGTTGAATAAAATAATTTGCTTGCATTATTTTGAATGTTGTAAAAGAGAGGAGAGAGAAAAGCTGATGTGGAGGAGAGAGAAGTGAGAGCTCGCACTATAGCCCGTGCACTGACACCGTGGGGTGAGAGTGGGGTGAGAGTGGGGTAAAAGCTGACGTGGCGAGGCTATAGTGGGGTGATGCATTGGTACTAGCCTAAGGACAAGCACGGAGAGAAAAAGAACAATAGCAGCAACCTACAGAGAAAGGAGGAGGAGAAGAGGAGATCCAAACATCGCCACCATGAACCCTTCAATGTGGCTAATTTTTAATCTGTTGTTGTTACTCACTTGACTGAAACTGTTGTCTGGAAACATGACACTATGAAGTAAAAAAAGGTACCTTCTCACATTCAAGTTCGTGGTTCTACAATTGTGTTTTTCTTCTAGTACAACATTTACAATCCTGAGAAATTTTCGAAGCACAACACATGCTTTTCAATGCACAACTCTGCCAGACATCCTTCTTTTGCTATCGACATCTATGGTAACCAAGAACAACATTCAAAGATGGAGTATCCAGGCACAAGTGATAAATTCTACTGAACAAAATAACGAGTTAGATATACATTTTTATGTAGATGATTCAAATAAAATTACATAAGAGTCTACTCATATGGTAGCTCTTTCTAAGCCACAACCATCAGCCATGCGAAACTGAAGCCTACTACCAAGGAAGGTGCAGCCATCAAGCTCATGTGATTTCTGGTGCCTGCGCTCGCCGTTGGCTTGGCCGCTGCAGTAGCACAAAAGGATCAGTTACGGGCTGTACAAATTCAGGTAAAATTGAGATGGAGATGTTCAGTTATCTTAGAGCATGTCTAACAGCACCCGTAAAAGGGCCAAACCCTCAAAATAACCGTCAGTTATGGGTTTAAAAAATGTCATACATCAGCACCCTTAAACGACGTGAACGGTAAAAAAAAATTTGAGGGCCGAACCTAGAATCCGTGTCCGGCCTGCACAAACGAGGGTTTCAGAGGCGACCCGAACGCGGCCCGTACTAGACGGTCCATTTTGCGCGCGAGAAGCTTCAACTCCTTCGTCCCTTCCCGCTCGCCCGCCGCCGCCGATTTCCGCGCCCCCGCAGCCTCGGCCGCCCCGCCGCGGACAGATCCCGATGGCATGGACCTCGATTCGACCCCGCAGCCCGCTGGTGGCAGTCCGGCGCTCACCGTTTCTCCCGGGGCCGCCGGGGGTCTTCCGACCTCCGCCGACGTCGTGAAGATGGTGGCGGCCACGAGCGTGAACAAGAGGAAGAGGGCGGGTACGCACCTCATCTAGACAGCGTCGACGACTGCCCCTGCCCCTGCGCCGCCTGCCGCCCTGCGGCGGCTTCCGCCCCTGCCTCCGCCTCCCTCCGAGTCCCCGCCGCCTCCCCCGCCCCGAACCTGTTCGAGCCGATGCCCGAAAGGTATGTCTAATTTTCCCCACTACGCCGCATCTCAGCACGCATAATGTCATTCCCGAATCCGATTTTAGGTCCACTGCGCACGGTTTGTTCATGGAGATGTTGAACAACTCCTTTGTCGACACCGATGGTCATGAATGACCTGCAATTGGAGTGGTGGAAAGAGACCACCGCAGAGATCATGCAGAGAAGAAGGCTCCTTCGTCAAAGTGGAACCGGGGGTGCTTCGGTTGAGCATGGAGACAACTCCCAAGCTTGATTCTCCTTTGCTTGTTGGTAGACCTGAACTATGCATTTGCATTTACTGTGAACTGTTCTGTTCTGTGTGTGCATTTGATGCGAACTATTATTTTGATTTGAAGTTAAAACTGCTGTTCTGCATGAAAACCTGCCTAAAACCCTTTTTTACGGGTCAGGGCGCATGTCGCGGAGATCAGCGCCCTTATTTGCAACCGGTAAAACAGAATATTCTGTTTTACAGGTTGCGAATAAGGGCGCTGATCTCCGCCGACGATTTTAACCCCGTAAAAAGCGAGTTCGGGAGCCTGTACTCGGGTTTTAAGGGCCGGGCAAATAAGAGTGCTGTTAGACATGCTCTTAACACTGTACTACGCTGGAACAGGCTTGTGCCATCCAGGTATTTTAGTTTGAACAAAGAAGGAAGCTCTCTGGCAGCTAATATTTTTCTTGCCTGCCTACGCGTGTATTTGCTACTGTTATTGCACAAACAGCAGTGGCCAACAAATTGGCTTTATGACAAGATAAATTTGTCCTTTTAATTCTGGAATTCTGAAGAGATAGTTGTAATAATGCTGACTGAAGAATAGGTTACCTGTAGAAGTAGCAGTTCCCGTCGACGCTGCATCTGCAATAAGAACAAAGAAACAACACTGCTCAGAACGCCATCGCGTTAACTATGAGGTGAATGATCTCATTCTCATCAGATGGGATCTGATGAGATCATCAACGAGGAGATCTAGTGCGTGCAGCAGGTAATCATGATGCGGATCTAATGAAGCTCCAAAAGTTGACACCCAATTTTATGAAGCAAACAGAGTTTTTGGCATGATATTAACTGAAATTATATACTGGCAGTGAAAGAGATTAAAAAGGGTCAGGCAAGATGGTTAGCTGTAGGCGCATGAAAAGACAAACTTTCGAGTAAGGAACAATCCACCTTGATCTGATCCAAGTACTACTGTTACCCTTAAACAAATCGTCAACTTTCAGAGCTTTGGACGTACGTGCGTGCATGCCACGCTAGGAACCAAACGATCAAATCGATCCTGTCGGCAATGGTGGGAGCTTACCGGCACCGGCACCGGCGGAGGCGTACTTGGTGCAGGTGGACGCGTCGGTGGTGACGCCGCAGCGCTGGGCGAGGAGCACCCCCTGCTCCGGCGCGACGCCGAAAGCCTGCAGGGCGGCCTTGTTCATGAGCATGGCGCACACGCATGCCGCCTGCGTGGTCGCCGCATCCTTGAGCGGGTCGCAGCAGGTATCCGGCACCTTCGCCGTGTCGGTGGCGTTCAGGTAGCCCTGGCACGGCGCCAGCTTGGACACGCACGACGGCATGGCGCCGTCGGCAGCGGTGTCCGCCGCCGAGGACGATGCGGCCGCGGCGGCGATGCAGCACGCGAGGGCGACGGCGACGGCTGCTAGTTGTGGCAGTAGGCGCCCGCGCCCATCACAGCTCCACATCGTGCGAGAGCGAGAGTGAGAGCGAGGCTAGCTGCTGCGAGACTGTGAGTGTAAGAGAGAGTGTGTGATCGCGAGCAGGTGCTGCATTGATCTAGTCGAGTGTAGCATGTGTGCCTGCAGGGTGGTTTGGAGCTTGCTTGGCTGGCGACACGTTCGTATGGAGTAGGCTGGAATCTTCCGCGCTGTTCAATTTTTACGTACGACAACATGGTTGATACAGCTCGCGATGGATCGCCAGCAACTTGCCTGCGTGAGCCGAAACTCCCAGTCCCACGTGATGTTGTCATGCGGGTAGGGATTTTTGGAACCGAGTTTCATTGAACGCAAGGCGCGCATGTAGAAAGATGAATCCCGTAGAGAAAAGTTAACGTATTTAAAAAAAATGTATTTTAAGTTTAGACAATTAAATATTTTGTGGCCTGTAGAAAAAAGATAAAAATATATATTATATGTATTTGTAACTTAACCGTAACTTGTTGGAACTGAGTCCCGCGAGATTCACATGTGTCCCGCCGCCACTACAACACCGATCTCCAACAACTCGAAGGGACATGATGTTCCATTCAATGGACCTTATAATTTCCAGTGTCATGCTATCAATTTGAGTTGCATGGCAACCTCGTAACCGTAAATGCATTCTTTTGGGGTAAATACCGACATGCAGGGTTTTGCCGGTGACCACCGGTAATTCCTAATACCGAATGAAATTTTCCGATATACACATATTTTGTTTAAATTTTAAGCATTTTGATAAATTTTGGACCAATTTAGAACTTTGTTTAACAAATCTCCGTCGGTATTTACCGATATTTCGGCCGGTATTTCCAATATTTCCAAAAACCCAATGTTTCGCTGCCTACCGGTATTTTTTCCCAAGCGAGAAAAAACCCTTGGCGACATGCACAAAAAGAAAATTATATCTTTTCTTTCTTTGCATAGATCATATAATAATTTCTTTTGAAACGATTTTTTTTTGGTGCACAACATTCAACATAAATTATGTTCATGAATTATTTCATATTTTTACTAAAAAATAAGACAGTGATAATGGGATGCGGGCCCAAACTAGTTGCGAAATATTCGTGTTCATGGAGATCGACCTTTTCAAGGTTTGTCCTAAGCTTTTAGGTAAATTTCTTTTCACACAAGTAGATGATGAAGAGGCGGATAACACACATGATTGTTTGCTTCTTTCTCATCTACTTGTCGGTCCTAGAGGTATGTTTAGATGGGGCTGAGCTTGGTTCATTATATAACCTAAAAGCATCCTATGAAGAACCTAAATCAACTTCCTAAAAAAAGAATCAAAAGATGCATACAAAGGCAAAATCCTCCAAATCTCTGAATATTTCCCAATAATTGACATACTAGAAGTGACAGAGGTCTTGGTGACTTTGCTTACATATTGTTGATTGTATTTGGCATCACTAGTACAAAAACATTTTCGCTAACGCCTCGTCTCGGGCAAGTCCTAAGATATCCATCAGCAATGTCCTCACTGGACACCTAGAGGTTAAGACGAAGCTGTATCACTGACATGCGGCCTCTGTAGTAGTGTAGAGGCCATGACTGGCAGTGAAGGCCTTCACATATGGACATATATTGCTTGTAAACATCAGTAAAACATTGATGGGTATTACTTGTAAACATCAGTAAAATTCCACCGCGCATGACTTCACGGATGGAAACTATCCAAAAACTCAATTAGTCAACATATTTACATTGTTAACAGGACTTGGTTGAACATTCTTAGATCTCTAAAATGTATGTTAGTATGATCTATACACCATGAATCATGATGATTGCAGCATTTTTCATTGTGCAAAGGGGTAAACCTATGCTGAGTTGATACCAAGACTTATTTATAATGGATATAGCGAGCCATAAGTCAGTTCAACGACCATGAATTACCCACAACATTTTTTGAAACATTTATAAGAAACTTCCTTAGCTTTTATTTGTGATCGCCGTACTATAACATACTAGCACACTTGCCCGTGCGTTGCTACGGATCGATTTTTCTCATACGTACATAACTATGTTAGACCCAGACTCACTGTCTTTATGATTTTTTTCGCTACAACTGTTTGGGCGATATAACCGCTCCCAGAAACCGCTCCACGCAAAAGCAATCTAGGCGGCGGTTTTGTTCCCGACTATACCGCCGCCGCCGGTCCCTGCCTCCTCCGGTGGCCGGAGGGGGTGTAGACCAAGGGCTCCGGTGTCCGGAGGGGGTGGAGACCAAGGGCTCCGGCCTGTAGATAGGGTAGGCCTCGTGCTTTCTTGAGGCGTTGTTTCTGTGGAGGAGATGGCGTCGTGTCAGAATAAACTGCCTTTGCTCTTCCTCCATCTCGACGCTGCTTCAATCGGTGGCAACGTGGGGCAGGTGGCCTGGTTTTCTCGTCGGTCTGTGGATCCGGTGAGATTCGTGTCTGGTGGTCGATGTTTGGCACTCTCACAGGTGGCGATCGCATCAGCTGCTGCAGTTGTGTTTGGTGTATTGCAGTTGGGCGCGTGGATAATGGCAGGCGACGTCGTTCCTCTTCTTTGAGTGCATCAGATGAAGTTGACGGCGCCGGGATCTGGTGATCATGGGGATGACCCCTGACCGACGTGCCACAAAGTATCGGTTTTGTTGCTAGCGGCGGTCCGGTTCATTGGCTCGAAAAGCATCATTGTATGCAAAGGTGCTCTCCCAGATCAGGTTATGGCAGTGGTTTGCCTCTTTCTCTAGCGTTGCCATAGTGGCGGCGAGGACGATGGTGGACGATGATTCAGCGAGGCACAAGGTTCTCCAAAGGTGGAATTGTAATTTTACTTACGGGGTTCTTTGTGTATAGTGTCTTGACATCCATGTTAGTCTCATGTGATGACCACGTGTATAATCTTTGTATTACGTAATAAAATATGTGGTTACTTAAAAAAAAACTATGTTAGACCCATACCCAAAATCCTAAAATTATGTTGTCCGACCTAAGTAAATCAAGAGGACCCCTAAAATAACTTATGCGATGCATTACCCCTTCCACCCCGTGACGCCTCCCTGCCCTCCACCATCCACCCGTGCATGGCCCAGCACCCGTTCCACCTTGCCAAGGGCGCCCTCCCCTTCCTCGAAATCTCCCACTTGCTACCTAGCTCCAGACCCGTTGGGGCTACACCAAAACAATCCTCATTTTAATACTCAATTTAAATTTAGCTAAAGTAAGTACGAACAAAATTTGAGCGGAGGCTGAACTAAAAATTAAGTTAGTAAGAAGACCTCGTTTTCAAACTTCAGACTTATTAGAGAGAAACACTCATTTATTTTAACATTACATTATATATTTGGCAAATATCGTATATACAAATAGCAGCTCACGTCAGAGCTAAGCTGCATACGACTTGCATGTCTCGACAAGTTAAACCTGTAGTCTGCGTAGATAAAAAAAAGATTGCATTAACCAACAAGAAAGACACATTCAGTCAAGACAAGAAAAGAATTGAACCAGACTTCGCGGGTTCAATGACCGCCAGCAGAAAGTTTCCATCAGCGTGGCAACTCGCAGACCGAGCAAGACAGTACTGGTGCCATCCGCGGACGCTCGAGCGTTGGTAAAAACTTGCAGCACCAGGCAGGCTAGCTTGACATCGGTTGCCGCTTCCCTGGCAAGCTGTGCATGGGGTGAGCTCACCTCCCCTCCCATGTTGGCCGTTCTAGAGGCGAAGCATGCAGCAGCGCACCGAGGTTCAATGGACAGGCACCGAGGTTGGATCCTGGCGCATAGCAGCTCGAGACAATGAAGATGCTTGGAGGCACGTATATGGCAAGGTGGAGTCGACGTAGGCACGTAGCCTCCATCTCCACCTCGATCGAGTTCAGTAGCCCCAGCTCGATGTGCACACCTATAATACGCGCCTGAAGACGATACTGTATCGGAAAATGAGGAGCTGTGGTCAACGGGCACCCCATTGACAACCTAGCTACACGCGATCAATCCTTTCAAGAATCCATCCCGAAGATGATGCGACGAATCCAGTAGCGCCGCCGTCCTGGCCGACAAGCTCGATTCGAGCTTCTCGATGCGGAGCTTGTGCCGAGCGGCGCTCCCTCCTATGGCTCTGGGAGGACCAAATCTTTGGTCGGCTGCCTCTTGGCTATGTACGCCATCGAGGCGAGGCTGTATATACATCGACAGGGCTGGGCGCGTGGCTTGAGGAGACTGGGTGGGTCACGCCCCACGTGTGACTTGGTGAGGGTATCGGTCTCCGGGAGGGTTCAGGGAAACAATCGGACGAAGGACTCTGTCTATTATCGCATCGATTCTATCTGTATTTGCCTAAGACGCGCCTAACGTTGGATTATGAACACGTACTTTCGGTGGATTGAAAGCGTACTTGCGAGCCACGGACCATACCTCTAGCAATATTATTAGTAGAGATACATGGACAATGCTCACACATATTGATTGATTTTTATATGTTTTCTAAATTGATTAATTTATGTCCTCTATCTATTGAATTCCTAATGAGAAGTTTGTGTGCTCAATTTTACAACCAGATCACTCAAGACCCAATTTTTTTGCACATAGGCATACTTGTCATTGCTCATGTTTGTTTCATCTTCTTAGATATGATATATTTTCTTTAGTTAGTCTAACAAAGAACATGTTGTTGCTAAGATAACATAACATACAATAAAGTGGATGTTTGGCAAAAAATGCAACTTGGAGCCTAATTAGGAGTATTTAATAACGAGCCTTGTTTGAAGTAAAGACAAGTTTATGTATTTTCATCTCACTTATAACTTGCGCTATATAGAAATCTTGAAACCGTAATTTTTTTCCAGGTTTGAGGAAAGATGATTCTAGAGCCGCATGACCGTGACACGCGGGGTGAGTCTGAGAGAGGGAAACAGAACTGAAGAGAAAGCTTATTCTTTCGGACTTTCACACTTCTAGGCTTGCAGCAGAGTCCAATAAGCGCGTCTAGTTTCCGCATATATATTTTAGGAGTACTACGCTCTCTAGGAACAGGCAGCCGTACATATGGTTTCTCCAAGCGATGCCGCCTGCAGGTTATGGGCGCGCCTGTTCGCGCAGGCTTGTCTCTGCCATGTGGCTCCCCGCAGTACAGAAAGGAAATCCAGAACTCTCGGGCTCGTCCTCTCCCCTGTCCTTCTATGAGAGTCGTTCTTACTGTGGCTAATTTCATCCTACTTGTTCCCACCTATTGGCATCTACCTCCTCCCCCCTCCCCGCACCCCCACAGTTGTCAGGTGTCCCTGTTGGGCACGGAGTGAGCCAATTTTAGACGTCGCTCCTCTCGGTCCAATCTTTTCGACGACAGGCCTTGCTCCGCTTGTCAGAAATTAGCATTTATTTATAGATAAATTTAAATCACAATATAACAAAGATTCACATGTTGTCTACGATTTCAGTCAAGTGAGATACTCTCCTCCCTTTGGGCTCGGGGCCAGCCGCCACCACGGCCACAAACAAGCAGCAACGGCTGCGAGGCAAGCCGTCGATGACTTCTACGCGGGCTTCATACGGGTTTCCCTAGAAACTTCGCCATGGATGAACAATCTATATTCAGTGCTTGCCTACCTAGGTGACGACTCTACATGAGCCTAAAAAGACAAGACCGTAAATATAGAACATGCACAATGTTATACTCCCTTCATTTTCAAAGAATATAACGTCCTCGTTTTACGTGTTTTTTTCTTTGATCATGAAGTATTTCAAATATATATAAATATTGTTGGTATAAAATTAGCATCATTAAAAAGCCGTTTCCAATATAAATCCAACGATACTAATTATGTACAATATAATCACAATTTTGTCGCTCATTTTTTGATCAAAGTTTATCCTGAAATACACGTGCGGCTTATTCATCAAAACAGAGGTAGGCACGGATTTTCTTAGCCCTACACATCATTTTTTTTAAATGAGGTAAAAAGCTCTGCCTTTTATATTGATATAGAAGGAGCAAACATAGAGCGATCGAGTCCAAACTGAAAGGATCACAATAAATGAAATATTAGTTCAAATCTTCGCCAAGTATTTCGCCCCCACCATGATCTAGTTATTGCTTTCGTCTTTGATCATTTGCAGCAGTGCAGAAGGCATAAATGATTTGTTGTTAAAGACCCTGGCGTTTCTCTGTTTCTGAATCTTCCAAGTGATTAGAATGATGGCGATATGCAGGCCCTTAGGCATGACCGTCGCAGACCGTGAGATGGCATGCCAATATTGGAGGACGGTAGATAGGTCAGCTCCCAAGTCTTGCACAAGGGTGGGGCAAGAATGGCAAGATAGGACAACCCGCCATACCCTTCTGGAGTAGCGACAGTTGAAAAGAATGTGTGTCGCGGTCTTAGGTTGACACTAGCTAGCAGAGTTAGCAGACGGCCTGGTGGGGCCAGTCGCGCTTGGTGAGACGATCCGAGGTAAACAAAGAATAGATGTAGGAAAACGCCAAACCCGACATATTTAAGTTATTTATTTTGAGGTAAATCATGCATTTTTCAAGCTACTTTGTGCATCATCCGCAAAGTGCCAAAGTTCCTTACATAATATCATGGTTCACGAAAAACATATGGTAGAAAATAAGAAACCATATTAGTAAGAATACATACTTTGAAGGTATAACCATGTTAGCCTAATACAGGGATTCAAGGCAGGTTAGAAATTTTTGCTCTGGGGATCAGTACTATATTTTCTAGATAAATCATGAAACTTTTTAAAATACTCAAATAAGTAAATCTAGAAAAACGTGGCATGTAGATATTCGAGTGATTCGGGTACCATACCTTATTCATATCGATTTGCAGGTTGGGTGGAAAAAAGAAACCCCAAGAACCATAATATCTTATTTAGGTTGTGATGCAAGGCTTGATTTCACAGGAAATGCAAAAGTAATTATGATTCTCATGAAATCTGAATTCCAAAACGAATATTGTGTCATTTACATGCACTATTTTCTTGGAGTAGTGAAAACATTTTTCTTAAGGGTTCATGTAATGACGAAACACGTTATGTTTTCGGAAGCAAGACCTAGTATATTAAAATAACTTTAGCTAAGTTAACTACTCACCAATTGAGCCCGATGCTAAGGTCACAAGAGTGTTACCCACAGAGCAATTTTTTGAGTAACAAGATTTAAGGAATTAGGTAATTGTAATTATGTATACTCATAGCTCGAAAGGATGCATGGCCTCAATCAAATTTCTAGTATAGTCATTAAATTTCAATAAAAGATCTTTTGGCCAGTATAACAATGAACTCTAAAACTATGCTTCGAAAGCATGTGTAATTTTTTTGAAAACATATTGATGCTCGTTTTAGATGTACTCGGCGAACTATTCCAGTATGGTGTTACTATGAACTACATTATTTTGCTTTTCTACCATAGAACAAATTTTGTAATGTTTCATCCACTGCACTAGATTATTTGGTCAGGAGTGGACCATTTAGTTACGCTGTTAGATTCTACTAAGGGTTACCATGGATTTAATATGTACTAATACTTTGCGTATTTGTTATATTTAACAAAATGCGATAGTCAAGAGGTCCCTTAATGTTCTATGCAATTTATACAAAAAAAACCAGAATAAATAGTTACAATCTTCTCTAGAACATATAATCTATATCTTATTTAACTTCGGCATGCACAAAGAATGTGTGTATGTACCTGCAACTTCGTTTCACTTATCAACCACGTTTGGAGATATCCTTAAAAGGGTACTACTTTTACTAGGAGAAAGACTATACACATACAAATATTGAATTCTATGATTCTTCTCCACGACCTTATCTGCAATGTTTATAAAATCGTAACGTCGAGATGCCTATCCTTAACCACTGGTCATTCAGAAACAAGGTCTACAACAATCACCCTCAAACACTAATGCAACATTTGTAACAAAAGCTTGTTAGCTTATACCAGCTCGTGCCATAGTGTAGCATATACACTATTTAGTTCAATTCTTATGTTTTCTCTATCAAGCGTTCTTTTTTATACTCATGATGAGAAACTTGGGCTACATAACAAACTCCTTCTTTTTGTTGGATCAGTTAGTTGTGCACAATCCCACTTTCTATAAAGATATTAAGGGGATCTACAAAAAGATATTAAGGGTTGGGGCCACGAGGGACGTCTTTGTTGATCGTGTTTGTTTCCGATACGTCGATCTAATAAATTTTGTTTCGCTAGCAAATAAAGCAGGCTAATTTTCTTAAATAAAATGGCAACAAGAGTTTTCCTTAAAGAGTCCAGAAAAATCTACAATAAACGTATTTTGAAGCTAAATCAGATTTATTTAGTTTCACCTAATTCCCATATTTAGATATTTTGAAGGCATGCAAGCTTTTTCGATTCTTGAAAGATGGTTCTAGAGCCGAATGAACTCCACTTTCAGCTTCCTTCCGTAGCTAATCTTTCCGGCATGTGTTCACATCCCAACCGCTATATCATTCAGTAAAAAACGTGTCGATCTAACCTAGGGTTACCTCTCGCTTTGGCGACTCGGCGATCTAGGTTTTTCTCAACGACGTTTGGCGGCAGCGCTCCCTGTGCCCTCGTCCCCGTCTCTCTCCCCGGATCCACTCCCTCCCGCCCGCCCGTCGGTACCCAGTCCTCTTGGCCTGGGGTCTGATGGCAGAGAAGGGGACAGCGTCTGCGGAGATCACTCCCGGCGGCGATGCTGTCCGGACCCTGGCGATCCGATCTGAGGATCGGCCTGCCAACGAGGCGTCAAGATCATCAACCCCTGCGGCGGGCTCTGCGGCCGGTGACGGCGTCGCGGAGATGTTGCAGAGACTGAAGCTCACCTCTCAGGAGTCCAAAGCTTTTGTTCTAGAGGATGAAGATAATGACGACCTCGGATGCCCGGAGTGGGCGCTCGTGGGAAAGGTTTTGGCCCCTAATACGTACCACATCTCGACGATCAAATCTGCGCTCCGTCCAGCATGGGGCAACCTTAAAGGGCTGGAGTTTCGTTCGATGGGGGCAAATCAGTTCCTTGCTGAATTCGCATGTGAAGGCGACAAGACCCGCGTTCTGGATGGCTCGCCGTGGAATGTTGGAAGGCATGGTGTTCTCTTCACTGAGTTCAATCATACTTTGAGACCGGCTGGGTATCGTTTCGAAGGTCTTACCCTCTGGGCTCGTTTCATGAGCCTTCCTTTTGGTCTGATGAATGATCAGAGAGGGAAGAACTTGGCTGAATGCGTGGGCAAAGTTGTCAAGATGGAGGTGGATGACAAGGGCAGAGCTTGGGGGGATTATCTCAGAGTTAGGCTCACTATCAAAGTTGCAGAACCCCTTATGAGATGCGTGTCAGTCTTCTCCCAAAAGAGGCAGGTTATGGATTATTACACGGTAATGTATGAAAATTTGCCAATCTTCTGCTTTTCATGCAGGCTCTTGGGTCATTCTTCTTTGGCATGCCCCACGCCGGCTAAGGGATGCTGATGGCTTCCTTCCGTACCATGGTCCTTGCCTTTGTGTTCCTGATGATCGCAAGAAGAAGCAATCAGGAGCTAACTCGGGGCAGGGTTCTTTCTCCAGCAGTCAGAGCTCGTGGCCCGGCAATGGGCAGTCAGGCCCAAATGCGCAGACGAATGCATCTGCACGCCCTAAGGGCAAAGACAATGCTGGTGAGGTTACCTCGCCAGTCAAGCCAAAGAAACCGAGAGCGGCTCGCAAGACAAATCCTAAAGCTCAAGATGTCTCTGGCAAGGAAGTTGTTTTGGCGCGGGGAGGTAACAATAGGGTTAGCGGACAGAAATGCAAAGAGTACAGGCCCAAAACTCAACCAAAACCTATTGCTATTGAACCTACTGCCACCGTATCGGTCCCTACAAAGGATATGGTTTCTGTACCTCCGCCAGTGATGGGGGAGGATGATGTGGACTCTGGAACGAACTCGAACAAGAAACACAAGAAGGACATCGGCGAGGTGTCCTTAGGATCGGCGGATCAGGCGGCGACTGCGGCGCAGTCCCGCCGCTCGCAATGAATTTCCTATGCTGGAACTGCCGTGGACTCAGGTCGGATGCGGTGGTTGGAGAGCTGCGCTGGTTAGTGCGAACGTTTAGACCCTCCTTCCTCTTTTTGACAGAGACAAAGATGAAGGATACAAGAGCTCAAAACTTTATATGGTCACTTGGCTTCTCTGGAAGTTTTGCTGTCAGTTCTGCAGGCCTTAGTGGAGGCCTAGCACTTTTTTGGTTACCGCAGTACACGGTGTCGTTGAAAGGCTTCAATACACACTGCATCGACGTGATGATCTCATCGGAAGAAATTGCATCATGGCGGGCAACCTTTGTTTATGGGGAGGCTCATAGAGAGCAGAGGCACGAGTTCTGGACATTGCTCTGCCGACTTCGGTCGGAGTGGAATGGACCTTGGATTTGCTGCGGATATTTCAACGAGGCCCTCACTCAGGATGAGCATTGCAGTGCTCATGATAGATCAGAAGCACATATGTCGCTGTTTAGAGATTGCCTTGATACTTGTGGACTGACTGACCTTGGCTTCACGGGCCCAAAGTTCACATGGAATAACCGACAGGATGCTGATGATCATGTCAAAGTCCGCCTTGATCGAGCGGTAGCTAATGTTGCTTTCACAGATTTATTTGATGATTGCCATGTTGAAAATGTCATTACTACCACATCGGATCACCTTGCCATCTTCATCACCCTTGCCAAGCTAACAGATAACATCAAGCAGGCTCTAGTACAGCGTGGTTTTCGCTTCGAAGCTGCGTGGTTAAGGGCGCCAGATTACAAGGAGGTAATGGAGAAGGCGTGGACTGAGTGTGACACCGGCGATCGCTCGCTGCAGTCTACTTGGTCCACTTTGAATAGGGTCGCTGGCTCCCTGCAAAATTGGAGTCGCGAGTCCTTTGGTCGTGTTCGGCACAAAATCCAGAAACTTGAACGCAAACTCAAGCACCTTCGGCTATCGAACAGTGGGACTGCTGATATTCGGGGTGTGGAGAAGGAATTGTGCGAACTCTTCGAGCGGGAAGAAATTATGGCCAGACAGCGGTCACGGGTTGACTGGTTACGTGAAGGTGATCGCAATACCGCTTTCTTCCACGCCCGCGCGTCTGCTCGCAAGAAGGCCAACAGAATTAATTCTCCGGTTCGCGAGAATGGGACACAGTGTGATGATCAAGTGGAGATCAAAGATATGGTTCAGAACTTTTATGGGAATTTATTCTCATCTGAACCCACGTTCTCTAGTGATGCCATCTTGGACTCTATCCCGTGCAAGGTTACTCAAGAAATGAATGCAGATTTGGTTAAACCTTACACTAATGATGAGATCAAGCAGGCTCTTTTCCAGATGGGTCCGACAAAGGCACCGGGACCTAATGGTTTTCCGGCGCTCTTCTACCAGACTCATTGGGATTTCTTCGAGGAGATATGCAGGGCTGTACGGACGTTCTTGGAGGGAGGGCAGCTACCCGAGGGGTTTTGTGATTCGATCATTGTCTTAATTCCGAAAGTTGCTCATCCAAAACATCTCAAGAATTTTAGGCTGATCAGTCTATGCAATGTTTTGTATAAAATTGCTTTGAAGGTCCTTGCTAACCGCTTGAAGCTTATTTTGCCAATGGTGATTTCAGAGAATCAGAGTGCCTTTGTGCAAGGGCGCTTAATCACTGATAATGCACTCATCGCATATGCGTGTCTCCACACCATTCGGCAGCAACATGCGAAGAGGCCTTTCTTCGCACTTAAGGTCGACATGATGAAGGCATACGATCGGGTTGAGTGGGACTACCTTGCCAGCTGCCTTCAGAAACTTGGCTTTGATCAGACTTGGATTGATACAGTCATGAGATGTGTCACCAATGTACGGTATGCAGTCCGAGTTAATGGCGATCTTACTCAGCCGGTTATCCCTTCCAGGGGTATTCGGCAAGGGGACCCTATCAGTCCCTATCTCTTTCTCCTATGCACGGAAGGATTATCGTGTCTTCTGCAACAGAGGGAGGTCCAAGGTGAGCTACAAGGATTAAAAAACGGTCGACTTGGTCCCCCAATAACCCATTTACTGTTTGCGGATGACAGCATATTCTTTTCTCGTTCTGACCGGAGGAGTGTGGATGCTTTGCATAGAACCTTGGAAATTTACTGTGAAGGGTCGGGACAGAAGATCAACCTTGACAAATCTTCCATTTTCTTTGGTTCTCGTTGCTCTAGTGAAGTGAAAAATGCCGTTATGCAGAAGCTTGGTGTGCATGACGAAGAGCTACAGGATTTTTATCTTGGCATGCCTACTGAGGTGGGACGTTCACCTGTCCGCACCTTCTGTTACTTATATAACCGTATGTGGCAGCGTATGAGTGCTGTCTCGGGTCAGCCATTATCTAGGGCGGGGAAGGAGGCTTTCTTGAAAGCTGTTATACAAGCCATCCCAACCTACTTGATGAGCTATTTTGAGCTGCCAGTCTCCATATGTGATATGATGCGGAAGTCTATCGCCAACCATTGGTGGGGCATCGAGGATGGGAGGAGGAAACTCCACTGGCGTTCATGGGAATGGTTATCTGCTCCCAAGGATCTGGGAGGGCTGGGTTTTCGCGATCTGCAACTATTCAATCAGGCCATGTTGGGTCGCCAGTGCTGGCGTTTACTTACTGACCAGACCTCCCTTTGTGCTCGAGTTCTCAAGGCACGGTACTTCCCCAACTGCGATTTTTGGGATGCCACTCGACCTCGCTCTTCGTCGTACACTTGGCGCAGCATTCTAGTTGGCAGAGATTTGCTGAAAAAAGGTGTGAGGTGGGGCATTGGTGATGGCAGAGCTACTAAGATTTTGACAGACAACTGGATACCAAAGGTTCCTCCATGTACTATTCGCACCCTGGTACCGTTGTTGAATGATCAAACAGTTGACACTCTGATGGCGGCAGATTCCAAGTCTTGGGACACTGAACTAGTTCAAGTCATATTCCCTGAGCATATAGCATCCAAGATTTTGCAGGTGCCTATCAGTGGTCATGGTGGCGACGATTTTGCATCGTGGCCTCACTCCCGCTATGGTCAGTACACTGTCAGGTCAGCATATCATCTAGCTCGCTCTGATAAGTTTGCTGGTGACCGTAGCCATGTTGGACAAGGATCTTCATCAGGGAACAATGAGGATGCTAAACAATGGAAGATCTTATGGTCCACGAAGGCCCCAAGGAAGATGAAAATCACCCTATGGCGTTTTGTACACGACTGCTTGCCGTGTGGCCATCAGTTGCAGAAGAGGAAAATACCAGCATCACCACTATGCATTTTCTGCAACCAACATGAGACGATCGAGCACTCCCTTCTGTTTTGCCAGTTCGCATCAGAGGTTTGGCAATAGGTTAAAGGGGATTTTGAGGTTCACCTTCGGCGCCAATCCTTCACTTCTCCAAGGACATGGGCGCTAGATTTCCTCGGTCGCTGCTCAAAAACTGAAGCTACGGTGGTCATGGTCACCATGTGGCATATCTGGGATGCTCGGAACAAGGCTCGTGAGGGCGAGGGTCTGATGCACCCACTTAAAGTCGCGACAAAGGTGAAAGTTTATGTCGATCTCATCATCCAATACCTGTATAAGCCTGTCTCGGATCACAGGTGTGAGTCCTCTTCATCCAAGCTCAAATGGACTCCACCGCCGGAAGGGTCAGTGCTTATCAATGTTGACGTGGCTCTCTTTGCGTCTTCTAGGCGAATGGGGGCGGGTATAGTAATCCGAGACCACACTAGATCATGCCTTGCTGCGTGCATGGCGATTATTGAGGAGGTGATTATACCTGAACTGGCAGAGGCTCTTGCGTTATGTCGAGCTCTCTTATTCGCCCAGGAAGAGGGCTTCCCCATGATTATCGTCGGTTCTGACTGTTGATACGTCCAATTTGCATCACTATTTTGTATCATAATTTACTGTTATTCATTGATATATTTCATATTTAGATAAGTTACTTATGTTATTTCCTTTGTTTTCACATGTTTGATGATCATCGGAGGAGTTGCTGCCGGAGTCAGGATTCTGCTGGAAAAAGGACCGTCAAGAGACCATATTTTGAAGATCAGGAAAATTCCAGAAAAATACCCAGAAATTATATTTTCCCAGAAGACTCAGGAAGCCAGAAGGGGGAGTCGAGAGGAGCCAGGGGGGCTCCACATGCCAGGGCGGCGCGGGCCCACCCCTGGCCGCGCCAGCCCTACGTGGGGCTGCCCTGGCCCACCTCTGGTCTCGCCCCTCCGCGTACATCATCATCCCCGAAAACCTAAGTCAAGGGGGGTTTCAGAGTTAGACACAGCCGCCTCTGCGGGGCGGAGAACACCAGAGAGAAAAAGCTCTCCGGCAGGAAGAAATCTACTAGGGAAATTCCTTCCCGGAGAGGGAAGATCGTCGCCATCGTCATCACCATCGCACTGGACTTTATCGGGATCATCATCATCATCATCTCCATCACCAGCACCTTCATCTCCACCTTCACCACGCCGTCCCGCTGTAACATCTTGAGTTGGATCTTGTTATATTCATAGGGGAAACTTTCCCGGTGTTGATTACTCTTGTAGTTGATGCTATTGAGTGGAACCGTTGAATTAAGGTTTATGTTCAGATTGTTATTTACCATTATTTCACCTCTGATCATGATCCATATGATGTCTTGTGAGTAGTTCGTTTAGTTCTTGAGGACATGGGAGAAGTCAAGATGTTAGTAGTGAATTATTGTTGAGAAATATTTAATGGTTTGATATTGTTGTGGTGCTATTTCACTAGTGGTGTCATGTGAACGTCGACTACATGATACTTCACCATTTATGGGCCTAGTGAGATGCATTGTGTATTTGGCTACCGATTGTGGGGTTGCTGGAGTGACAGAAACCTAAACCTCCGTTGGGAAACCATTACACCAGGGAGCGTAGGATCCTAGAGTTTAAGGCTGTGGTTAGATTTATCTTAATTACTTTCTTTTATTTGCGGATGCTTGCAAGGGGTATAATCACAAGTGTGTATTTATCCTAGTAAGGGTAGTGCGCTAGCACAGGTTCACCCCCATAACACTTACCAAACCAATGAATACTATTGGCTCTATGAAGCGAAAGCTCTTGGCAGAAAACTCCCGTGTGTCCTCAAGAACGTTTGGTTATTATAAGTACACAACCGGCTTGTCCTTTGCTGAATAAAGGATTGGGCCACTTGCTGCAATTGTTACTACTGTCTTTTATTTACTCGCACTTTATTTACTCGTATTACCAAATACTCCTGAAAACCTGTTTGCTAGTATTTACAGTGATTCCTTGGTCAAAACTGCTCATCAACACCTTCTGCTCCTCGTTGGGTTCGACACTCTTATTTATCAAAAGTACTACGATACACCCCCTATACTTGTGGGTCATCAAGACTATTTTCTGGCGCCGTTGCCAGGGAGTGTAGCGCTATTGAAGAGTGGAATTGGTAAAGGTAACCGTCGCTGTGAGTATTGTTTTTATTTTGTCTTTTATTTTACTCTGCTATGGAGAACTCTCCATTTGGTTTCCTATTTGGAAACACATCTACTACTACTGCTGCTGCTGCACATGCGGAGGAACCACCACCACCACCGCCTGCTGAAATTGATCCTTTTAAAATACATATGAAAATTGTTGGGCGTATTATGGATAACTGCTATTCAGGAGATGGAACTGTCCATCCGGGTGATCACTTATTATTTATACATGAATTATGCGAGTTGTTCAGATGTGCAGGTATTTCACCAAGCCAGGTTAAGAAGAAATTATTCTCATTATCATTGAAAGGCAGAGCTGAGGAGTGGTATCGACTACTCCAGGATGGTCCATCTATGGCATGGGAGGATATTGTGCCTCTCTTTTATTCCAAGTTTTATCCTCCAAGTGAAATTCATAAAGACCGTAACCGGATATATAATTTTTGGCCTCATGATGGAGAGAGTATTGCCCAAGCATGGGGGAGATTGAAGTTACTAATGCTCAAATGCCCCATTCATGAGCTCCCCAATAATATTGTTATTAATAATTTTTATGCGCGGCTTACTCTTCCTGATAAGGATTATTTGGATGCTTCTTGCTTTGGATCATTTACTCATATGAAAGAAGATGCTAAGTGGAAACTTCTTGACCGTATACAAGAGAATGCTGAAGGTTGGGAAAACGACAAAGGTAGGAAGTCAGGTATAAACTATGATTATGAATGCATTAAATATTTTATGGGAACCGATGACTTTCATAGTGTTAGCGCTGCTTATGGTCTTGATTCCCAAATACTTGCTAATTGTCTTAAGGCTTTTGCCTCTTATATTGATGTTCCAAAGAAAGATTGGAACAAATATCATGCGCCTTATAAAGATTCTATTAGTCATATTCCTGCTGCAGCTACTGAAGTTTGTACTGTTGATAGCATTGTGCCTGAACCTTATTTTGAGAAGACACCTTTCCCTGCTAAGGTAAAGAAGTATTCTACTTTGGTAAGTGTATCTAATAAAAGTACTAAGAAAGCTGCAGAACCTGATGAGCAAATTACTATTAAGTCTCCTGTAGCTATATTGAAGGATCTTGTTACTAAAGATGTAGGGGATGAATATATTCTTTTTTGTGAAGATGCTTCTAACATTCTTTCACATCCAAAAAAGCACAGGAAAGCAAGTGTTCCTGTTATTTCTGTTAGGATTGGAGATCATTGCTATTATGGTTTATGTGATATTGGTGCTAGTGCAAGTGCTATTCCCTTAGAGCTTTACAAAGAAATCATGCACGAGATTGGCGCTTGTGAACTTGAAGATATTGATGTGGTTGTTCAGCTTGCTAATAGAGAGACTGTGTGGCCTCTTGGTATTGTTCGAGATGTGGAAGTTCTTTGCGGTAAGACTAAATACCCTACTGATTTTCTAGTACTTGGTAAGGAAGCTAGTAAAACTTGTCCTATTATTTTTGGTAGACCATTTTTGAACACTTGTGGCGCCGTGATAGATTGTAAGAAGGAGAATTTTTTTACTAAGTTTAATGGAGAGTCTTATGAGTTTAATTTTTCCAAGTTTGCTAAGACTTCTTATGAAAACGACACGCCTAATAAAAATTTTCGAGTTGAGCAGCTTGCTTCTATTGCTCTTGCCCCTAATAATGCCTTGCAGCAATTCATGGAAGATCACGAAAGTGATGT
Source organism: Dactylis glomerata (assembly GCA_007115705.1). NCBI lineage: Eukaryota > Viridiplantae > Streptophyta > Magnoliopsida > Poales > Poaceae > Dactylis > Dactylis glomerata. The sequence continues at coordinate 2,825,350 of QXEO01000444.1, read as the reverse complement.
TTTTAGCAAGGAAAGAGAAGAGATTGACGATATTCTCCTTCGTCAACCACCATTACTCAAGCATAATCTACCTGTGGAGGATCTTGGTACCACTTTGCCGCCTAAAGAAGATCCTGTGTTTGAATTAAAGCCTTTGCCTGATGACCTCAAATATGCTTATATTGATGATAAGAAAATATATCCTATTATTATTAGTTCTAAACTTTCAGGAAAGGAAGAAGAAAGATTATTGGAGATATTGAGGAAACACCGAGGAGCTATGGGATATACTCTGGATGATTTAAAAGGGATTTCTCCCACTTTATGTCAGCATGCCATTAATATGGAGAAAGATGCGAAGCCAGTTGTGGAGCATCAGCGCCGCCTAATTCCGAAGATGAAGGATGTGGTAAGAAATGAGGTATTAAAGCTCCTTGATGCTGGTATTATTTATCCTATTGCTGATAGTAGATGGGTTAGTCCTGTTCATTGTGTTCCTAAGAAAGCAGGTATGACTGTTGTGCCTAATGAGAATAACGAGCTTATTCCTCAAAGGGTAGTTGTTGGTTATAGAATGTGCATTGATTATAGGAAGGTAAACAAAGTTACTAAGAAAGATCATTACCCTTTACCGTTTATAGATCAAATGCTAGAAAGGTTGTCTAAGAAGACTCATTTTTGTTTCCTTGATGGTTATTCTGGTTTTTCTCAAATTGCTGTTAAGAAGGATGGTGAAATAATTCCAAGAGCTGGGATTCTCTTGCTGACAGGTTCATGAACCATGTTGAGCACAATTCCGAGATGATTCGTAACCTCAAGTACAAGATTGACGGTCTGAAGGATTTGATTGAGAAGCTTATTAGAGATTATCCACCGCCACCACCAAAGGAGTAATTCATCATCGGTATAGGCATCCCCTTGGCTTGTTCCAAGCTTGGGGGAGTGCCGCGGTATCACATCATTACCTTTTGTTCATTTACTTTTCAAGTAGAGTCTTATCATGAATAGAGAAGTTATCATATAGAATAGTTTGCAGTTTGGAAGTATCCTCCTTAGTTAGTTATCTATGTATCCCTTGGTGTGAGTTGCGGTAATAAAATATTAATGAGAAGTTTTATCGTTTACTTTTCGCACACTTTATGTTAGTCTGCAATCTCTCTTATGTGACTAGTCTTATTGATTGGTATTGGTATCACATTGGGAGCATGAGTAGATTTAGTTGGTTTTGGCAAACCTAGCTTGGCCAGTAGCAACTTTATCTTGAAGTTTGAGTAGAAAAGAATAAAGAAGTGCTTGCAGTTACATCACTTCAGTTTCCCTTTATGTTTGGCTTATAAGTTTATTATTCTTAAAGTTAAAATCGTTGTACCTTCAAGGGAGTTTGCATGATTGTTCTTATTATATGTATGTTTGTTTGTTTCATGCAACTCTTATGCTTGCTACCCAGCCTTGCTAGCCAAAAACCTATACTGAGAGGAAATACTTCTCGTGCATCCAATTCCCAAAAGCCGAGTCACTTCCGAAGAGTCCACTATAAATTCCTATGCATGGTATTTCAAGCCATTCCAAGTAAATTTTCATGTGCTACCTTTCAAAAACCTTCAAACATTTCTCATTTTGTGCCACTGTTTTTAGCTCATGAGGACGTAGTGGATGGGTTTGTTATCTTCCATACTAAATTAAGTACCCTTCGACTAGGCAGCTTCATCCGCTCGTCATTAATTTTGCAAGGGAGCTGGTCAGACCATTATAATCTCAAAAATAAAAAGAAAGAAAAAGGCACTCCTCCAATGGAATGTGAAAGTTGGTCGGCACCCGATGAATCGGTTAGCCATGGTTTGAGAAAGGAAAAAAGGTGGGGAGGAGTGCAAAGCTATAAAAGAGCACCAAAGTGCCAATTAATCAAACATCTCGGAACCGCTCTCACTTGTTTAGTATGGAAGATATCAAGAACTCCGTTGCTAGTCGTTGACAAAAGCAACCACCTCTCGAAATAACTTTTACCTCTGTTTTACAAATGAAAAGCTCTAGCACATGTTTAATCCCTGCTTCCCTCTGCGAAGGGCCTATCTTTTACTTTTATGTTGAGTCAACCTATTTCCCTCTGTCTCAAGCAAGCATTAGAGTTGTTATGTTTCACTCATCCATATGTTGATCCGTTTAATCATGTTTATTATCTTCCTTGTTTTGTATAATGCTTTTGTCTGAAGGAATATATCTTTGAAAGCTTTCTTTGAATGCAAAAGTTTACTTTGTTGAGCATATAGCCTTTGCTATATTAGCTCTGTTTTAAAAGGCTCCGTTTAAAAGAGAGAATAGTTTGTTCTCCACCGTTCGACCAAGAACTAAGGTTTGCCATTGCCAATTATAATTTACCTTGTGCATCTTTACATGTGATTCCCTTTTACCTATTGCAAGTCTACATCTTATAAAGGGAAGTTGCTGTCTATTATAATTTGCGCCTTGGTGAATGTGATGCTTCTTGTCCGTATTTTGATTATCGACACTTCACTCCATAAACCTGTGGTCATGTTTACCGAGTTTAGTTTTCGCTTGGGGACAAGCGAGGTCTAAGCTTGGGGGGGTTGATACGTCCAATTTGCATCACTATTTTGTATCATAATTTACTGTTATTCATTGATATATTTCATATTTAGATAAGCTACTTATGTTATTTCCTTTGTTTTCACATGTTTGATGATCATCGGAGAAGTTGCTGCCGGAGTCAGGATTCTGCTGGAAAAAGGACCGTCAAGAGACCATATTTTGAAGATCAGGAAAATTCCAGAAAAATACCCAGAAATTATATTTTCCCAGAAGACTCAGGAAGCCAGAAGGGGGAGTCGAGAGGAGCCAGGGGGGCTCCACACGCCAGGGCGGCGCGGGCCCACCCCTGGCCGCGCCATCCCTACGTGGGGCCGCCCTGGCCCACCTCTGGTCTCGCCCCTCAGCGTACATCATCATCCCCGAAAACCTAAGTCAAGGGGGGGGGGGGGCTCAGAGTTAGACACAGCCGCCTCTGCGGGGCGGAGAACACCAGAGAGAAAAAGCTCTCCGGCAGGAAGAAATCTGCCGGGGAAATTCCTTCCCGGAGAGGGGAGATCGTCGCCATCGTCATCACCATCGCACTGGACTTCATCGGGATCATCATCATCATCATCTCCATCACCAGCACCTTCATCTCCACCATCACCACGCCGTCCCGTTGTAACATCTTGAGTTGGATCTTGTTATATTCATAGGGGAAACTTTCCCGGTGTTGATTACTCTTGTAGTTGATGCTATTGAGTGGAACCGTTGAATTAAGGTTTATGTTCAGATTGTTATTTACCATTATTTCACCTCTGATCATGATCCATATGATGTCTTGTGAGTAGTTCATTTAGTTCTTGAGGACACGGGAGAAGTCAAGATGTTAGTAGTGAATTATTGTTGAGAAATATTTAATGGTTTGATATTGTTGTGGTGCTATTTCACTAGTGGTGTCATGTGAACGTCGACTACATGATACTTCACCATTTATGGGCCTAGTGAGATGCATTGTATATTTGGCTACCGATTGTGGGGTTGCTGGAGTGACAGAAACCTAAACCTCCGTTGGGAAACCATTGCACCAGGGAGCGTAGGATCCTAGAGTTTAAGGCTGTGGTTAGATTTATCTTAATTACTTTCTTGTATTTGCGGATGCTTGCAAGGGGTATAATCACAAGTGTGTATTTATCCTAGTAAGGGTAGTGCGCTAGCACAGGTTCACCCCCATAACACTTACCAAACCAATGAATACTATTGGCTCTATGAAGCGAAAGCTCTTGGCAGAAAACTCCCGTGTGTCCTCGAGAATGTTTGGTTATTATAAGTACACAACCGGCTTGTCCTTTGCTGAATAAAGGATTGGGCCACTTGCTGCAATTGTTACTACTGTCTTTTATTTACTCGCACTTTATTTACTCGTATTACCAAATACTCCTGAAAACCTGTTTGCTAGTATTTACAGTGATTCCTTGGTCAAAACTGCTCATCAACACCTTCTGCTCCTCGTTGGGTTCGACACTCTTATTTATCGAAAGTACTACGATACACCCCCTATACTTGTGGGTCATCAACTGTCTATCGGTGATTCAGCGCGTGTTGTCTACTACTGCCGACATATCATTGTTCGGACCGGTGATTGCAGACATTAAGCGGATGGCATTGGGGTTCGCTTCCTGTGAATTCCGCCATGTCTTCCGTGGTCTGAATGTTTCAACTCATCTCGTAGCTAAACATGTGCTAGTTCCTCTAGTTTGGTATGGTGTGGTGTTCCTCCGGACTGCATCCGTGAGGCTATTTGTAATGACATTATGATTATTTGATCAATAAAGTGCATGTTTCTTTCAAAAAAACCGCTATATCATTCGGTTGGCACTGATTGCTACTTGCAGACATGATAACCACACAAGACATCGATCTCCTCCTGTCAGGCCTTTCACACGCATGCAGGCGATGCAACTGCCCACTACAGGAATTTCACCATATGCTGACGGCCAATAGCCCTCGGTGTAGGCTCAATTGCCGTTGGCGTAGTCTACGCCGAGGGCTGCCCTCGGCGAAGCCCCTCGGCGTAGATGTCCCTCGGCGTAACTGTATTTGACCGTTGGCGTAGCTACTGCCCTCGGCGTAGTCTATGCCGACGGCTTTGCCCTCGGCGTAGCCCCGTCGGCATAGTTTATAATTTTTTCAAAAAAAGTTTGAATTTTGACTCGCTAATCTCTTAATTAGAATATTTTTACACTAATTACACTTAATCTTTGGTCAAATTTAAGTCTTAGTCAAACTTCCCGATCGGTCACCCATCCTCACACTACTGCACCTCCAGCACGCTTAACTTCTCTGTTCCATCCAGATGAGTGTCCACGAAGCAAATTATACCTTGTTGATAATACTACCATATCAATCCTATTAACCCTTATACCACTATGTCACATGTCATTGGTTTTAAATTTCAGAACTATATATTAAGTAAATAACAATAAATAAGTAATAAATATATTTAATTCCAAACTATATAATAAGTAAATAAAAATGAATAATTAATAAATATATTGAATAATTTATATCTTTAAATCTGTAAATCGGAATTCAACAAATTATATGTCTAAATCGATAAGAAAAATGAGAGGAATCCAAATATGACATCCATATGTAATGTTTTATGTTTTATTTAATTTTTGAATTTATGATGCTTGTTTTTTAATTTAATGTATCATGAGTGATATCTCAAACTAATGAGATTTACATTTAAAAAATATAAACAATTCAAAAAAATCAAAAAATGAAAAACCTTCACACATAGTCTTCTTATGTCAAATACTAACGAGTCCACTTGATAAACAAGTTCTACATAGTTTTCTTATGCCATACCCCCACTTTACCCCGTTAACCCTCGCTTTACCCCGTTGATAAACGGCGGGCATGAACCTTCTTAGTTAGGGGTCGAATTTTGCAAAACTCTTTGTGTATCTCTAATAAAATAACATGTTGTGTATCTAAAAGTGATTTTTTCAAAAAATCATGAGGAAGCCATGATGGAGCTGTACTTCAAATTTACCCCGCTTCCTACTGAATTGGCAAGAGTTTGCCTTTTTTGTGGAAGGTTAATGCAAAGCTTCACACACACAAATAATTGGTGATATATACATAAAATGTGTCCTAATATTGTTTAGAATTATGGTGGTCTATTTTTTTAATGTATTTTCAGTACTTCCTTCACAAAAAAACCCAATTTTGACACTTAGAAAATGGAAATTGATTTTTTATGCATAGAAAATGAAAAATCCCAATATGAACTTTGTTTGACATCCCAATATGCACACATGTGCACAATATGGGGTTATTTGAACAAACTATTCTATGATTCGGGTCATGACCTAGCTCATGTGGCTTGAAAGCCATGAAACTTCGTATATGATAGGTCATTTCTGAGAAGGGGTTTCTATAATATTTGCAATAGTCCAAGTTTATTATTTTTCCTCACAACTAGGTAACATAAAATTACTCAATTCAAAGGCTTCCTTCACAAAAAAACCCAATCTTGACACTTAGAAAATGGAAATTGATTTTTTATGCATAGAAAATGAAAACTCCCAATATGAACTTTGTTTTCCATCCAAATATACACACATGTGCACAATATGGGGTTATTTGAACAAAATATTCCATGATTTGGGTCATGACCTAGCTCATCTGGCTTGAAAGCCATGAAATTTCGTACATGATAGGTCATATCTGAGAAGGGGTTTCTACAATATTTGTAATAGTCCAAGTTTAATTTTTTCCCTCATAACTAGATCACATAACATGACACAATGAGGAGGTTTTATATTTTTTTTTTGATTTTTTTAATCTGTTAGGCTCGATTTAAAATGCGGTCAAAACGGCGGGCATAAACCTTCTTAGCTAGGGGTTGAATTTTACAAAACTATTAATGGATATCTGATAAAACTTCTACTTGTGAACCTGAAAATGATTTTTTAGAAAAATCATGGGCAAACTATGATGCGACTCTAGTTCAAATTTTCCCGACTTCCAGCTAAATTAAAACCCTAAATCCCTAAACTGAAAATCCTAACAAATTAAATTAATTAGTTCTAAATTTTGGAAGGTTTAGATGAATAGATCTTATTTTTCTACAAATTTTGATATATTATTTGTATTTTTGTGAATTAAAATGATTTAGTTATGATTTTTCTAAGATTAATATGGTAAAATGAAAAATAGCTATGCCGAGGACATTGCCGTCGGCGTAGAGAAGGCCGTCGGCGTAGCTATCTTACGCCGATGACAGTTCTATGCCGACGGCCAATTTCGTGGGCTACCTGGCCCGTGGCCTACACCTACGGCACCGACGTTTGGCCGCCGGCGTAGACGCTGACCGTCGATGTATTGCGCCATTCCCGTAGTGGCCTCAGTTTTGCGATAGCATGCCCTGTCCTATTCTTTTTTCGAATGAACTTATACCATGCATGCATGCCATGTATCTATGCATGCATCCAGCATCCACTCACCCATACGAAAGAAGTCAGCATGACAAGATTAATTTGAGCTTGTTCGACCCTGTAAATAAAGATTAACATCAGTTTGGACTTGGCGTCGGCAAGCTTCAAAATTTCAGCCTGCTTAATGTGGCACATGTTAGCGCAAGCATACACATTGAAAAGACCAACGTTGTTGGTGCCTCTGCTTGGCAGGTTTACAGCTTTTATCGGTGAGAGTGAGGCGACATAACTATTGCCATCTAATGTCACCTTTTGATGCCCTTGCATTTGCTAGGGATAGCCTAGTAGAGAGAACCAATTACTCCACTTTTTAAAAATTTGTTAGCTGAGTTAACAACTCGAGGATTGGGCTCATGGCTAAGATTCGAGGAATTAGGGAATTGGAAATTACAAAAACTAATTGTTTTGTAAGGATAACCTCTATAGACTTTTAACATAATACTATCAAATATGTAAGATTTCTTTTAAATCTCATAAGTAGAATAACAACAAACTTTAATCGTTGCGGGTTCGTAGTATAGCATTTTCATGGTCTTCACCAAAATATACATAGTTTGCCACATACGGTGTTCACAAAAATAAGTGTCCTATTTGTGAACTAGTACAACGACAGAACAATATCATGTACAAATGGCCGAGAGTTAACGACTGGATTTAGATGTGGGGTTGGCCAAATAATCCAGTCCTTCATTAATATGGACTAAATTATTACATTTTTTCATGTATCGATGTGATTTCATGTGTGTGTTATCATTCGACCGTATATCAGGCCTATCTTACCGTACGATTAACCCGTTATTTTGTCAAATTTTAATAGGTCAAAATGATAAATTTAATATTCCCATTATTGCGTATAAAAAAAATGAGACGACTGAATTATCCTTAATATTATGGTTTCATGCAATTTGTACAAAGATAGCACCAAAAACGTTTGAAATCTTGTCGACCAACTATCCTTTTATTTAACTCCACCTCTCACATAAATTTTGTAGATCTAATAATAATTGTTACATATCGATTGAGATTTTTTAAAATGAAATCATGTATATTATGCATTCGAACACAATTTAATTTTCATCAATAATGTTTTTACTAAAATTAATATTGAACATTTTTTATATTCTCTCTCTATTATGAGTTATGACTGTTACCCACAACCTTTTCTGCAACATTTATAAAAACCATTAATGTTAATAAGCTTATCATTAATTGATGAGTATTTCGCAAACTAGGCACCCGAACTTATAGCTCAACACCTTTTACATTTATTTGATTCACTTATATGTTTTTGCTTGATTGAGTAATCCATGGTAAACTCTTGACAGGAAATTTAGGAAACATAATGGTCTGAGTTTGGTAGTTTGATTGGTCGGCTATCCAAAATCCGACTTATATAGAGATAGGTAGGCTGACACGATCTAAAGGTATTTGTTTTTCTTGTTTGTTTTTATTACTTTCTAAAGTATTTTGTGTCTTAACCATTATACAAATTAAATTTCCGAAGAGCCTTGAGCCTAAGTTGAAGATTTAAATGAGCATTGTTTGCAGCTAAAGCAGATATATTTAGTTTCACCTTAATTACTTGTGCGGAAATATACATATTATGAAGGTACCGAAGTTTTGCCAGCTCTTGAAAGATGGCTCTAGAGCCGCATCATTGTGCCGGACAAGGAACGGGAGGCAATTTAGTAGTCCAGCTTGTGCTTCCTTCCCTAGCTGGCTGCTACAGTATTTACAGTGTGTTCACAACTCAACCGCATAATGATCGTAAGCCTACGATTCGTAGGCATGCACCTGACTGCTACCTGGTCGTGACAACACGAAAACATCGATCACCTCGATCGTGTCATGCATGTTGCCGCGTACATATGTACACCGGTGGAAAACACGTCATTAGCACCGGTTGCTAACTGTTTTTTGCACCGGTGCAACGTATTCGGGACTACAACTCTAACCCTTTAGCACCGGTTGCATTACGAATCGGTGCTAAAGGGTCTCCACGTGGGCATGTAGACGAGCTCCTGCGGATGGACCTTTAGCACCGGTTCGTAATATAAACCGGTGCTAAAGGTTGGCGACGTGGTAGCTCCTGCAGCGTTTGGCTAAAACCCTAAATCCTAGCCATTTGAAATACAGTTTTTTCGGGTATTTGAAACACGTTGATGCACATATAAAAGAAACCATCATATTACACAATATCGTCATACATATAGAGATCGAAGCTAGTACGTGTCATCTTTTATCGTGCTTGGTCGAACATATTACATAATGATACATTGTACATATTCATGCATATATACAATATAATTTCAGCTACGATTTTCCAAACTCGTAATGCCGATGGTATTCACCGGTTGGTGCTATGACCTTATCAAGTAAGAATCCCGCCAGTTCCTCTTGAATTGCTCGTATATGCTCGGTTGCTAGAAGACGATCCCGCTTCAGTTCGATCTAATGTAAAGAAGGGGATCAATATATATGAATGAAGAAACTCAACATAAATGATGGTAATAAAATAAAATTGTGAATATTGTTTACGTACATCTAGTTGTTCTAGTCTTCTCTTCTCACAGCAAGTCTCTCGCATGAACTCGCAGACATAGAATCCACATAAATTATTCCCGTCTTCTTGCTTCAAGCACTTTATGAGAATAGAGTTCAATCAAAATAATAATCAAGGATGATAATGCTATTGAAACTAGAACCAAAGAGATGCGCAGACATAGCTAGTAGTACTTACCGGTACTTGTTTAAATTCAAGCTCCTTTTCCAGGGACCCGGTGCCTTATCCGTGAACCGTTTCCAAGCACTGCCCGACAAAGAAAATGAATAAAGAAATTAGTAATTACTTGATATCGGGAAATGAACGAAAGTAGCTGATATAGTCCATGCATAATGATTGAAATTACCGCTGGAGTGTATCAATCATGTCCCCGAATGTCTCAAGGGATTTTTGTTTCGAGTCCATGACTAGTACTCGTCCTCTATCAAGTTTAATAACTAGCAGAATAAAATGATAGCTGCGCACACGCATAACACACACTTAACATCGAGTAACCAAAATAGTAATGTATATAAGATAGTAACACACTCACTTGAAGTTGTAAGGAAATAGTATTTTCGTCATGGTTTCTTGTTTTCTTAACGCCCGTACCAAGTTATTCTTTGTGTCCTTGATATGGTTATGGAGAGTTACCTCGTTCACGGTGTATGGGTCAATGAACCTAATGTCATAGATTTGTCCTCTTTTGCATTCGAGTTTCTTCAATCTGCATAATATAGTGAGTAAAATTATGCATGCAATGAACGAGATGAGCTAAAGACTTAATTACAAAAATAATACTTACAAACAATAGGCACTGATCATCGATTTGTCAAGGGCATCATGATTGTAAGGACTTCAGGTTTTGGAATTTTTTCTCTGTCATATTTATTATTCCCTTTATATTTGACGAGAAGCCAGACGGCACTTTGATACTTGAAAGGACTTAAAAAAAGATTTCCTTCTCTGCTTTGGTAAGAGCGTAGCTGGCAGGACTTAAGTGACGCCCTTTATCCGTCTTGCTCTGTGGATGCATGTTGTTTGGGTCTTTCATACGTTGCTGATCCTCCCGTGCTTCTGGTGTATCTTTTATTTTTCCATACACGCCCAGAAAGCCTAGCAGGTTCACGCAAACATTCTTCGTAACATGCATCACGTCGATTGAAGAGCGAACCTCTAGGTGTTTCCAATACTCAAGCTCCCAAAATATAGATTTCTTCTTTCACATGGGTGCGTGTCCGGTAGCGACGTCATTTGGAACAGATCGACCGCCAGGACCCTTTCCAAAGATTACTTCTAGGTCCCTGACCATATCAAATAAATCATCACCAGTACGGAGTTTAGGATTTTGCCGGTGATCTGCCACACCTCTAAAATGCTTGCCTTTCTTTCTTACGGAATGCGTGGTCGTAAGAAATCGACGATGCCCCAAGTACACAATCTTCTTGCATTTTTCCAAATATATAGCGTCAGTCTTATCTAAACAGTGCGTGCATGCATTGTATCCCTTGTTCGTTTGTCCTGAAAGGTTACTAAGAGCAGGCCAATCATTGATTGTTACGAAAAGCAACGCTCGTAGGTCAAATGGCTCCTGTTTGTGCTCATCCCATGCACGTACACCTGGTTTGGCCCATAATTGTAAGAGTTCATCAACTAATGGTCTTAGATACACATCAATGTCGTTGCCGGGTTGCTTCGGACCTTGGATGAGCACTGGCATCATAATGAACTTCCGCTTCATGCACAACCAAGGAGGAAGGTTATAGATACATAGAGTTATAGGCCAGGTGCTATGACTGCAGCTCTGCTCCCCAAAAGGATTCATGCCATCTGTACTTAGACCAAACCTTAAGTTCCTTGCGTCGCCTACAAAGTCCGGGTAGTCTCTCTCAATTTTTCTCCACTGCGACCCATCAGCGGGGTGTCTCAACATCGCATCTTTCTTACGGTCTTCTTTGTGCCATCGTAATAACCTGGCATGCTCTTTGTTTCTAAATAGACGTTTCAACCGTGGTATTATAGGAGCATACCACATGACCTTGGCAGGAACCCTCTTCCTGGGGGGCTCGCCATCAACATCACCAGGGTCATCTCGTCTGATCTTATACCGCAGTGCAGTGCATACCGGGCATGCTTCCAAATTCTCGTACTTCTCACCACGGTAGAGGATGCAGTCATTAATGCATGCATAAATCTTCTGAACCTCTAATCCTAGAGGGCAGAGAACCTTCTTTGCTTCGTACGTACTGTCAGACAATTCATTATCCTTTGGAAGCTTCTTCTTCATTATTTTCAGTAATTTCTCAAATCCCTTGTCAGATAAACCAGTCTCTGCCTTCCATTGCAGCAACTCCAGTGTGGTACCGAGCTTTGTGTTCCCATCTTCACAATTTGGGTACAATTTCTTTTTATGATCCTCTAACATACCTTTTAACTTCCGCTTCTCATTTACACTTTCTGCTTCTCTGTGTGCATCAACGATGGCCCGACGAAGATCATCATCAGGCTCATCTGATGCCTCTTCATCTTCAGCTTCTTTTGTCCCTTCAGCTTCAGCTCCCCCCATTGCAGTATCACCGTATTCAGGGTACATATCATCATCATCTTCTTCTTCATTGTCTTCCATTATAACCCCTCTTTCTCCGTGCTTGGTCCAACAATTATAGCTAGGCATGAAACCTTTCCGAAGCAGGTGGGAGTGAAGGATTTTCCAGGAAGAGTATTCCTTCTTGTTCCCACAGTCAACACATGGACAACACATAAAACCATTCTGAATATTTGCCCGAGCCACATCGCCAAAAGTACGAAGACCTTCAATGAACTCGGAAGTGCGTCGGTCACCGTACATCCATTGTCGTTGGTTCATCTGCGTCATATAATTAGGTTACTATTACCGAACATCATAAATAGTGAAATGACCACTGTATATCGAAACATGCATTTGTATCAATGACAAATGAAAGGATAGAGTTGCTAACCTCGATCGAGAAGGAAAGAACGAGGACAAGACCTAAGTATCGCTCGGGCACCTCATATCATTTTTATTTTGTGTGAGCTTAAGTTGGTTCATGCTCTTAGGCATTTCATCAAACACCTCTTGTGCATAGGGGAAAAAACCAAACTAGCACACCCCCTCTCACACCTTCCAAAGGAAAAAAACAGAGTAGAAGGCTGGTGGGCAGCTGTATTTATAGGCAGGATCTCTAGCACCGGTCCATGTCCGAAACCGGTGCAAAAGGGTGGCCATTAGCACCGGTTTGTGCCACGAACCGGTGCTAAAGGTCTCGCGCCTGCCACGCGGCAGACGTGACACCTTTAGCACCGGTTCGTGGAACGAGCCGGTGCTAATGGTTCCTAACGAACCGGTGCTAGAGCTCCACGGGCTCCATTTAGCTTTCTGGCAGCTCGAACCGGTGTTAAAGCACCCCTTTAGTCTGGGTTCGTAAGCCAACCGATGCTAAAGCCTTTTGCAGCTCCAAACGAAAACCCTATTTTCTACTAGTGGTAAGCGATGGCGCATCATTCATTACACTGCCATAGCACTCACCGACACGAAACTAACAAACTAAACATGCAGGCACTAATTTCGTAAAGATACATCACGATAGGAATAGGTTCAGTTTCTTATTAAACTAGCAAGGTGGCCCTGCGAGGGCAACATCTTTAGGCTTTTGGAAAATGATAGACAAATAAGACTATGGTATATAAATACTTCCTCCAACCCCTGACGGAGCAACTCCACCGAGGCAGACGCCTAACCTAACCGCCTCCCGGATCGCCTCTCTGGCGATTCCGGAGGCCCTCCGCCGCCGCCTAGCAGGCCAGCCTCTCCGCCACCCGTCTCACCTCGCCACTGCCGGAGGAAGCTTCCGGTGGACGGCGGCGGCGGGGTGCCCTCTTCCTTGTTTTTTCTTCTTCTTGTTTTCCACCTCTCTTTGGTTCTCCAGCGAGATCTGCCGCTGCCGGGGTTGACCGGAGCTGCACTTGGGATCCCCATCGTGGGAGGATACCTTGCGGCCGCCGTGGGGCTTCGCCGCCACAGTGTGCCGCTCACCGCCGTCCTCTACTGGGGGCAGTCGCCCGATGCCCTGGGGCTGCAGGTTGGATCGCCGATCCACTCTGCCCTGGAATCGGCTGTCGGCTGTGCGTCTCCGCTTGGGGCCCCGCTATGAAACAGTGGGTGCTCTCGGCTTGGATGCCCATGAGTGTGATGTCGGATGCTGCGCAAGTAATTGTGTGCATGTGTTCGCCGGGAGCCAGCCGGCGGAGTAGGGATTGCTGGAGTGATCTGAATAAAGGAGGCAGTCCTAAGGTTCTTGTTGTGTGAAGATGGTGACCTTCTGAGGCCGGAGCTTCTTGATCTGGTTGGAGTGGTGAGTTCCGGAAGGCTCCGCCGGCGAATGTATCAGTGCACCTATGCCTGGAGTTTGCTGGATCGGGTGGTATTCGGTCGTGCGCACCCATGCTTTTATTCCGACCGTTTGGTTCTGGAGGGAGCGGCACGAAGCTCTGTTCTTTGTTGCCATCAAGGTGACATTTAGTCCATGGTGAAGTCAGAGACGGAGAATATCATGAAAACCGGATTGGAGGACTAGCAAATGGAGGTTCGAGTCTATGCACTATTGAGGGACTTGCTTGGTGTTCTGGGTTTCGCAGTAGCAGTATGCAAGTGGGGGCGACAACACAGGTGAAGTTCAGAGTCTTACCTTTTAGGATGTAAATTCAAGGTCTGGCCTTAATTGGTTGTGCCTGGCAATGACCTTGTTGAAGGCATTATTTTGAGAGTGGGGACTATCTTCAGGGTGAAAACCCAAGATCTTTGATCGGGCGACGACGACGCTTGTGCACTGTTCCCTTCTTGGAGGTGTCGCTTTTGGAGAGCCTGAAGTTCATGTGTTGTCTTGGTGGTGGATGTATTGTTGCTGCAAGGGCTGGAGTACCGTAGCGGGGCTTTTCTTTTCTTAGTTTTTTATTTATTTTTTGGCTGGGTGCATCCGTACTGCCATTAGGGTATTGCGTAGTTGTAGAGGCTGGGTGTAATTGGTATCTCTTGATATTAATATATTCTCTATATAAAAAAAGGAATTTTATGCTAAGTCACCATCACTTATTTCTGATCAAATGGAGTACAACATAAATATTATACAAAAGCTAGCTCAGTCCTATAATTGTCATTAAAGGGTAATTATTTTGTGAGGGACGTTCCCGTCGAGCAGGCAACAAATATAGTGACTACATTAATCTTTTAAATACCATGACTATGAACTATGAACTTTCACATATGTTTTGAGAGAGTGTTAATCTGATGATAGTCGAATACCTTATTATTTATGTGTACTCAATTATAGAAACAAAATGTATAGCCATGTATGTATCATTAAGCCAAAGAATTTATACTGTGAGGGATGTTCTTGTCGGTAGTGTGTCAACTAAAGTTATAGGTACATTCTACACGTTGTTGACTCAATCATATGTGTATCATTAAAGGATTTTGTGAGGAATGTTCCTGTCGATAGTACAATATATATCGTGACCTCATTAATCTTCTAAATCCACGACTTAGAACTCCAAACTTCCACTGGAATTTTGTGAGAGTGTCAATCTAATGGCATCAAACAAATGTCATTTATCTGTATTCAATCATACAAAAAAATATGGACTAATATTGTGACTTTATTAATTTTGAAATTTGCGACTCTGAACTTCTGCAGGCGTTTTATGAATATGTTGGTATGATGGCAGTCGAATAAATTTGTCATCTATGTGTAATCAGTCATAGATAAAACGTAATCCATATGTTCACAATTACTTTGCACTCTAGGTTTAGTCAAAATAAACTTTTACAAAGTTTGATCAACTTTATAAAAAAATTATCAACATAGAAAATTTGTTATTATTAGAGTCATCATAAAATATATTTTCATATATTATATAAAATTTATGTTATATATGTTGATATTCATTGCTACATTTCGCTCAAACTTTACTAAATGTGAATTTGACTAAATTTGAAACATAGGGTACGTAAGTAAAAATAGAGAAATTACGAATCAGCACTTTATCACTTTTTCTAAACAAATCATACCCTAGTAGCTTCTTACCATGGCCATTACATTCCATCTAGGATTATTATTTCCTTGCAGGTATTACGTCTTTAGTCAAGCCTTTTTTTTTACATGTCACGTTCCCTTCCAGGTTAACTGGCTCGTTCATCTTTTTTTTTTACGGACGTTGGTATCTTTTTTTTTTGACAATGTACACCCGTAGGCATAGTTTACTTGCATTGATAAACATCACGATAGAAAGTTGGTACACATACAAGCAACATAACACAAGGAGGATACAACCGGTTGTACTGCTGTAACTTATCATCACCGCAACTATCAAGCACAAACCTCCGCCGTCGCCGGAAAAGAGGAGCACCCGCAGTTGGTCCACTCATTGGCGATGAAGAAACCCCTAGCCATAAGGCGTTAACGAGCCGCGATAGCCACCAGCCCTGTAAGGCTGGATCTAGCCCGATAAGGAACATCGGCCGGAGGAGCCCTCCAAGTATCTTCAACACCGGATCCGGGGCCAGCGCCACCCCACCCTTCAGGCGGCCGGATCCCCCACCGTCTTCCACAAACACACAGCAGTCAAGCCCGCCGCACTCCAAGAGCAGCCTATCCCCGGCGCCACGCCATAGCGCAACGCCAGATTGAACCCACTCCAACAGCTTGGGCTCCACAAACCTCTCGCCGGCGCCAGCGTCGCCTCCGACGAACAGGAGCATGGGTTGGGAGACCATTATTCTAACTAGCACCATCAACATCCGCTCCACCTTGATATTGACAGAGGTGAAGGGTTTCGTAGCATAGTAAATCAAAAATTTCCTACGGATGCGAACAAGAAAGCTAAGATCTAATCTAGGAGATGTAATCAACGAGAGAGGTAGATGAGATCTCCATACCCTTGAAGATATCGCACAGCGGAAACGTTCAACAGAACGTGGTTGACGTAGTCGTACTCGCCGTCTCCTCCTCGCGATCCGATCCGATCCAACGCCTCAAGTGGCGACGCCTCCGAGAGATGCACACGTACAGCACACCAACGACTCCGCCTTCCCGGTCCAGCGAGATATGGTGGAGTGGTAGATGGGATCGACAACACGACGGCGTGGTGTCTATGGTGGAGAGTTTTCGCCGACAGGGCTTCGCCTGTTTGCGTGGTGAAGAAAGAACGGAAAAAGGAGGCTTCAAAAAGCGGGCAGCGGCTCCGCGGGAATTAGCTCATCAAAACACCACGGCGCTGCGGTCCTTTTATAGGCGTCCAAACCGTAGTATACTTGCAAAACAATTTTGCTTGTTTTTCCGATCGGTCACGTTGGTCTTTGCGTGAAGTTCACGTTGGTCGAACCGCCACCGCCTGAACGATCTGATCTGAATCAGATCGATATTCCTGCAACAAGGCAGCAACCAGAACCGCCACGAGTGGCCTGCCCAGCAGCGCACACGTGGCCCATGGGGCCGGCCCATGGCCACCCGGCCAAGCGAGCGAGGGCGAGCGCCAGGAAGACCTGGGCGTCCAGCGCCAGCGATCGCTGGCCTCGAGCCAATCGATCCTGGCCGCTGGCGCTCCTTTTTTTTTTAGTTATTTATTTCTTCTAAATAAATAATGTTTAATATTTATTAATTCATATAATTAATAAATACTAATATTTACCACCTGGAACAATTCCGTAACTTCTGAAACAGTTTCACATATATCCCGAAACTACCCTGGCGTTGATTTGCGTTAAGTGTGTGACCCTACGGGTTCGAGAATGCGCGGACATGATCTCCATCAATAATTAATAGCGGGATCTGGAAATCCATATTGACTCCCACGCACTCAGCGATGATCATATCGGATGAACTACGATGTCAGGATTCAATCAATCCCGTATTTGTATTCCCTTCGTCTCGCGATATTTTACTCGCCCGAGATTCGATCGTCGGCATCGGCATACCTAGTTCAATCTCGTTCACGGCAAGTACTTTACTCGTTCCATAATCCGATATCACTTTGTGATTAACTCCTTAACCATGTGCTTGCAAGCGATGTTGATATCGATTACCGAGTAGGCCCGAAGTATATCTCTCCGACTTGGGAGGGACAAATTCCATCTCGATACATGCAACCCAACAAGCACTTTCTGATCACCTGAGAGACACCTTTATGATCACCCTTTCATAGGATGACGTTTGATGGCCTCAAAGCTCTCTTCCGATACTAGGGAGTTGCATTATCTCATGGTCTAAGGAACACAATACATGACATAGGAAAAAGCTTCGCAAAGATGAACACAATGACACGAGATAATTGCTGCGCTTTATTTGGGTCTGTCCATCACATCATTCTCCTAATGATATGATCTCATTATTAATTGACAACTCATGTCTATGGTTAGGAAACCTCAACCATCATTAATCAATGTGCTAGTCCATAGAGGCGTACTAGGGACACGGTGTTGTTCATAAACCACACAAGTATTAAAGTTTCCGCTTAATACAATTCTAGCATGGAATATAAACATTATCATGAACAAGAATTATAATAATAACATCTTTATTATTGCCTCTAGGGCATAATTCCAACAGTCTCCCACTTGCACTAGAGTCAATAATCTAGTTTACATCTGGCAACAATCTAACACCCATGGCATTAAGGTGCTGATCATGTTTTGCTCGTGGAAGAGGTTTAGTCAACGGATCTGCGACATTCAGATCCGTATGTACTTTGCTAATCTTCAGATCTCCATCTGATATATAATCTCGAATTATATGGAAACGGCGGTTGATGTGCTTGGTCTTTGGATGATATCTTGGTTCCTTAGCCAGTGCTATGGCGCCAGTGTTGTCGCACAATATCTCCAGTGGGTCCAAGGCATTTGGAACCACACCAAGCTCAGTGATGAAGTTCCTGATCCAAACTCCTTCACTTGACGCTTCCGAAGCAGCCATGTATTCCGCTTCTGTTGTAGATCCCGCGATCACGCTTTGCTTGCAGCTTCTCCAGCTCACAGCTCCACCATTCAAAATATAAATGTATCCTGTCTGAGATTTAGAATCATCCGGGTCGGTGTCGAAGCTAGCGTCGACGTAACCTTTTACGACGAGCTCCTCATCACCTCCATAGACCAAGAACATTTCTTTAGTCCTATTTAAATACTTTAGGATGTTCTTTACGGCTGTCCAGTGTTCCACTCCTGGATCACTTTGGTATCTGCTCGTCAAACTAAGAGCATTGGACACATCCGGTCTAGTACACAGCATGGCATACATGATAGAACCTATGGCCGAGGCATATGGCACTTTGCTCATAGTTTCTCTATCTTTTACCGTAGCTGGACACTGAGCCTTGCTCAATATCTTACCTGACAACATGGGCAATGAACCTTTCTTTGCTTTATCCATTCTGAACCTCTTCAGAACTTTGTCCAGGTATGTACTTTGGCTTAAAGCTATTAGGCGTCTTTGTCTATCTCTATAGATTTTGATGCCTAATATATAAGCAGCTTCTCCTAGGTCTTTCATTGAAAAACATTTATTCAAATAACTCTTCACATCGTTAAGCATACCGATGTCATTTCCAATAATCAATATGTCATCCACATATAGTACTAAAAATGTCACCGAGCTCCCACTCACTTTCTTGTAAACACAAGCTTCGTAGCAATTTGGAACAAATCCAAAACTCTTGATCACTTGATCAAAACGAAGGTTCAACTCCGAGATGCTTGCTTCAGCCCATAAATGGAACGCTGAAGTTTGCACACCTTATTAGCATCCTTAGGATCGACAAAACCTTCGGGCTGCATCATATACAACTCTTCATCAATGTTGCCATTGAGGAACGCAGTCTTGACATCCATCTGCCATATTTCATAATCATGAAACGCAGCAATTGCTAATAAAATCCGAATGGACTTAAACATCGCTACGGGAGAGAAAGTCTCATCGTAGTCAACACCTTGAACTTGCCGAAAACATTTTGCGACAAGCCGAGCTTTATAGACAGTAACATTACCATCCGCGTCCGTTTTCTTCTTGAAAATCCATTTGCACTCAACGGCCTTACGGTCGCTAGGAGGGTCCACCAAAGTCCACTGCTACTCGGTGATGGCGCCAGAAAAAGAGTTGTGGCGTTTAGTTGACGTGGGAGCAGTAAGTCCTTGTGCGTGGTGATGACCAGCCCGTTGGGAACCCCAAGAGGAAGGTATGATGAGTGTAGCAGCTAGTTTTCCCTCAGTTTAGAAACCAAGGTTTATCGATCAGGAGAGGAGAGACGGTGATGACTGAAGGTGATGCGGACTGGCTTAGTGACACTTCAACAAGGGCGCCGTTAACGATACTTGTTGACTCGTCTTCGGCCAGCAGCAACGCGGAACCTGCACACACACAAACAAATACTTTGCTCCCAACTTACGATGAGGTTGTCAATCTCACCGGTTTGCTTGAAACAAAGGTTATGAGTGTATCGAGTGGAAAACAGTAAAGTATGCTAATAAAGTAAACAGTGCGGGAAAAGTAAACAGGTGATTGCAATATGATTAAAATAGGACCGGGGTCCACAGTTCACTAGTGGTGTCTCTCCATAGATAAACAAACATGCTGGGTAAACAAATTACAGTTGGGCAATTGATAGAATAAAGATAACGTGATATGTCAAGAAGATCACTATGAGATTTACTCTGGGCATTACAACAAAATACATAGACCGCCATCCAACTGCATCTATGACTAATAATCCACTCCCGGGGATATCAATCCGAACACCCTAGAAGTATTAAGTTGCGAACAACAGATAATTGCATTAAGCAAACTGTGTAATGTAAACAAAGCATATGCCCTTGAGCATATGAATGTTGTTTTCTCCCTAGTAGCAACAGCACATCTACCACCTTAGAGGTTTCTGTCACTCCCCCAGGTGAAATAGAGATATGAACCCACTATCGTGCATAAATACCCCCTCTTGGAGTCACTAGCAACTACTCGGCCAAGATAGCTACTAACAACGGAGAGCATGCAAGATCATAAACAACATAGAGATAACAAAAGATATAATTCAGTACAGTAACTTAATCATAAACACCAATATTCATCGGATCCCAACAAACCAAACATGTAGAATTACATAACGGTGATCTCAATCATGTAGGGCAGCTCATGAGATCTAAACATGAAGCACATGGTGGAGAAGACAACCATCTAGCTACTGCTATGGACCCATAGTCCAAGGTAGACTACTCACTCATCGCTCCGGAGGCAAGCATGGCGATGAAGAAGACCTCCGGTGGCGATTCCTCTCTCCGGCAGGGTGCCGGGAAGAGCTTCTGGACCCTCCCGATCTTCGGGTCGACGGCGGCGGCGTATCGCGATGTGTTCTGGAAATCTGATCGGGTACTTAGGTTTTTTCCGTCGGGGGGTCTTTATAGGCGAAGGGGCGTCGTCAGAGGTGGAGCCAGGCTCCCTCACACAGGGGTGGCGCGGCCAGGGGCCAGGCCGCGCTAGCCCTGTGTGTGGGGCCCTGGTGGCCCCTCTCCGTCTCTCCTTCGGATGTCTAGAAGCTTCCGGGAAAAATAAGACTTCAGGAACTTGTTTCGTCCAATTCCGAGAATATTTCCTGTGTATCATTTCTGAAACACAAAAACAGCAGAAAACAGGAAACTGGCACTGTGGCGCTTGTTAATAGGTTAGTTCCAGAAAATGCGTAAAAGTGCCACTAAGTGTAACGAAACAATAGGCAAATGGTGTAAAAACAAGCATGGAGCATCAAAAATTATAGATACGTTTGAGACGTATCATCCACACTTGGTTTTCGCTCATGGATCCCAATTCGGATTTCATGGCCTCTAGCCATTTCTCAGAGTCTGGGCTCATCATCGCTTCCTCATAGTTCGCAGGTTCACTGTTGTCTAACAACAAGACTGTTAAGACAGGGTTGCCGTACCATTCAGGAGTGGCACGTGACCTTGTTGACCTGCGAAGTTCAGTAGTAGCATCGTTCGAAGTTTCATGATCTTCATCATTAGCTTCCTCTCTTGTTGGTGCAGACGGCACCGGAACAACTTCAGGTGCTGCGCTACTCTCCAACTCGAGAGAAGGTTCAATAACCTCGTCTAGCTCTACCTTCCTCCCACTCACTTCTTTCGAGAGAAACTCCTTCTCAAGAAAGGATCCGTTCTTTGCAACAAACACTTTGCCTTCGGATCTGTGGTAGAAGGTATACCCAATCGTTTCCTTAGGGTATCCTATGAAGACGCATTTCTCCGCTTTGGGTTCGAGCTTGTCCGGCATCAACTTCTTGACGTAAGCTTCGCATCCCCAAACTTTAAGAAACGACAACTTAGGTTTAGCACCAAACCATAGTTCATACGGTGTCGTCTCAACGGATTTAGATGGTGCCCTATTTAAAGTGAATGCAGCGGTTTCTAATGCATAACCCCAAAATGATAACGACAAATCTGTAAGAGACATCATCGATCGCACCATATCTAATAGAGTTCGATTCCGGCGTTCAGACACACCATTGCGCTGTGGTGTTCCAGGTGGCGTGAGTTGCGAAACAATTCCGCTTGCTTTAAGATGCGTGAGAAAATCATAACTTAAATACTCACCTCCACGATCGGATCGCAGAAATTTAATTTTCCTGTTACGATGGTTTTCCACTTCGTTCTGAAATTCTTTGAACTTTTCAAACGTTTCAGATTTATGTTTCATTAAATAGATATACCCATATCTACTTAATTCATCAGTAAAAGTGAGAAAATAGCGATATCCACCGCGCGTCGAAATACTCATTGGTCCGCACACATCGGTATGTATTATTTCCAACAAGTCCGTTGCTCGCTCCATTATACCGGAGAACGGGGTTTTGGTCATCTTGCCCATGAGGCACGGCTCGCATGTGTCAAACGATTCAAAATCAAGAGACTCCAAAAGTCCATCAGAATGGAGTTTCTTCATGCGTTTTACACCAATATGACCTAGACGGCAGTGCCACAAATAAGTTGGATTATCACTATCTACTTTGCATCTTTTAGCCTCAATGTTATGGATGTGTGTTTCATTGCTTTCGAGATTTAGAAGAAATAAACCATTCACGACAGGTGCATGACCATAAAAGATGTTATTCATATAAATAGAACAACCGTTATTCTCTGACTTAAATGAATAACCGTCTTGCAATAAACACGATCCAGATATAATGTTCATGCTCAACGCAGGCACATAATAACACTTATTAAGGTTTAAAACTAATCCCGAAGGTAAAACTAAGGAGAGCGTGCCGACGGCCATCACATCAACTTTTGATCCATTGCCAACGCGCATCGTCACCTCATCCCTTGCTAGCCGCCGTCTATTCCGTAGCTCCTGTTTCGAGTTACAAATATTAGCAACTGAACCAGTATCATATACCCAGGCACTACAACGAGCGCTAGTAAGGTAGACATCAATAACATGTATATCAAATATACCTTTGATGGTGCCAGCCTTCTTGTCCGCTAAGTACTTCGGATAGTTGCGCTTCCAGTGACCCTTGACCTTGCAATAGAAGCACTCAGTGTCCGGCTTAGGTCCAGACTTGAGCTTCTTCTCAGCAGGGGCAACACGCTTGCCGCTGCCTTTCTTGAAGGATCCCTTTGCACCCTTAGCTTTCTTAAAGCTAGTGGTCTTGTTGACCATCAACACATGATTGTCTTTCTTGATATCCACCTCCGCAGCTTTAAGCTTTGCGAAAAGCTCAGTGATCGTATCAGTGGAACCAATTTGATTATGAGTAACTACAAAACCTTTGTAGCTAGGAGGGAGTGATTGCAGAACTCTGTCAATCTTGAGCTCCTCTGGAATCTTGCAGTCCAGTTGCTCAAGGCGTTGAGTGTAGCCCGACATCTTAATGGCGTGCTCACTAACGGAACTCCCTTCCTCCATCTTGCAGTTAAAGAACTTCTCAGAGATCTCATATCTCTCAGAACGGGCTTGAGTCTGAAACATGATTTTCAGTTCCTCAAGTATCTCATAAGGCCCGCGGTACTTCTCAAAACGATTTTGAAGTTCCGGTTCCATAGAAAACAGCATGGTACTCATAATCGCATCACAATCGTCTCTGCGAGCATTGAAGTCAGCAAGTTCTTCAATTTTCGCTGTTGCAGTAGGGGTGTCACCTAACGCTTCCTCAAGTACATAGGCTTTTTGCCCGCCAGCGAGAATGATTCTCAGATTGCGGAACCAGTTGGTGAAGTTAGACCCATTGTTCTTAAGCTTTTCTTTCTCAGCAAAAACGTTGAAGTTGAAGTTGGACTTAGCCATTTGATCTACAACATTGCAAGTACAATTTAGACTATGTTCAAGATAACTAGTTCAACTTAATCAAATTACTAGATGAACTCCCACTAAAATCAACATCCCTCAAGTTGTTTAGTGAATACGATCCAAATTCACCACACCTAATCCGATCTTCACGAGAAGAGATGTGGTTTCAATGGTGGACAACAAAGTGTCAATCATATCATTCATATGACTCATGTTTAACCTTTCGGTTCGTGTGTTCCGAGGCCATGTCTGTACATGCTAGGCTCGTCAAGTCAAACCCAAGTATTTCCGCGTGTGCAAAACTGGCTTGCACCCGTTGTATGTGAACGTAGAGTTTATAGCACCCGATCATCACGAGGTGCTTGAAAATGACGAACTTTCGCAACGGCGCATACGAGGGGAGAACACAATTTTATCTTGATCTTTAAGTGAGGAATCATCTTATAATGCTACCAGTCGCGATCTAAGCATAATAAGATACATAAAAGGATAAACATCACATGCATATAATTTTATGTGACATGGTATAGCCAATCTCCGCGCCATGATCTCCATCTTGTGCGCTCCGGCATGATCTCCATCAGTCCACCATGATTGCCTCCACCACGAATAGCAACTACAACTATTGCTAACTACTTAGCGATAAAGTAAAGCTATTACATGGCGTATAAGAAGTTGACACGCAGGTCATACACAATTATAAAGACAACCATATGGCTCCTGCCGGTTGTGAACTCATCGACATGCAAGTCGTGAAAGATTACAAAACATGATCATCGCATACATCTCAATTCATACACATCATGTCTTGGGCCATACCATATCACAAAACACTCCCTGCAAAAACAAGTTAGACGCCTCTACTTTGTTGTTGCATGTTTTACGTGGCTTATGGGAGTCACAAGTTAAGAACGATTCTTACCTACGGAAAGCCACAACGGTGATATTATGGTTGCTAACATCCGTTGTAAATCTCATAACTACTATAGTGAGAGAAACTGACATCCACCAGCCGCATGTGTGGAACAAGCCACACAGTTAAGTGCGGAGCCGGTCTCGCGAACGAGGTCGCGTAAAGTTGGCCTGGACCGCTTCGATCTCACTATGCCGCGCCATAAGAAGTACAAAACAAAGAGGTTTGCAACAGAAAACATCAACGCCCGCAACAAGCATGTTGCGTTCTACTCGTGAAACACATCTACGCATAGATCTAGCTCTGATACCACTGAAGGGTTTCATAGCATAGTAAATCAAAAATTTCCTACGGATGCGAACAAGAAAGCCAAGATCTAATCTAGGAGATGTAATCAACGAGAGAGGTAGATGAGATCTGCATACCCTTGAAGATATCGCACAGCGGAAACGTTCAACAGAACGTGGTTGACGTAGTCGTACTCGCCGTCTCCTCCTCGCGATCCGATCCGATCCAACGCCGCAAGTGGCGACGCCTCCGAGAGATGCAGACGTACAGCGCACCAACGACTCTGCCTTCCCGGTCCAGCGAGATATGGTGGAGTGGTAGATGGGATCGACAACACGACGGCGTGGTGTCTATGGTGGAGAGTTTTCGCCGACAGGGCTTCGCCTATTTGCGTGGTGGAGAAAGAACGGAAAAAGGAGGCTTCAAAAAGCGGGCAGCGGCTCCGCGGAAATTAGCTCATCAAAACACCACGGCGCTGCGGTCCTTTTATAGGCGTCCAAACTGTAGTATACTTGCAAAACAATTTTGCTTGTTTTTCCGGTCGGTCACGTTGGTCTTTGCGTGAAGTTCACGTTGGTCGAACCGCCACCGCCTGAACGATCTGATCTGAATCAGATCGATATTCCAGCGACAAGGCAGCAACCAGAACCGCCACGAGTGGCCTGCCCAGCAGCGCACACGTGGCCCATGGGGCCGGCCCATGGCCACCCGGCCAAGCGAGCGAGGGCGAGCGCCAGGAAGACCTGGGCGTCCAGCGCCAGCGATCGCTGGCCTCGAGCCAACCGATCCTGGCCACTGGCGCTTGATACGTCTCAAACATATCTATAATTTTTGATGCTCCATGCTTGTTTTACACCATTTGCCTATTGTTTCGTTACACTTAGTGGCATTTTTATGCATTTTCCGGAACTAACCTATTAACGAAGTGCCACAGTGCCAGTTTCCTGTTTTCTGCTGTTTTTGTGTTTCAGAGTGATACACAGGAAATATTCTCGGAATTGGACGAAACAAGTTCCTGAAGTCTTATTTTACCCGGAAGCTTCCAGAGATCTGAAGGAGAGTAGGAGGTGAGGGACCAGGGGCCCACACACAGGGGTGGCGCGGCCAGCCCCTGGCCCGCGCCACCGCCTTGTGAGGCCACCTGGCCCCTCTTCTGACGACGCCCCTTCGCCTATAAATACCCCCCGACGAGAAAAACCTAAGGGCCCGATCAGTTTTCCAAAATACATCGCGATACGCCGCCGCCGTCGACCCGAAGATCGGGAGGGTCCAGAAGCTCTTCCCGGCACCCTGCCGGAGAGGGGAATCGCCACCGGAGGTCTTCTTCATCGCCATGCTTGCCTCCGGAGCGATGAGTGAGTAGTCTACCTTGGACTATGGGTTCATAGCAGTAGCTAGATGGTTGTCTTCTCCACCATGTGCTTCATGTTTAGATCTCATGAGCTGCCATACATGATTGAGATCACCGTTATGTAATTCTACATGTTTGGTTTGTTGGGATCCGATGAATATTGGTGTTTATGATTAAGTTGCTGTACTGAATTATATCTTTTGTTATCTCTATGTTGTTTATGATCTTGCATGCTCTCCGTTGTTAGTAGCTATCTTGGCCGAGTAGTTGCTAGTGACCCCAAGAGGGGGTATTTATGCTCGATAGTGGGTTCATGTCTCTATTTCACCTGGGGGAGTGACAGAAACCTCTAAGGTGGTAGATGTGCTGTTGCTACTAGGGAGAAAACAACATTCATATGCTCAAGGGCATATGCTTTGTTTACATTACACACTTTGCTTAATGCAATTATCTGTTGTTCGCAACTTAATACTTCTAGGGTGTTCGGATTGATATCCCCGGGAGTGGATTATTAGTCATAGATGCAGTTGGATGGCGGTCTATGTATTTTGTTGTAATGCCCAGAGTAAATCTCATAGTGATCTTCTTGACATATCACGTTATCTCTATTCTATCAATTGCCCAACTATAATTTGTTTACCCAGCATGTGCTATTTTATCTATGGAGAGACACCACTAGTGAACTGTGGACCCCGGTCCTATTTACATCATATTGCAATCACCTGTTTACTTTTCTTGTACTGTTTACTTTACTAGCATACTCTACTGTTTTCCACTCGATACGCTCATAACCTTTGTTTCAAGCAAACCGGTGAGATTGACAACCTCATCGCAAGTTGGGAACAAAGTATTTGTTTGTGTGTGTGCAGGTTCCACAAACACCTTCAGTCGTCATTGTCTCTCCTCTCCTGTTCGATAAACCTTGGTTTCTTAACTGAGGGAAAACTTGCCGCTACACTCATCATACCTTCCTCTTGGGGTTCCCAACGGGCTGGTCATCACCACGCACAAGGACTTACTGCTCCCACGTCAACTACACGCCACAGCTCTTTTCTGGCGTCATCACCGAGTAGCAGCTTCTTTTCTGGCGCCGTTGCCGGGGAGGAAGAGAAGACTTCTGCGAGGGGAGTTCTTCACACACACATTCTTTACTTTGTTTTATTGTTTTGCTTTACTTTATTTTATTTTACCTGCATTGCTTTTATATCAAAAACCCAAAAAAATTAGAATCCTTGGTAGTTGTTTTTACTTGTTTACTTTCGTTTTGCTGAAATGGCCAACCCTGAAAACACCAAGTTGTGTGACTTCACTAGCACAAACAATAGTGATTTTATCTGCACTCCTATTGCACCACCTGCTACTGCTGCAAACTTTTATGAGATTAAGCCTGCTTTATTGAACCTTGTTATGAAAGAGCAATTTTCTGGTGCTAGTACGGAAGATGCTGCAGCTCATCTCAACAATTTTGTTGAGCTATGTGAGATGCAGAAATATAAGGATGTTGATAGTGATATTATTAAGCTCAAGTTGTTTCCTTTTTCTTTGAGAGGAAAAGCTAAAGATTGGTTGCTGTCTTTGACTAAGAATAGTATTGATTCATGGGCTAAGTGTAAGGATGCTTTTATTGGTAGATACTATCCTCCTGCTAAGATTATATCATTGCGTAGCAATATTATGAAGTTTACTCAGTTTGATAATGAACATGTTGCTCAAGCTTGGGAAAGAATGAAATCTATGATAAAGAATTGCCCCACTCATGGACTGACTACTTGGATGATTATCCAAACTTTTTATGCAGGACTGAATTTTTCTTCAAGGAACCTACTTGATTCAGCTGCTGGAGGCACTTTTATGTCCCTTACCTTGGGCGCCGCATCAAAGTTACTCGACAACATGATGGTAAATTATTCTGAATGGCACACCGAGAGAGCTCCACAAGGTAAGAAGGTAAATTCTGTTGAGGAAACCTCTTCCTTGAATGATAAGATTGATACAATTATGGCTATGCTTGCTAATGATAGGACTCATGTTGATCCTAATAATGTTCCTTTGGCCTCTCTGGTTGCTCAAGAAGAGCATGTTGATGTGAATTTCATTAGAAACAACAATTTTAACAACAATGCTTATAGGAACAATTTTCCTAGTAACAATTATAGGCCGTATCCTTCTACCAATGGTAATGGTTATGGTAACTCTTATGGTAATTCCTGCAACAACACTAGGGCCGCGCCCTCCGAGCTTGAGGTAATGCTCAAGGACTTCATCGGTAAGCAAACTGCTTTTAACAAGTCTGTTGAGGAAAAGTTAGGCAAAATTGATATTCTTGCTTCTAAAGTTGATAGCCTTGCTCATGATGTTGAACTTCTGAAATTAAAAGTGTTTCCTAATAATGTGAAAGAGAGCAATATTGTTGCTGCCGCTAATGCTATCCAAGTTGGAATTGATGAAAATATTAGATTGTTAGCGGAATTGCATGCCAGGTGGGAAAGAGAAGATGAGATGGCTAGAGAGATGAATGTATGTACTATTACTACCTCTAATGATGTTGCTCCTACTGATAACAATCCTCTTACTTTGATTGGTGTAGAGAAAACTCCCACTCCTTGTGTTAAAAAGCCTAAAACTGCCAAAACTTTTTCTCAAAAAAGTACTAAAATTTTTCGGAGTGTGGGAGATGATAGGTCTATTTCTTTTAATGACTTTGATGTTGATGGCTGTAATATATCTGAAGTAATTTTGTTCTTGCAAAAGCTTGCTTTGACTCCTAATGCTAGTTCTTTAAATATTGCTTTTACTAAGCA
Organism: Dactylis glomerata; assembly: GCA_007115705.1. Classification (NCBI taxonomy): domain Eukaryota; kingdom Viridiplantae; phylum Streptophyta; class Magnoliopsida; order Poales; family Poaceae; genus Dactylis; species Dactylis glomerata. The sequence goes on along the minus strand of QXEO01000444.1, from coordinate 2,796,106 downwards.
TATTACCAATGCTCTCATAAAGATTAGGGATGAAAAGTTGAAGCAAAAAGCCTCTGTTCCCAAGAAGTTAGACGATGGTTGGGAACCCATCATTGATATGCATGTTAATGGTTATGATTGCCATGCTTTATGTGATCTAGGTGCTAGTATTTCTATCATGCCTAGAAAGATTTATGACATGCTTGATTTACCACCGCTTGAAAAATGTTATTTTGATGTTCCTATTGCTGATGTTGCTAAGAAGAAACCTTTGGGAAGGATTAATGATGTTCTTATTGTGTTTAACAATAACCTTGTTCCCGTTGATTTTCTTGTTATGGACGTTGAATGCCATGCTTCATGTCCTATTATTTTGGGAAGACCCTTTCTTCGAACTGTAGGTGCTATCATTGATATGAGGGAAGGCACTATCAAGTATCAATTCCCGCTAAAGAAAGGTATGGAACACTTCCCTAGGAAAAGAAAGAAATTACTTTTTGACTCTATTCTTAGAGCAAATTATGAGCTTGATGCTTCATCTCTTGATATTACTTGATTCGCACTTTTCTGCGCCTAGCTCAAAGGCGTTAAAGAAAAGCACTCTTGGGAGATAACCCAATGTTTTATTTTCAGTACTTTTCTTTTATTTGAGTCTTGGAAGTCATTACTACTGTAATGACCGCTCCTTATCTTGTTTATTTCGTTTTTGTGCCAAGAGAAGCCTCTAATTTGAGTGAGGTAAAGATTTGGGGATGTTGCTGTCCTGAAACTGTTTTCGGTGCTGCACCGTAAAAATTCGTGAAAATTCTCTGTTTATCTTTTCGACCTGCGATTTCTTGTGCATATGCCCCAGGTTATATCCAAACTTTTCTTAGTTGAACACGTTTTGATTTGAGCAACAGAAAATCCCTCAAAAATTCGACCTTTGTCAGCTGTTCAGTTTTGACAGATTTCTGCCAATATTTGTGTTTGCCACTTTATCGCTTTCTTTTGAGTTCTTTTGATCATGAACTTTTGGGGAGGTTGCTACAGTAGTATTTGCTATATATGTGGTGGTTTTGAGTTGAAACCTGAAGCAAATAGAGGGTTGAATATATTTTATGCTTGCACTAATGTTGCTAATAGAATTGTGTTTAGTTTTGTATGAAGGAAGTTTTCAAGTGTAGGGATTGGAGAATGATGAGATGAGTTGAAGAATGGACAAAAGCTCAAGCTTGGGGATGCCCATGCATCACCCCAAGAAATATCCAAGAAGTACAAGCGTCAAAGCTTGGGGATGCCCCCGAGGCACCGTTCTTCATCGGCAAAAATCAGGTCACCTTTCAAAACACTATATTTTTATTGCTTCATGCACTATGTGTTTTTCTTGGAGCGTCAGTTATTTTAGTTTCTTAGTTGGTTTAGTTTGTTTGTTTGCTGCAATAAATGGTTGGACCCCAACAAATTTATTTTGGAGAAGTTGCTTGTTTTCATTTGCCAAGAACGCTCAGTTTTTCACTCTTATCGTTCATCGATGCGTTCTTCTTTTTCTGCTACTGCTTTTGGTTTTCGTTTTTGCCTTGATTTGCAGTCAGATCTTGTCATATCTTTTCATCAAGGTGTATTTTTGCCTCTGATCTTCATTGGTTTTCATCAAAAGAGGTGTCTTTAAAAATTTCAAATGGTGTTGGAAAAGAGAAAAAGCTTTGTGCAAAATAGTGGTAAAAGAAGGAGCTTGTGTAGACTGCGGCTTAGGCTTTTTCATGTCATGCTTGATGTCTTTTTGATAGTATGCTTAGTGGTTTTTCTGTAGCATGACTTGTCTCAAATAACTGAGATTGCTTAATGAGCCTTTGAAAAAATCATGCGTTGTTTTTATTGTATGGAAGCATTATTTTGGTTTTCTCCTTGATGCTTTATTTGGGTTGACTTGGCGCATGCTCACACATGTTAGACTCTTACAAAGTCGCCAATAGCCTTCATGATCATTTAGTTTTTTACTTTTTATGCCATCTTATGTTTTTTTTAATGTCGCTTTGCATGATTATGGCCATTATTGCTCTCTTAGTTGGTCGCTCCCAGTCTTTTGCTAGCCCTCACCTTGTACAGAGTATGAGCTCTACTCGTGCATCCAACTCCTAAAAGCCAAAGTTTGCCATTGAGTCCACTATAAATTCCTATGCATGGTATTTGTAAGCCATTCCAAAGTAAAATTTTCATGTGCTACCTTTCAAAAACCTTCAAAACACTTCTCGTTTTGTGACACTGTTTTCAGCTCATGGGGACATAGTGGTCGGATTTGCTATCTTCCATATTGCTTATTCCAAAAAGAAAAAAAAAAGAGAAAAAGAAAGAAAAAAGGCACTCCTCCAAAGAATGTGAATGTTGGTGGGCACCCGATGGAATCGGTTAGCCATGGTATGTGAAAGGAAAAAGGTGGGGAGGAGTGCCAAGTTTTATAAAAAGAGCACAAAAGTGCCAATCTCTCTCTCAAAAACTTGCTTCATTTTTGTATGGAAGATAGTAAGAACCCCATTGCCAGTCGTTGACAAAAACAACCACCTCTCAAAATCAAGTTTTATCTCTCTGTTTTACAAATGAAAAGCTCTAGCACATGCTTAATCACTGCTTCCCTCTGCGAAGGGCCTTTCTTTTACTTTTATGTTGAGTCACCACCTTCTTTCTTTATGCACCGTTAAGAGAGCATAGTTGTCATTCTTAGTGTGATATGCATTGTCCCAAAGTTCATTGATTGATTCATATTGTTGGTTTCACTTGTTCTTAAATTACTTGTATCTAGTCGCCCTCTTAAACTTGAAGGTGTCCTATGCATTTATGTTTTGCTCTCTTTGAAGGACAAGCTGAAAACCTTTTGTATGTTTTTCCTTATGATTTGAACACACGTTTGACTTTCATTGTTTCATTTTCATGATCTTTTGTTTGTGTTCATTTGCATGTTTACAACATGGTTGCTAAGTTCTTATTGTCATGATTATATCTTCATGCCCATGTTTTAAGTTCTATTGATCCCAGCTCACCAATGCTTACATATATGATCAAGATTGTGTAGGTGCATGTCACCTCAAAAATTATTCTTTTGTTATCACTTACCTACTCGAGGACGAGCAGGAGTTAAGCTTGGGGATGCTTGATACGTCTCAAACGTATCTATAATTTTTGATGCTCCATGCTTGTTTTACACCATTTGCCTATTGTTTCGTTACACTTAGTGGCATTTTTATGCATTTTCCGGAACTAACCTATTAACGAAGTGCCACAGTGCCAGTTTCCTGTTTTCTGCTATTTTTGTGTTTCAGAGTGATACACAGGAAATATTCTCGGAATTGGACGAAACAAGTTCCTGAAGTCTTATTTTACCCGGAAGCTTCCAGAGATCCGAAGGAGAGTAGGAGGTGAGGGACCAGGGGCCCACACACAGGGGTGGCGCGGCCAGCCCCTGGCCCGCGCCACCGCCTTGTGAGGCCACCTGGCCCCTCTTCTGACGACGCCCCTTCGCCTATAAATACCCCCCGACGAGAAAAACCTAAGGGCCCGATCAGTTTTCCAAAATACATCGCGATACGCCGCCGCCGTCGACCCGAAGATCGGGAGGGTCCAGAAGCTCTTCCCGGCACCCTGCCGGAGAGGGGAATCGCCACCGGAGGTCTTCTTCATCGCCATGCTTGCCTCCGGAGCGATGAGTGAGTAGTCTACCTTGGACTATGGGTTCATAGCAGTAGCTAGATGGTTGTCTTCTCCACCATGTGCTTCATGTTTAGATCTCATGAGCTGCCATACATGATTGAGATCACCGTTATGTAATTCTACATGTTTGGTTTGTTGGGATCCGATGAATATTGGTGTTTATGATTAAGTTGCTGTACTGAATTATATCTTTTGTTATCTCTATGTTGTTTATGATCTTGCATGCTCTCCGTTGTTAGTAGCTATCTTGGCCGAGTAGTTGCTAGTGACTCCAAGAGGGGGTATTTATGCTCGATAGTGGGTTCATGTCTCTATTTCACCTGGGGGAGTGACAGAAACCTCTAAGGTGGTAGATGTGCTGTTGCTACTAGGGAGAAAACAACATTCATATGCTCAAGGGCATATGCTTTGTTTACATTACACACTTTGCTTAATGCAATTATCTGTTGTTCGCAACTTAATACTTCTAGGGTGTTCGGATTGATATCCCCGGGAGTGGATTATTAGTCATAGATGCAGTTGGATGGCGGTCTATGTATTTTGTTGTAATGCCCAGAGTAAATCTCATAGTGATCTTCTTGACATATCACGTTATCTCTATTCTATCAATTGCCCAACTGTAATTTGTTTACCCAGCATGTGCTATTTTATCTATGGAGAGACACCACTAGTGAACTGTGGACCCCGGTCCTATTTACATCATATTGCAATCACCTGTTTACTTTTCTCGTACTGTTTACTTTACTAGCATACTCTACTGTTTTCCACTCGATACGCTCATAACCTTTGTTTCAAGCAAATCGGTGAGATTGACAACCTCATCGCAAGTTGGGAACAAAGTATTTGTTTGTGTGTGTGCAGGTTCCACAAACACCTTCAGTCGTCATTGTCTCTCCTCTCCTGTTCGATAAACCTTGGTTTCTTAACTGAGGGAAAACTTGCCGCTACACTCATCATACCTTCCTCTTGGGGTTCCCAACGGGCTGGTCATCACCACGCACAAGGACTTACTGCTCCCACGTCAACTACACGCCACATCTCTTTTCTGGCGTCATCACCGAGTAGCAGCGCTCCTCTTTTTTTTAGTTATTTATTTCTTCTAAATAAATAATGTTTAATATTTATTAATTCATATAATTAATAAATACTAATATTTACCACCTGGAACAATTCCGTAACTTCTGAAACAGTTTCACATATATCCCGAAACTACCCTAGCGTTGATTTGCGTTAAGTGTGTGACCCTACGGGTTCGAGAATTCGCGGACATGATCTCCATCAATAATCAATAGCGGGATCTGGAAATCCATATTGACTCTCACGCACTCAGCGATGATCATATCGGATGAACCACGATGTCAGGATTCAATCAATCCCGTATTTGTATTCCCTTCGTCTCGCGATATTTTACTCGCCCGAGATTCGATCGTCGGCATCGGCATACCTAGTTCAATCTCGTTCACGGCAAGTACTTTACTCGTTCCATAATCCGATATCACTTTGTGATTAACTCCTTAACCATGTGCTTGCAAGCGATGTTGATATCGATTACCGAGTGGGCCCGAAGTATATCTCTCTGACTTGGGAGGGACAAATTCCATCTCGATACATGCAACCCAACAAGCACGTTCCGATCACCTGAGAGACACCTTTATGATCACCCTTTCATAGGATGACGTTTGATGGCCTCAAAGCTCTCTTCCGATACTAGGGAGTTGCATTATCTCATGGTCTAAGGAACACAATACATGACATAGGAAAAAGCTTCGCAAAGATGAACACAATGACACGATCTAATTGCTGCGTTTTATTTGGGTCTGTCCATCACATCATTCTCCTAATGATATGATCTCATTATTAACTGACAACTCATGTCTATGGTTAGGAAACCTCAACCATCATTAATCAATGTGCTAGTCCATAGAGGCGTACTAGGGACACGGTGTTGTTCATAAACCACACAAGTATTAAAGTTTCCGCTTAATACAATTCTAGCATGGAATATAAACATTATCATGAACAAGAATTATAATAATAACATCTTTATTATTGCCTCTAGGGCATAATTTCAACAAGAGGAACTTGAATACCTAGAAATTCTAGGACTAAGACATACACACAAACGAGAACCGGAGCTCCCCTCCCTCTCGCGAGGCCAGAACGGCAGTCAGAGAGGAAGGGGAGCACTAGATCGCCGGCGAGTTTCTTTGGAACCGCTGTACTTGGCGGTTCTTTCTCATATGACGTTGGTATCTCTTCAGGCTGCGTTAGTCTCGTCCAGCCTTTTTTTAGTGGACAAATTTATCTCTTCCAGCTTTTATTTAAAAATAAACGGAGGTTAATTCTTTAAACGCGGCAATCTAGTATAGGTGGAACATATATTGTGTCAAACATATTACGTAACTACTAATATTTAATAAAATCTTAGCCGTATATTTTAAATCTAACTATCAAAATTAATATTAATGATGTGGATTAATGTGTTATCTCTATTTTAGACCTCCGTATTATGTTTTTAGTATAGAATAGAATAGATAGATAGATAGATTTCTGTTTTGCCCTGAAAAGAGATCAAATTCCTTTTGGACTTCGCATGGGCAAAGCTTCTGAAGTGCTTCAGGTCACGTGCGTATACACATTGGAAGGGTCAAAGTTGCCGGTGCCTCTTGGCAGGGTTAGCAGCTTTGATCGGGGAAAGTTAGAGCATCTCCAGCCACGAGCCCAGCGAGGCCTCCGGTACCCATTTTTTTCATCCGGACAACGAAAAACGGTTCAGTTGTGCCCCCGGATCCTCGTTTTCGCTCGGATTTGAGCCTTTATCCATCCGGCGAGCCCAGGCCATCCCGGCCTTCCGGGGAGCGCTTGGGGACTCCGGACGAAAGAAATGCGCGCGAAACGGCAAGGAAATTTCCCGCGCGTCGTGTGGCCCCGATTTGTCGGCGAGAGAGGGCGGTCGTCGTCCTCATTGTCTCGTCTTCCGCATCGTCGTCTTCTCTGCGCATCGTCTTTCGCGCGCTATAAAAGCTGCCGCCGATGGACGGCCAGCCACACGGCGAGGCGAGTTAATGCCCGACCGCCTATATATCACGGCCTACCGCGCGTCTGGCCGGCCACATTCGCAAGCTTCTCCCCAATCCTCCACCTCCTCCAGACGATCAATGACGGGCTACGGATCGGACGACGACGGCGCGGCCAACAACAGATTCGACTGGCGCTCCCTGCACCAGTGGGAGGGCCGGCTGCTGTACGCGGCAGGCTACCCGGTGCCGCCCTACTTCCACGCGCCCGGAGGATGGCGTCTGAGCGTGGGCGGCATCCCGATCCCGCCGCCGCCAACGGGCGCCGCCATCGACGAGGTCATCGAGACGATGAGCGATGAGCAGCGCGCCGACCCGCGCTTCTACCCGGACAACCACCAGGCGTGGACCGCGTTCTTCCAGCGAAGGTATGAACGTGAACTCGCCGCATACGACGGCCCTTCCCCTCCTCCTGCGCGCAACAACGCCGCCGGCCGCCGCCGCTGGTGGAGCGCGCGCGGCCGCGCCCTCGAGGCCGTTCTCGCGCACATCGAGCACGGGAACTCGCCGGTCCTCGAGATGCCGCCGCCACAGCGACCGATGCTGTCCCGCCGCCGCAGGAGCTCCTGGATGCCACGGCGGATGGCATCCGTCTCCTCCGGATCGGCATCCTCCGGGTCGACGAGGTCGGCATCCACGCCGAGGATCGTCAACCAGGAGCCGCCGTCCGCGCCACCGAGGCGCAGCAGCGGCGCCCTCGTCATCCGTGAGGGGGCGCGGACCTCGTCGCTGTCGCCCAACCGCAGGCGCAAGACGAGGAAGGACGCCGCCGCCAAGGCCGCGTCTGACCTCGCCGTGGCGGAGGCCGCGCGGGCGGAGGAGGAGGCCATGCGCGAGGCAATCACTAGGTCTCTCAGAGACGTCGTCCCCGCCGAGAACTCCATGCCGCTCGACGCGGCGCTCGACTGGTCCAGGCGGGACTGGGAGAGGGAGGAGGCGGAGCAGCAGCGGCGGCTGCTGGACCTGGCGGCCGCACAGCGTCGCGCCGCCGCCACCGCGCAACCCACCTGAGGCGCGCCGGTCGTCAAGCTGGAGGACTCCAGCGACGACGACCTCTACCGGCCTACGCCGCCACGCTTCGGCGACGCTGGGCAGGGGTCAAGCCGCCAGGCGCCGCCACCGCAGGAGGGCGGCGATGACTCTAGCAACGACGGCGGCGACTACACGGCGTCCTACCTCCGATTAGGCATGTAGAACGCCGTGTTTTTAGTTAGTCTATCGCCGAATTCGAATATATTACGAATTTGGCCTATATATGTAAAATATCTCTAAATTTCGCCCTATATATAAATATCTCTAAATTTCACCGAACTTTGAACGTTTTTCGTCTACTTGTGTTTGAATTCAAATATTTTCATGGACTCGCCGCTAGAAATATGGGCCTCCCTAGGCCAAAATTATCATCCATCCGGCGCTAAATAGCGCCGGATTTCGGCCTAGGGGCCTCAAACAGCTGGAGATGCTCTTACGCGCCATAGTTGTTCACATCCATGTCATCGTGCCACTCCAAGTACTATGTCTAGCTCAAGACTAAAAAGTAACTACTCAAGTGTGGTTTGGGAGTTACTAATCTTTACTGCTAGGACTGTCTTATGCTTGGAAATCTGCATAAATTCTTCAATTACCAAAACCTTCCCTGAGTAAAGCTGACTATTTCGTATCATTACAATAGCCATCCACCTGTCAAAGCTTCCAATTGCTCATTTTAGTGGAGGGATATTCTCATGCTCCTGCCTATTTATAAAGGTTTTTTTTCAATAAAGAGCATATATTAATATCAAAAAAGATACCAATTACACCCAGCCACTATTTATAAAGGTTTAGCAAACTGTCGGATTAAAACTGGGAACACAATTCTTTTTGCAAGGATAGATGGACAGATTGTGATCCTAAATTTACTTGGCATCATCTTCTCTTTCTTATGTTTTAAATGAGGATACAACATTTCAGCTTATGGCTGTAGTTAACCTGAACAAAATATTTTTCATTTGTCTCTGTCAAAACAAGCTTTTTAGGAACTCAATGAATAACAACTTTAGTATACAAACCGATAATTCAGATGATGTTTGGAAGTATGCCGGTGGTCCGCCACCCCCTCCTCCCTCCCCTATCGCCCTGCTGTCCCTAGAGGAACCTCACATGCTAGAGGCGTAGCGCTCGGCGCGGTGGCGCTACCTCCTATTCCTGCTTCTCGTAGTGGCGCAACGTAGCTCTAGCGGTTTCCGGGGATGGCGGTCTCGACAAGGGGGGCTGACCGATCTGCGGCGCAAGGATCTTGCTGCGTCCCCTCCATCGGCCAGGAGGTGGCTCCATGTGGCGGCGCGAAGGCGGTGGATCAGCGGATCATAGAATCTTGAGCCCAGGTTTGCTGCAGGAAGCGCATGGCGGCCAGAGCTTTCACCGGCATCTTGTGGTGTCATGATAGGAATCTTACTCGGTGCGGAGGTATGCGGTAGGCATAGATGAACATGTTGCCTGGTTGAGTGCGAGTTACGATCGAGCAAACACTTAGCACTATTTTGGCCGGAGCCGGCAGCGACGGCGCCCGCATGCATCGCCTCCTTCCTGAAAGCGCTGGCATGTAACTATGCTCGCCTCCCCTGGTCCTTGCTTCGGAGAAAACCCTATATCCGAGTATCCCGGATGGATGATGTTGGCTTCTTCCCATCATTTCCCTTCTACATGCATCATTTTTGGAGCTGGACGCAACTTGAGGGGCTATTGATGGAGCGGTGTTGCTTCTACCGTGTCGACGACGGTGGATTTTGGAGGCGTGGTGTTGGATGGTCTTGGCGACCAGTGCATGATGATGGATGTGTGCAAGGCGGTGGTGCTACATGGCATCGTGGCGACATCAACAGAAGGCCTGACAAGGTCTATGCAGATATCTCTGTCCCGAAGATGGGTTTGTGGGAGATGGAGGCGGCGACTTCTGTAGTGTGCACATAATTAAGGTGTGCACTGAGGGTCTGCCGGGCCAGTGCGCCAATTTTAGATGACGTGTGTAGGTGTGCAGTTAGGGAATACGTCCCTGATCGTGGCCACCCCCTTCATCACTTGTAGGTGTTGCGACTATTGTCGCCAATAAGGTGGCTTAGGAATGATCGATGTGTTATCTTGTAAGTCTTTTGTGAATAATCTAATAATAATAGTTATGTGTATCATTTTGATGTAGAGACCGGTGTACAACCTCCATTTTAAGAAAACTCTCCAAGAGCCCGTTCGCCCAGCTCCTGCCTTTAGTTGGCTTTCAGACTCCTGGTTGGTATCAGAAAAAACACAAAGTTTTAATTTGTCATTGCTATAAGTAGTATTAGAGTATAATTATAACAAAATATACCGAGCCAGTACCTATAGTAAAAAGTCTCATTTACTTGGCCTCATCTTTTTTTCTTATGTTTTAAATGAGGATACAACATTTCAGTTTATGGCTAGTGGTGAACTTGAACAAACTGTTTTTTTTTTCATTTGGCTCTGTATGACAAGCTTTTTCAGGAGCTTAATGAATTACAACTTCAATATACAAACTGAGAATTCAGATGATGTTTGGAAATATGTATGTGGTCCTACTTTCTCCTTTCAAGTTCTTTTAAAACTCCCCAAGAGCCGGTCCGCCCATCTCATGCCTTCAGATGGCCTTGGGACTAATGGTGTCAAAACATACACAAAGATTTATGTTGGTTTTGCTAGAAGTAGTATTAGACTATAATTTTGACAAATTATACCGAGCAAAGTATAAGTCGGTATAGGACTTCGTATATTCTCTTTGAACTTCCCTTGTACATTCTGCCCTATGCCGCTGCACCGAGGTGGCCTCCTCCAGCTCCACTGCAGCACCCCTTGCTGATATGCCGCATGTAACACTTGTACTTTTTCTAACAGTTAGTTCTATAACCATTACCCACAACCATTTCTGGAACAGCTATAAAATAGTTGATTAGTTTTTACAAGTGGAATGTATGAAATGCAGCGTGCGTTTGTATTTTGCTTGTGTGTAAATGGATTAGCAATTTTCTTCTGTAACTTCACTTTTAGTTATGTTTATGCTTCCTGCGATACTACAGCATATCCACATCAAACTCTAACAGATATTCGCATCATTTTTGATGTACCGAACTTAAGTTATCTGTTGAAATACCGTGAAGGGAAATTTGGATATCACATTGGGCTCACAATTTAGTTGGATAGGTCAGCATGTCCGAAACATAGGAATAGTTTCAGTTTCTTCAGTATGATGTCTTTCTGGTTAATCAACAAAGCTACACCGCTTGCTAACACTATGGTGGTCGCCCACGAGAACTAATGCAACCAGGCAATATGGGGCCAGGATAACTTATAACGTGGATTGTTTATTGCCAAGACGAATATATCTTGAATATTTTGAAGCTGCGTAAGTTTTGCCTGCGCTGGCATGGATGGTTGTAGAAGGAACAGAATGCCAATGGATCCACTGAACTCGTCTAGATTCAGCTTCCCGTGCTCCTCCGTCCGATGTGTCTATATCGCATCCGCATATGTCAATCCTAGCCTCCTAGTCTCGTAGCCACGCCGATTACACACACGAGACATCTCCCCGTGTGATTCCCCCATGTGATTCCCATTTTCTGCCATGCACAATATGGTGGGTACCTGGCTAGCTTGTTCTGTCTTGCGAAGTACCCCGTATGTACATGTGCCGACCCCTCTTGGCTTGTGATCATCGCAAGGGTTCTCAGTTTTGGCGCGCCATCCAGGATCTCAAGCAGGAGATCCGTCTAGCGATCTTCTTCTCCATTGGCAATGGAGAAGGCACCCTATTCTGGTTCGACTCATGGATGTGTGAGCAACCCCTGCGGGTGGAATATCCCAGCCTATTTGCGATTTGTTCTAACCCCTATGCTACTGGTTGCCTCTGCCGTGCATAAGGGGGCATGGAACATTGCGTTCTGGAGAACCTTTGACATGGAGGAGGCCGCTGCATGGGTTGATCTTAGAGCCAGACTTCCCCCCTCCCTCTCTACTTCTTTGGATAGTGTTGCTTGGAGATTGACCCCTTCAGAGATCTTCTCGGTTAGTTCAATGTATAGGGCCCTATTTAGAGGGCCCTCCTTACCTTGGACGACACCACTATGGAAGGCCCCACTACCCGTGAAAACAAAGATCTTTGTATGGCAATTGCTGCGAGATCGTTTTCCTTCAGGGGTCGAGGTGGCCAAGAGACATGGGCCGGGGGCGGGTTATGTCCATTATGCGGCATCCCCGAGTCAGGAACCCAAATAATGTTCACCTGTCCCGCTGCCCGGTTTCTGTGGAGCTTTGTCCAGGAGGCCTCGGTCCTGCATGGCAGGCCCGGGACCTTGGCGAGTTCCTAGAAACCCAGGCGAACCGAATTGGGACGAGGCACCGCCTCGTTTGGTTCATGTTCGCCGTGATGTCTTGGACCTTATGGACTACTTGTAATAAGATGGTTATTGAGAGAGTTTTCCCTCGACGTGCTTCTGACTCGGGGATCCCGCATAATGGGAGGCGGCCCGCCATCTCACCATGCCGCCGGACTGACGAGCGTCGCCACATCCTGGGGATCACTCGTCCTTTTATTTTATGTTGGGCATGTTTGTGTTGTTGCCCCAGCGATTTTGTTTTCTTATTTTATAACTTGTTGGTGAACCTTGTATGAATGTTGTTGTTTTATTTATAAAGCGGGGAGAAAGCCTATTTCAAGGATGTACATATGCGGACTCTCAACGCCATAAACGACACCACGCACACATCGTTTCTTTAGCAAGTAGCTTTGGAACTGCTAAAGATCAACTTCGTTGGACTTTGGCTAGCTTCATTATCCGACCGCCTAAAGCGCACCCGCAGGTTATTAGGTATGTACATGCATGCATATCAGCATATGGGTCAAGTAGAGTTTTTAGTTTTAGGAAACACATGCAGAGGACATCTTATATCTTATTTTCATGTAGGAAAACAAACATAGTACAAAAAGCGACGACCAACAAGGGATCCTCCTCCCTAGCGCCCGGGCGTCCTGGTGCTTCCGTTCCGCCCACTTGGGCTGATTGATTTGTAGCCCATTAATTATTAATGGATATTCTGGTTACCGTTCTCGTTCGTCCGTTCAATGGCTTCGCGTGTTTTTCCTTCGCTGGGTTGTCTAATATTTTTCGGGTCGCTCGTACCGGTTAGACAATGTTTGGTATATAAACCGGTGGGAACCTCTCCAAATTGTCGATGTGGGACTAAAAAAGTGATCTGGAGGCGGACGTTGGCGGCTACCAGAGTACCACGTCCTATTGTTCGCTCCAGCACCTGCGCTATGCAGTGTGCGTACGCGCAGGCTGGCAGGCATTGCGGGTTTCAATGTTCAACAGACAAAAACTGCAAACGCATGCATCCACTCCACGACGTGAAAAGGCAGGAAACATGCAGATATACGACTCTATTTCTAGCACGTGAAAGCAGCTAGTACGAACAAAGGAAATGGCTGCACGCTTTAACTATTGAGGACTTAGCTGACATGGACTAACAAAGTTACTGGTAAGCATATATTGATTGTTTTTCTTAGCTTATTTTGATGAGTTTACACTAATTGGAACAAGATACTAATTCCCCAACAGAAATTTGGATAAGAAAGAAAAAACTTTAGCGTCTGAGGATTAAATCATGAATTTAATTTTGACTAATTGGAACAACTTTTTAGTTTCTAAGAAATAAAATTTAAATAATAAGAAAAAAGTTTAGCCATCGTATAGGAAATCAATAATTTAGATCAGATTATTTGGAAACAATATTTTGGTTCCGAGGAACAAAAAAATGGCTAAGGAACAAAACTTTAGCGACTGCATATTAAATCATGATTTTGAGTCTGAGTAATTGGAACTATATTTTAGTTTCCGAGGAGCAAAACTTTGGATAAGGAGGAACACAACTAGCGACCATGGAATAAATCATGAATTTGAGTCAGCCTAATTAGAACAACATTTTATACACTTTGGCCGATTGTTGGTTCAGCTTATTTACTGATGGCGCCATTCATCGTAGGGGATGTATCCTATGGTTTGTTTCGTACTGGATCCCGCGTTCTTGTTTCATGCGCTTTCCCGCATCGAACGACTCACTAGTATAAATCGTGTCACGGATCGGTGTATAAACAAGTGCGTAACTCTTCCAGATTCTGACGTGGGACTATTTGGCGGAGCATTACAGTCAATTCCAGGGGCGTACAAACAGAACTAAAAAGAAGGAACGTAATATAGCTGGAAGGGTCATCCGTCATCAAACTGTTTTACGTTCTACCCGTTATTCCATTGTCAACAGAAGTCGTTGAAAACAAAGTGTTATTCACCTAACAACATTTTTTGTATTACTAAGTTTCTAGAACAAGTGGAACAAATATTTCCTAAATAAAATAATCAAAGATTATTCAACTCGGAACAACAAAAATATGTAGAACTAATTATCTGGAACAATAGGAACAAATCTTTTGTAAATAAAAGGGAACAAAGTGAAGGGTTTCGCAGCATAGTAAATCAAAATTTTTCCTACGGATGCGAACAAGAAAGCCAAGATCTAATCTAGGAGATGTAATCAACAAGAGAGGTAGAAGAGATCTTCATACCCTTGAAGATTCGCACAGCGGAAACGTTCAAGAGAACGTGGTTGACGTAGTCGTACTCGCCGTCTCCTCCTCGCGATCCGATCCGATCCAACGCCGCAAGTGGCGACGCCTCCGAGAGATGCACACGTACAGCGCACCAACGACTCCGCCTTCCCGGTCCAGCGAGATATGGTGGAGTGGTAGATGGGATCGACAACACGACGGCGTGGTGTCTATGGTGGAGAGTTTTCGCCGACAGGGCTTCGCCTGTTTGCGTGGTGGAGAAAGAACGGAAAAAGGAGGCTTCAGAAAGCGGGCAGCGGCTTCGCGGAAAAACTTGATTGTCACACAAACCGCCGGCCGCCCGAGGTCCTTTTAAAGCCGGGATAACTTGACAAACGGGCTAGTGTCAAAACCAGTCCGGAGACTGCACGTCACGTCAAGAACGATCGTATCGTATCCGGTTTGCCTCGTGCACGTCGGTGAGATCAATCCAATCCATCTACGTCGTGCGTTACGTGAGTTCCGTGCATGGGCCTCATGCCCAAGCCGGCCGGCCTGCCAGGAGCCACAAGCCCACCCGGGCTGAGCACACGAGCGAGACCAGGATCGGATCGATCCCTGGCCGCCTCGAGTGGCTGCTGTGCGTGCGAGCCATGCACGTGTATGAGCATGCCATGCATGTTTGCATTGGCCCCATGCATGCATGCTTTGGCATCGCGCTCTGCCTTTTTTTTTCTTTTCTTCTTTCTATTTATTTCTACTAAATAAATAGTGTCAATATTTATTAATTCATATAATTAATAAATACCAATATTTTCCACCCGGAATAATTCCGTAACTTCCTGAAACGTTTTCACATATATCCCGAGACTACCCTAGCACTGATGCACGTTAAGTGTGTGACCCTACGGGTTCGAGAATGCGCAGACATGATCTCCATCAATAATCAATAGCAGGATCTGGAAATCCATATTGACTCCCACGCACTCAACAATGATCATATCGGATGAACCACGATGTCAGGATTCAATCAATCCCGTATTTGTATTCCCTTCGTCTCGCGATATTTTACTCGCCCGAGATTCGATCGTCGGTATCGGCATACCTAGTTCAATCTCGTTCACAGCAAGTACTTTACTCGTTCCGTAATCCGATATCATTTTGTGATTAACTCATTAACCACGTGCTTGCAAGCGATGTTGATATCGATTACCGAGTGGGCCCGAAGTATATCTCTCCGACTCGGGAGGGACAAATTCCATCTCGATACATACAACCCAACAAGTACTTTCCGATCACCTGAGAGACACCTTTATGATCACCCTCACATAGGATGATGTTTGATGACCTCAAAGCTTTCTTCCGATACCAGGGAGTTGTATTATCTCATGGTCTAAGGAATACAATACTTGACATAGGAAAAAGCTTCGCAAAGATGAACACAATGACACGATCTAATTGCTCTGCTTTATTTGGGTCTGTCCATCACATCATTCTCCTAATGACATGATCTCATTATTAATTGACAACTCATGTCTATGGTTAGGAAACCTTAACCATCATTAATCAATGAGCTAGTCCATAGAGGCGTACTAGGGACACGGTGTTGTTCATAAGCCACACAAATATTAAAGTTTCCGCTTAATACAATTCTAGCATGGAATATAAACATTATCATGAACAAGAATTATAATAATAACATCTTTATTATTGCCTCTAGGGCATAATTCCAACAGTCTCCCACTTGCACTAGAGTCAATAATCTAGTTTACATCTGGCAACAATCTAACACCCATGGCATTAAGGTGATGATCATGTTTTGCTCGTGGAAGAGGTTTAGTCAACGGATCTGCGACATTCAGATCCGTATGTACTTTGCTAATCTTCAGATCTCCATCTGATATATAATCTCGAATTATATGGAAACGGCGGTTGATGTGCTTGGTTTTTGGATGATATCTTGGTTCCTTAGCCAGTGCTATGGCGCCAGTGTTGTCGCACAATATCTCCAGTGGGTCCAAGGCATTTGGAACCACACCAAGCTCAGTGATGAAGTTCCTGATCCAAACTCCTTCACTTGACGCTTCCGAAGCAGCCATGTATTCCGCTTCAGTTGTAGATCCCGCGATCACGCTTTGCTTGCAGCTTCTCCAGCTCACAGCTCCACCATTCAAAATATAAACGTATCCTGTCTGAGATTTAGAATCATCCGGGTCGGTGTCGAAACTAGCGTCGACGTAACCTTTTACGACGAGCTCCTCATCACCTCCATAGACCAAGAACATTTCTTTAGTCCTATTTAAATACTTTAGGATGTTCTTTACGGCTGTCCAGTGTTCCACTCCTGGATCACTTTGGTATCTGCTCATCAAACTAAGAGCATTGGACACATCCGGTCTAGTACATAGCATGGCATACATGATAGAACCTATGGCCGAGGCATATGGCACTTTGCTCATAGTATCTCTATCTTTTACCGTAGCTGGACACTGAGCCTTGCTCAATATCTTACCTGACAACATGGGCAATGAACCTTTCTTTGCTTTATCCATTCTGAACCTCTTCAGAACTTTGTCCAGATATGTACTTTGGCTTAAAGCTATTAGGCGTCTTTCTCTATCTCTATAGATTTTGATGCCTAATATATAAGCAGCTTCCCCTAGGTCTTTCATTGAAAAACATTTATTCAAATAACTCTTCACATCGTTAAGCATATCGATGTCATTTCCAATAATCAATATGTCATCCACATATAGTACTAAAAATGTCACCGAGCTCCCACTCACTTTCTTGTAGATACAAGCTTCGTAGCAATTTGGAACAAATCCAAAATTCTTGATCACTTGATCAAAACGAAGGTTCCAACTCCGAGATGCTTGCTTCAGTCCATAAATGGAACGCTGAAGTTTGCACACCTTATTAGCATCCTTAGGATCGACAAAACCTTCGGGCTGCATCATATACAACTCTTCATCAATGTTGCCATTGAGGAACGCAGTCTTGACATCCATCTGCCATATTTCATAATCATGAAACGCAGCAATTGCTAATAAAATCTGAATGGACTTAAACATCGCTACGGGAGAAAAAGTCTCATCGTAGTCAACACCTTGAACTTGCCGAAAACCTTTTGCGACAAGCCGAGCTTTATAGACAGTAACATTACCATCCGCGTCCGTTTTCTTCTTGAAAATCCATTTGCACTCAACGGCCTTACGGTCGCTAGGAGGATCCACCAAAGTCCACACTTGGTTTTCGCTCATGGATCCCAATTCGGATTTCATGGCCTCTAGCCATTTCTCAGAGTCTGGGCTCATCATTGCTTCCTCATAGTTCGCAGGTTCGCTGTTGTCTAACAACAAGACGGTTAAGACAGGGTTGCCGTACCATTCAGGAGTGGCACGTGACCTTGTCGACCTGCGAAGTTCAGTAGTAGCATCGTTTGAAGTTTCATGATCTTTATCATTAGCTTCCTCTCTTGTTGATGCAGGCGGCGCCGGAACAATTTCTGGTGCTGCGCTACTCTCCAACTCGAGAGAAGGTTCAATAACCTCGTCTAGCTCTACCTTCCTCCCACTCACTTTTTTCGAGAGAAACTCCTTCTCAAGAAAGGATCCGTTCTTAGCAACAAACACTTTGCCTTCGGATCTGTGGTAGAAGGTATACCCAATCGTTTCCTTAGGGTATCCTATGAAGACGCATTTCTCCGCTTTGGGTTCGAGCTTGTCCGGCATCAACTTCTTGACGTAAGCTTCGCATCCCCAAACTTTAAGAAACGACAACTTAGGTTTAGCACCAAACCAAAGTTCATACGGTGTCGTCTCAACGGATTTAGATGGTGCCCTATTTAAAGTGAATGCAGCGGTTTCTAATGCATAACCCCAAAATGATAATGGCAAATCTGTAAGAGACATCATTGATCGCACCATATCTAATAGAGTTCGATTCCGGCGTTCAGACACACCATTGCGCTGTGGTGTTCCGGGTGGCGTGAGTTGCGAAACGATTCCGCTTGCTTTAAGATGCGTGAGAAAATCATAACTCAAATACTCACCTCCACGATCGGATCGTAGAAATTTAATTTTCCTGTTACGATGGTTTTCCACTTCGTTCTGAAATTCTTTGAACTTTTCAAACATTTCAGATTTATGTTTCATTAAATAGATATACCCATATCTACTTAAGTCATCAGTAAAAGTGAGAAAATAGCGATATCCACCTCCGCAGCTTTCAGCTTAGCAAAGAGCTCAGTGATCGTATCAGTGGAACCAATTTGATTGTGAGTAACTACAAAACCTTTGTAGCTAGGAGGGAGTGATTGCAGAACTCTGTCAATCTTGAGCTCCTCTGGAATCTTGCAGTCCAGTTGCTCAAGGCGTTGAGTGTAGCCCGACATCTTAATGGCGTGCTCACTAACGGAACTCCCTTCCTCCATCTTGCAGTTAAAGAACTTCTCAGAGATCTCATATCTCTCAGAACGGGCCTGAGTCTGAAACATCGTTTTCAGTTCCTCAAGTATCTCAAAAGGCCCGCGGTACTTCTCAAAACGATTTTGAAGTTCCGGTTCCATAGAAAACAGCATGGTACTCATAATCGCATCACAATCATCTCTACGAGCATTGAAGTCAGCAAGTTCTTCAGTTTTCGCAGTTGCAGCAGGGGTGTCACCTAGCGCTTTGTCAAGTACATAGGCTTTTTGTCCGCCAGCGAGTATGATTCTCAGATTGCGGAACCAGTTGGTGAAGTTAGACCCATTGTTCTTAAGCTTTTCTTTCTCAGCAAAAACATTGAAGTTGAAGTTGGACTTAGCCATTTGATCTACAACATTGCAAGTACAATTTAGACTATGTTCATGATAACTAGTTCAACTTAATCAAATTACTAGATGAACTCCCACTAAATTCAACATCCCTCAAGTTGTTTAGTGAACATGATCCAAATTCACCACACCTAATCCGATCTTCACGAGAAGAGATGTGGTTTCAATGGTGGACAACTAAGTGTCGATCATATCATTCATATGACTCATGCTTAACCTTTCGGTTCGTGTGTTCCGAGGCCATGTCTGTACATGCTAGGCTCGTCAAGTCAAACCCAAGTATTTCTGCGTGTGCAAAACTGGCTTGCACCCGTTGTATGTGAACGTAGAGTTTATAGCACCCGATCATCACGAGGTGCTTGAAAACGACGAACTTTCGCAACGGCGCATACGAGGGGAGAACACAATTTTATCTTGATCTTTAAGTGAGGAATCATCTTATAATGCTACCGTCGCGATCTAAGCATAATAAGATACATAAAAGGATAAACATCACATGCATATAATTTTATGTGACATGGTATAGCCAATCTCCGCGCCATGATCTCCATCTTGTGCGCGCCGGCATGATCTCCATCACTCCACCATGATTGCCTCCACCACGAATAGCAACTACAACTATTGCTAACTACTTAGCGATAAAGTAAAGCTATTACATGGCGTATAAGTTGACACGCAGGTCATACATAATTATAAAGACAACCATATGGCTCCTGCCGGTTGTGAACTCATCGACATGCAAGTCGTGAAAGATTACAAAACATGATCATCGCATACATCTCAATTCATACACATCATGTCTTGGGCCATACCATATCACAAAACACTCCCTGCAAAAACAAGTTAGACGCCTCTACTTTGTTGTTGCATGTTTTACGTGGCTTATGGGAGTCACAAGTTAAGAACGATTCTTAACTACGGAAAGCCACAACGGTGATATTATGGTTGCTAACATCCGATGTAAGTCCCATGACTACTATAGTGAGAGAAACTGGCATCCACCAGCCGCATGTGTGGAACAAGCCACACGTCAAGTGCGGAGCCGGTCTCGCGAACGCGGTCGCGTAAAGTTGGCCTGGACCGCTTCGATCTCACTATACCGCGCCATAAGAAATACACAACAAGAGGTTTGCAACAGAAAACATCAACGCCCGCAACAAGCATGTTGCGTTCTACTCGTGAAACACATCTACGCATAAATCTCGCTCTGATACCACTGAAGGGTTTCGCAGCATAGTAAATCAAAATTTTTCCTACGGATGCGAACAAGAAAGCCAAGATCTAATCTAGGAGATGTAATCAACAAGAGAGGTAGAAGAGATCTTCATACCCTTGAAGATTCGCACAGCGGAAACGTTCAAGAGAACGTGGTTGACGTAGTCGTACTCGCCGTCTCCTCCTCGCGATCCGATCCGATCCAACGCCAGCAAGTGGCGACGCCTCCGAGAGATGCACACGTACAGCGCACCAACGACTCCGCCTTCCCGGTCCAGCGAGATATGGTGGAGTGGTAGATGGGATCGACAACACGACGGTGTGGTGTCTATGGTGGAGAGTTTTCGCCGACAGGGCTTCGCCTGTTTGCGTGGTGGAGAAAGAACGGAAAAAGGAGGCTTCAGAAAGCGGGCAGCGGCTTCGCGGAAAAACTTGATTGTCACACAAACCGCCGGCCGCCCGAGGTCCTTTTAAAGCCGGGATAACTTGACAAACGGGCTAGTGTCAAAACCAGTCCGGAGACTGCACGTCACGTCAAGAACGATCGTATCGTATCCGGTTTGCCTCGTGCACGTCGGTGAGATCGATCCAATCCATCTACGTCGTGCGTTACGTGAGTTCCGTGCATGGGCCTCATGCCCAAGCCGGCCGGCCTGCCAGGAGCCACAAGCCCACCCGGGCTGAGCACACGAGCGAGACCAGGATCGGATCGATCCCTGGCCGCCTCGAGTGGCTGCTGTGCGTGCGAGCCATGCACGTGCATGAGCATGCCATGCATGTTTGCATTGGCCCCATGCATGCATGCTTTGGCATCGCGCTCTGCCTTTTTTTTTCTTTTCTTCTTTCTATTTATTTCTACTAAATAAATAGTGTCAATATTTATTAATTCATATAATTAATAAATACCAATATTTTCCACCCGGAATAATTCCGTAACTTCCTGAAACGTTTTCACATATATCCCGAGACTACCCTAGCACTGATGCACGTTAAGTGTGTGACCCTACGGGTTCGAGAATGCGCAGACATGATCTCCATCAATAATCAATAGCAGGATCTGGAAATCCATATTGACTCCCACGCACTCAACAATGATCATATCGGATGAACCACGATGTCAGGATTCAATCAATCCCGTATTTGTATTCCCTTCGTCTCGCGATATTTTACTCGCCCGAGATTCGATCGTCGGTATCGGCATACCTAGTTCAATCTCGTTCACAGCAAGTACTTTACTCGTTTCGTAATCCGATATCATTTTGTGATTAACTCATTAACCACGTGCTTGCAAGCGATGTTGATATCGATTACCGAGTGGGCCCGAAGTATATCTCTCCGACTCGGGAGGGACAAATTCCATCTCGATACATACAACCCAACAAGTACTTTCCGATCACCTGAGAGACACCTTTATGATCACCCTCACATAGGATGATGTTTGATGACCTCAAAGCTTTCTTCCGATACCAGGGAGTTGTATTATCTCATGGTCTAAGGAATACAATACTTGACATAGGAAAAAGCTTCGCAAAGATGAACACAATGACACGATCTAATTGCTCTGCTTTATTTGGGTCTGTCCATCACATCATTCTCCTAATGACATGATCTCATTATTAATTGACAACTCATGTCTATGGTTAGGAAACCTTAACCATCATTAATCAATGAGCTAGTCCATAGAGGCGTACTAGGGACACGGTGTTGTTCATAAGCCACACAAATATTAAAGTTTCCGCTTAATACAATTCTAGCATGGAATATAAACATTATCATGAACAAGAATTATAATAATAACATCTTTATTATTGCCTCTAGGGCATAATTCCAACACAAAGTATTGTTCATCTCGGAACAAAAAAATATATGGAACTAATCTTCTGGAACAACTGGAACAAGTATTTCTTAAATAAAAGGAACAAAGTGTTATTCATCTCGGAACAAAAAAAAATGTGGAACTAATTTCCTGGAACAACTAGAACAAGTATTTTTTTAAATAAAAGGAACAAAGTGTTATTCATCTCAGAACAAAATATACGTGGAACTAATTTTCTAGAACAACTAGAACATATTTAGAACTAATTTTCTGGAACAACTAGAACATATTTAGAACTAATTTTCTGGAACAACTGGAACAAATCTTTTGTAAATAAAAAGGAACAAAGTATTGTTTATCTCGGAACAAAAAATATGTGGAACTAATTTTCTGGAACAACTGGAACAAGTATTTCTTAAATAAAAGGAACAAAGTATTCATCTCAGAACAAAAAATATGTGGAACTAATTTTCTGGAACAACTGGAACATATTTAGAACTAATTATCTGGAACAAATCATGAATACGAGTGGAACACGAATATGGGCAAAGTGGAACAAGATATTAAAGCGGATGAAACAAAAACACAATTACAAGGAGGAACAAAGTATAGATCATGCGGAATAAAAGTTTAATCACTAGAGGAACAATTGAAATACTAGCTATAAGAGCGAAAAATAAATAATTACACATGAGAGAACAAAAAAATCATATGGAACAAGA
The DNA here is from genome assembly GCA_007115705.1 of Dactylis glomerata. Classification (NCBI taxonomy): domain Eukaryota; kingdom Viridiplantae; phylum Streptophyta; class Magnoliopsida; order Poales; family Poaceae; genus Dactylis; species Dactylis glomerata. The sequence goes on along the minus strand of QXEO01000444.1, from coordinate 2,773,209 downwards.
AAGAATCTAGGAACAAAATATTGTGGAGCTTATTTAAATAGTAAGTGGAACAAAAAATCTGAATGAAAAAACAAATTATTATAAACTTGGGAACAAAAAAGGAAACAAATAGTTATATATCAAAGAACAAACTATACAATAAAGAGAACAAAATGGTAAGAAATTACTTAAAATGGTAAAGAAAAAGTGAAAGAAAATGAAGAAAACATGTATTAGTAACTAAACTAAGGAAAAGTGAAATGAAAAGAAAGAAAATAAAGAATAAGATACAGAAAAAGAAGAAAAAAACATATCTAGAAAAATAGATACAATATTATAACCTAAACTAAGTAAAATTGAAATGGAAAAAGAAAAGAACATAAAAAAGAAATATGAGAAAGAGGAAATAAAAAACCAAGCTAAAGGGCAAATCTGCATGTGAAGAAACACAAGATCTGCGTATCCTTTAACTGATTGGTGGAGGAACAAATAATCCTTGTCTCTAATTGATGGAGGACAGGATGCCTTGAATCACGTGGTAGCTCCATGCGATAGATCCACCTCATTGTTGCTGCGTAGTACTAGTCACAAAGAAACTACTACATAGAACGAACGAAAAAATCACGGAACGAACGAAAGCAAGATAACGGGCTGGCCCAAATTAGTGCGCGTGCGGGCGGAACGGCTGCTTCGGGACGCCCGAGCGTCACCGAGCAGTTTCCCCAACAAGCCGCAGAACGACCAATAATAAATAAAAATACTAAGAAAGCCGTACTAGTCGTCTTCTTCCTCTGCTTGCCCATCCTCGAGGGATTTATAATGGACTGAAACATCAATAAGGAATAGAGACACCTGCAAACGTCATTGCCATACAAGCCATTGAAGACCGCAATAGCTACTTTCCGCGAACAACAAGGTCTAGTAGTCGCAGATCGAACATCGGTTGGGGCATCACCCCATGCAGTACAGGCGTCTACTAATTCGCCACCAATCAAGAGGGTTGAAAAAACCAGATCTTGCCGCAGATTACAATGAAAGAAGAGACTGAAGTTGCCACTCCAAGAACTATCCAACGGTTTCCCTTGATTGACACGCCAACTACGGGGATTGCAAGAGAACCAACAATCTGGTGACGCTAACCCTTAGGGACATTGGCGGAGCTTAACGAGGGCAAAACTGGGCCATGGCCCGCCCAGCCTGGGCGATGAAACACCTCGAGATGACCGATACGAACAGAGCAGTTCCCGATTCAGTCGGCATCATCGCTTCCTTTTCCAGCTCGTCATGGCCGCATCCATAGCGCTAAGTCCCTAGCTAGGGCAGCTGCCGACCTGCTCAGAGCGGTGGAGGTATCAGGCCGCAGGTGGACTGCCGGAGAGGCTTGATCCGGCGACCGTCCAGCAGAAAGCACTTCGCGACAGCGCCTGCCGCCCTAGTCTCATCCGTGAATCAGAAAGCCTTAGACTTGCAGACACCGGCTGCTACAGGGCCTGCAGCTCCGATTCTTTGATTTTTTTTTTCTGCTATAGGCTGCAGCTCGGTAGCTAATTCATCTCTCCCTAGACGCACGCCACAAATGACACCGCGAGATTTCCCCCAATCCCCAAATCACTTCACAGCAGTACCATTGCATTGTAATTCTCTCAATGCCATTTTTCTAGCAACCAAAATTATTTGGTAGCATGAATAATTTATCAATTCCCTGCAATTTTTTTTATCAATTATTGTTTACAAATTGCAATTTAGATGCCATGGGCAAGGGAGAATTGATTTGGTTTTCAAAATAAAAAGAGATGAAGCAAATTGAATCTTTTAGCTTGGCCCGCCCAACATATTTTTTCAAGCTCCGCTACTGCTTAGGGACCCTTTGTTGATGCCAAGCATACGACCTCGAGGTAGGGAGAGGTCAGAGGGACCTTATTCCAACGCGCCATCGCCAGTCGCCACCATCCTGGTAATGCCGTTAGGAAGATCAAAAATAAAGGGAAACATAAGCTACAAGAGAAAACAAAGATAAGAACGGGTCCCTACCTGTTGTGTGCTTGGGGGAGCTTAGGCAGCAGCTTGGGTTGGAAGACGTGACCGGTGGGAATAGTAGGGTCAATTGAGTTAGTCATGCGGCAATTGTTCTAACACACAAGATGTTTGACTGTCATATTGATTTCGCATCCTATAGGTCAAAGATTTTACTAGTGGGACTGTATCACTACCATTTCCGAAGGCAGGCTGCGTTGTCATGTGCCTCCACTGCTGCCCTTTAGTACAAATCCAAAGTCGCGTGCGCCATGGGAACCCGTTGTCCACAACCTACATGACAAAGTAAGGGGGATCCAATATATGTGGGCGCCATTCATCTAAAAAATTGTGGCCATGTTGCGTGGCGACAAAAGGACAATGACCAAATTAGAGAAAATGAATGTCGTGCCAGTGGCGAATAATTGACAACTGAATTAACAATTGAGTTAGAACTCCATCCGGCTTTCAAACTCTGCATCATGGCTAAGACACGAGAGAGTTCACTTCAAGTGCTTACTCTCTTCCATAGGATGCTTGAGCTCATTCTAGGTGTAACTGTTACTGGCTAGGCGAAAAAATTCATGTATCATACTTTTACGTTCTGAACAAGAATACCCGTCAAGTCACGGGTGATTAGAAATGTTGAAATATTGGGCCTTTTTTTATGAGCCCATAATAGATTTCAAAAATTCCTAGAAAAATCTCAAAGCCCATGTGTGTGAGCCCATTTGGAATGCAGCCTAAGTTTTTGGCTGCACAAAGATAAGGGGTGGGAGCTAAGTTTAGTCCCAGATGGAAAGTTGGGAGAGATGTAGACCAACATATAAGGTGGGGTGTTACACCACTTGGTAAGTGAGTGAGAAGAGAAGTGCCACACGCGCGCTCCTCCTCCTCCTCGCTCGCTCGTCTCGTCTCGTCTCGACTCGACTCGACTCGACACGTCACGACGCGCGCCGCGATTTGCGGAATTGAGCCTCGGAGCCGAGCTTATCATTTTGGTGCACAGGAAAACCGAACGTTTGACCGAGTCCTTGACGGACGCGTCACAGCTAGCCGGATCGTGGGCTGCTGTAACCGACTCGGGCGTGCGACGTGGGCGTGGCCCACGTTGCCTAGGGTTTCTCCGCTGCGCCGCCTATATAAACTCTTGCCCGGCTACCGCCGTACACACTTGAAATCAATCTAGGGTTTTGCCACCTCTCGCTACTTGCGTCGTCTCCGTAGTCTACTCCATCCCGAGCGCCGGCGTGCACCGGCGAACGGGAGAGCAGGTCTCCAGAACCACTCGCCTTTGCGATCCTGTACGGGAGAGGGCGAATTAGGTTTTTGGGAAGCGCTCTGCGCGACTGCTCAAGCTCTTCATCACGGGTCGTCTTCCTTCCAAGTCGGGCGGTGCAGCCTACCGCCGTCTTCATCGCCGTCTGCTTCGACCGGTCTTCTCCAACGTTGTCATCAACAACGTTACTGCTACGACTACATCTGCAAGCGAACGGTACGTGCGGTGTACTGCTGTTTCCGTGTTCATCATGTTCTGCGAGTACATGTTTCGCTGCTACTTGTTTTCGTTCATCTTGTTGTTTAGTACATCTAGTATGTTCGAGTTACATGTGGTAGTAGCTGCTGTTGTCATGCTTAATATTCTGGAATTGATTATGGAAATTGTGCCTAATTATCCAACAATCCAAAAACCTAATTGTAGGCAATTTCCTGAATTATCAATGGCTGGTTTTACCGATGCACTGAGGCCGGATAAATTTACCGGTGTGCACTTCAAGAGGTGGCAGTACAAAGCTGAGCTTTGGCTGACCACGATGAAACTGTTCCAGATTAGTAAAGGCAAACCTGAAGAAACTATGTCTGAGGATGATCAGAAAAAGTTCGAGGAAGCCAATACTATCTTTGTGGGATGCATTCTGAGCATTCTTGCTGACCGTCTGTGTGATGTGTTTATGCACATAAAAGACGGGAAGGAGCTCTGGGACGCACTGGACGCCATGTTTGGTGCTGCAGATGCTGGCAGTGAACTGTACATCATGGAGAGCTTTAATGATTTTAAGATGACTAAGGACCTTCCTGTGGTTCAACAAGCTCATGAGATACAGTGCATTGCCAAAGAGCTCGAACTCCTTAAGTGTGCCTTACCCGACAAGTTTGTGGCGGGTTGCATTATTGCTAAGTTGCCCCCTTCATGGAGGAACTTCGCCACAGCTCTCAAACACAAGAGACTGGAGATATCAGTTGAAAATCTGATAGCGTCCCTTGATGTTGAGGAGAAGGCTCGTGCTAAGGACACTACTGAGAAAGGAGAGGGTCATGCTACTGCTAACTTTGTCCAGCAGAAAGGCAAATCCTCAGGCAAGAATAAAGGGAACTTCAAGCCCTCTTTCAACAAGCCTGTAAAGACTACAACCTTCAAGAAGAAGAAGCCGAACAGGGACAGGAGTGATCTAACTTGTTTCACTTGTGGAGAGCCCGGCCACTTTTCCAAGGACTGCCCAGAACGCGCAGACCGCAGAGGGAAAAGGGCCAAGAATGTCAACGTCGTGACTGCTAGCAATACTGATGGGTATGGTAATCTATTTACTGTTCTTTCGGTATTTCAATCTCCCTCTTGGTGGATTGATACGGGTGCTAACGTTCATGTGTGTGCTGACATCTCTATGTTCACTTCTTACCAGGCCGCATGGGATTCCTCCGTCCTAATGGGCAATGGGTCACATGCCTCTGTTCGTGGTGTTGGCACGGTAGATCTGAACTTCACTTCGGGGAAGATCGTGCAGCTGAGGAACGTGCAGCATGTCCCTTCTATGAACAAGAATCTTGTTAGCGGTTCCCTTCTCTGCAGAGATGGGTTTAAGGTTGTTTTAGAGTCGAATAAGGTAGTCATTTCCAAGCATGAACAATTTATTGGAAAAGGCTATGAGTGCGGAGGCTTGTTTCGCTTTTCACTTTCAGATTTCTGTAATAAATCCGTGAACCATATTTGTGGCGGTGTTAATGATGATACCAGTGTTTGGCATTCTCGTTTATGTCAAATTAATTTTGGTTTGATGTCTCGGTTATCCAGCATGAGTTTAATTCCGAAATTCACTATTGCCAAAGGTTCTAAGTGCCATAGTTGTGTGCAATCGAAGCAACCTCGTAAATCTCATACGGCGGCCGAGGAGAGAAACTTGGCACCTCTAGAACTCATACATTCTGATCTATGCGAGATGAATGGTGTGTTGACAAAAGGTGAAAAGAGATATTTCATGACATTGATTGATGATGCGACTAGATTTTGCTATGTTTACTTGTTGCGAACTAAAGATGAAGCTTTAGACTACTTTAAAATTTATAAGGCTGAAGTTGAAAATCCACTAGAGAGAAAGATCAAGCGTCTTAGGTCGGATCGTGGTGGAGAGTATTTTCCTAAAATCTTTGACAAATTTTGTGAGGAACATGGTATTATTCATGAGAGGACGCCTCCCTACTCGCCCCAATCTAATGGGGTGGCCGAGAGGAAAAACCGCACTCTGTCTGACTTGGTGAATTCCATGCTCGACACTGCTGGTTTATCAAAGGCATGGTGGGGGGAGGCTTTGTTGACTGCATGTCATGTCCTAAATAGAGTTCCTAACAAGAATAAAGATAAAACCCCTTATGAGGAGTGGGTTGGGAGAAAGCCATCACTTTCGTATTTGCGCACTTGGGGATGCTTGGTGAAGGTCAACATTCCCATCCCAAAGAAACGCAAACTCGGACCAAAGACTGTGGATTGCATCTTTCTAGGTTATGCTCAGCAGAGCATTGGCTATAGATTTTTAGTAGTTAAATCCGAGGTACCTGATATGCATGTTGACACTATAATGGAATCTCGTGATGCAACATTTTTTGAGAATATGTTTCCTATAAAAGATATGCATAGCACTGCTAGATTTTCTTCTGAGATAATTCCTGAATCTAGTGCATCTGATGATTATTTTGAGCAACCACATGAGAACATTTTTGAGAACATTCATGAGAAGGATGACAATGAAGCTCCTACAAGGAGCAAGAGAGGGAGGACTGCAAAGTCCTTCGGTGATGATTTCATTGTATACCTTGTGGATGATACTCCCAAGTCCATTGCTGAGGCATATGCATCACCAGATGCAGATGATTGGAAAGAAGCTGTCCAAAATGAGATGGACTCGATTCTTTCTAATGGAACATGGGAATTATCAGAGCGCCCCTATGGCTGTAAGCCTGTGGGCTGCAAGTGGGTGTTCAAGAAGAAGCTAAGGCCTGATGGTACTATTGAGAAGTACAAGGCGAGACTTGTAGCGAAAGGCTACACACAGAGAGAAGGCGAAGATTACTTTCACACCTATTCACCTGTTGCAAGACTAACCACCATTCGAGTACTACTTTCCATGGCTGCCTCTTATGGTCTTATCGTTTATCAAATGGATGTAAAGACAGCTTTCCTCAATGGAGAGTTGGAAGAGGAAATCTATATGGATCAGCCTGATGGATTTGTGGTAAAAGGTGAAGAGACAAAGGTGTGCAAGTTGTTAAAATCTTTATATGGCCTGAAACAAGCACCTAAGCAATGGCATGAGAAGTTTGACAGAACTTTAACTTCTGATGGCTTTGTCGTTAATGAGGCTGACAAGTGCGTATACTATCGCCATGGTGGGGGCGAAGGTGTTATATTGTGTTTGTACGTTGATGATATTCTCATCTTTGGTACAAACATGAAAGTAATACATGAGGTCAAGTCTTTCTTGTCAAAGTGCTTTGATATGAAAGATCTGGGAGAAGCTGATGTGATCCTGAACATCAAGCTGAATAAGAACGAGAGTGGGATTACATTATCGCAATCCCACTATGTTGAGAAGATCTTGAGCCGGTTTGGCTTTATTGATGGCATGTCTTCTCCAACACCTTATGATCCCAGTGTGATATTACGTAAGAACAAGAACGAACCAACAGATCAACTGAGATATTCTCAGATCGTTGGTTCACTCATGTACTTAGCGAGCGCGACAAGACCTGACATCTCTTTTGCTGTGAGCAAGTTGAGTAGGTTCATGTCAAACCCGGGTATTGATCATTGGCATGCACTTGAAAGGGTCATGCGCTATCTATGTGGTACAATGAGTTATGGGATTCACTATTCAGGACACCCTGCTGTGCTTGAAGGATATAGTGACACAAATTGGATCTCTGATGTAGATGATATCAAAGCCACTAGTGGGTATGTGTTTACCTTTGGAGGTAGCGCCGTATCATGGAGGTCATGTAGGCAAACCATATTGACGAGGTCAACTATGGAAGCAGAACTTACTGCTTTAGACACAGCCACTGTAGAGTCAGAATGGCTGCGTGAGCTCTTGATGGACTTGCTGGTGGTTGAAAAACCTGTGCCGGCCATCCTCTTGAATTGTGACAACCAAACAGTTATTGTCAAAGTGAACAATTCTAAGGATAATGCGAAGTCATCAAGACACGTTAAAAGATGTTTGAAGTCTGTCAGGAAATTGCGAAACTCCGGAGTAATAACTGTTACGTATATTCAAACAGACAAAAACCTGGCAGATCCCTTTACAAAGGGACTATCACGTAATGTGATAGACAGTGCATCGAGGGAGATGGGTTTGAGACCCATAGATGTTATGCCATAGCGGTAACCCAACCTTTGTGATCGGAGATTCCGTGAATTAGGACCTGGGAAAACAAGCTAGTGGTTTAACTGAGGAGAGTATTCTGTAACCCTCTCTATGTGAAGATGCAAAACTCTCAAAATCTGTAAGGCAGGTTGGCAACATGCCTTAATGTGTTTCTGTTGGCTATGATTAGCAAAGATGCTGTCCTACAGAGCATTCTTGAAAGAACACACCTATATGAGTTCGACTGTTAAACGTCGCAGTCTATGAGATTTGGGTGATCTCTAGTAAACTCATGTAGAGACCATGGAGTACGACGCATATGCTCCAACCCGCGGGGTAGGCTACTGGCAGCCATGTACTGGTTATGACTTTGAGTGAAATCTTGACGCACAAAACTTGCAATTCAAGGCGTAGTCCATTGTTCAAGTTGCTGATAGACGTAGCTTAAGGTTCTAGCCGGAAGTTCAACTTAACAGTCTCTGCTGAAACACTGGTATATAAACAAGTAGTGAGGTTTGGCAAATCTCTAAATGGGCATTTGAGATCTGGTGGGGGATTGTTGAAATATTGGGCCTTTTCTTATGAGCCCATAATAGATTTCAGAAATTCCTAGAAATCTCAAAGCCCATGTGTGTGAGCCCATTTGGAATGCAGCCCAAGTTTTTGGCTGCACAAAGGCAAGGGGTGGGAGCTAAGTTTAGTCCCACATGGAAAGTTGGGAGAGATGTAGACCAACATATAAGGTGGGGTGTTGCACCACTTGGTAAGTGAGTGAGAAGAGAAGTGCCACACGCGCGCTCCTCCTCCTCCTCGCTCGCTCATCTCGTCTCGACTCGACTCGACACGTCACGACGAGCGCGCGCCGCGATTTGCGGAATTGAGCCTCGGAGCCGAGCTTATCTTTTTGGTGCACAGGAAAATCGAACGTTTGACCGAGTCCTTGACGGACGCGTCACAGCTAGCCGGTTCGGGTCGCTCCCGGATCATGGGCTGCTGTAACCGTCTCGGGCGTGCGACGTGGGCGTGGCCCACGTTGCCTAGGGTTTTTCCGCTGCGCCGCCTATATAAACTCTTGCCCGGCTACCGCCGTACACACCTGAAATCAATCTAGGGTTTGCTACCTCTCGCTACTTGCGCCGTCTCCGTAGTCCACTCCATCCCGAGCGCCGGCATGCACCGGCGAACGGGAGAGCAGGTCTCCGGAACCACTCGCCTTTGCGATCCTGTACGGGAGAGGGCGAATTAGGTTTTTGGGAAGCGCTCTGCACGACAGCTCAAGCTCTTCATCACGGGTCGTCTTCCTTCCAAGTCGGGCGGTGCAGCCTACCGCCGTCTTCATCGCCGTCTGCTTCGACCGGTCTTCTCCAATGTTGTCATCAACAACGTTACTACTACGACTACATCTGCAAGCGAACGGTACGTGCGGTGTACTGCTGTTTCCGTGTTCATCATGTTCTGCGAGTACATGTTTCGCTGCTACTTGTTTCCGTTCATCTTGTTGTTTAGTACATCTAGTATGTTCGAGTTACATGTGGTAGTAGCTGCTGTTGTCATGCTTAATATTCTGGAATTGATTATGAAAATTGTGCCTAATTATCCAACAATCCAAAAACCTAATTGCAGGCAATTTCCTGAATTATCAATGGCTGGTTTTACCGATGCACTGAGGCTGGATAAATTTACCGGTGTGCACTTCAAGAGGTGGCAATACAAAGCTGAGCTTTGGCTGACCACGATGAAAGTGGTCCAGATTAGTAAAGGCAAACCTGAAGGAACTATGTCTGAGGATGATCAGAAAAAGTTCGAGGAAGCCAATACTATCTTTGTGGGATGCATTCTGAGCATTCTTGCTGACCATCTGTGTGATGTGTTTATGCACATAAAAGACGGGAAGGAGCTCTGGGACGCACTGGACGCCAAGTTTGGTGCTGCAGAAGCTGGCAGTGAACTGTACATCATGGAGAGCTTTCATGATTTTAAGATGACTAAGGACCTTCCTGTGGTTCAACAAGCTCATGAGATACAGTGCATTGCCAAAGAGCTCAAACTCCTTAAGTGTGCCTTACCCGACAAGTTTGTGGCGGGTTGCATTATTGCTAAGTTGCCCCCTTCATGGAGGAACTTCGCCACAGCTCTCAAACACAAGAGACAGGAGATATCAGTTGAAAATTTGATAGCGTCCCTTGATGTTGAAGAGAAGGCTCATGCTAAGGACACTACTGAGAAAGGAGAGGGTCATGCTACTGCTAACTTTGTCCAGCAGAAAGGCAAATCCTCAGGCAAGAATAAAGGGAACTTCAAGCCCTCTTTCAACAAGCCTGTAAAGACTACAACCTTCAAGAAGAAGAAGCCGAATAGGGACAGGAGTGATCTAACTTGTTTCACTTGTGGAGAGCCCGGCCACTTTTCCAAGGACTGCCCAGAACGCGCAGACCGCAGAGGGAAAAGGGCCAAGAATGTCAACGTCGTGACTGCTAGCAATACTGATGGGTATGGTAATCTATTTACTGTTCTTTCGGTATTTCAATCTCCCTCTTGGTGGATTGATACGGGTGCTAACGTTCATGTGTGTGCTGACATCTCTATGTTCACTTCTTACCAGGCCGCATGGGATTCCTCCGTCCTCATGGGCAATGGGTCACATGCCTCTGTTCGTGGTGTTGGCACGGTAGATCTGAAGTTCACTTCGGGGAAGATCGTGCAGCTGAGGAACGTGCAGCATGTCCCTTCTATGAACAAGAATCTTGTTAGCGGTTCCCTTCTCTGCAGAGATGGGTTTAAGGTTGTTTTAGAGTCGAATAAGGTAGTCATTTACAAGCATGGACAATTTATTGGAAAAGGCTATGAGTGTGGAGGCTTGTTCCGCTTTTCACTTTCAGATTTCTGTAATAAATCCGTGAACCATATTTGTGGCGGTGTTAATGATGATACCAGTGTTTGGCATTCTCGTTTATGTCACATTAATTTTGGTTTGATGTCTCGGTTATCCAGCATGAGTTTAATTCCGAAATTCACTATTGCCAAAGGTTCTAAGTGCCATAGTTGTGTGCAATCGAAGCAACCTCGTAAGCCTCATACGGCGGCCGAGGAGAGAAACTTGGCACCTCTAGAACTCATACATTCTGATCTATGCGAGATGAATGGTGTGTTGACAAAAGGTGAAAAGAGATATTTCATGACATTGATTGATGATGCGACTAGATTTTGCTATGTTTACTTGTTGCGAACTAAAGATGATGCTTTAGACTACTTTAAAATTTATAAGGCTAAAGTTGAGAATCAACTAGAGAGAAAGATCAAGCGTCTTAGGTCGGATCGTGGTGGAGAGTATTTTTCCTAAAATCTTTGACGAATTCTGTGAGGAACATGGTATTATTCATGAGAGGACGCCTCCCTACTCGCCCCAATCTAATGGGGTGGCCGAGAGGAAAAACCGCACTCTGTCTGACTTGGTGAATTCCATGCTCGACACTGCTGGTTTATCAAAGGCATGGTGGGGGGAGGCTTTGATGACTGCATGTCATGTCCTGAATAGAGTTCCTAACAAGAATAAAGATAAAACCCCTTATGAGGAGTGGGTTGGGAGAAAGCCATCACTTTCGTATTTGCGCACTTGGGGATGCTTGGTGAAGGTCAACATTCCCATCCCAAAGAAACGCAAACTCGGACCAAAGACTGTGGATTGCATCTTTCTAGGTTATGCTCAGCAGAGCATTGGCTATAGATTTTTAGTAGTTAAATCCGAGGTACCTGATATGCATGTTGACACTATAATGGAATCTCGTGATGCAACATTTTTTGAGAATATGTTTCCTATGAAAGATATGCATAGCACTGCTAGATTTTCTTCTGAGATAATTCCTGAATCTAGTGCATCTGACGATTATTTTGAGCAACCACATGAGAACGCTTTTGAGAACGTTCATGAGAAGGATGACAATGAAGCTCCTACAAGGAGCAAGAGATGGAGGACTGCAAAGTCCTTCGGTGATGATTTCATTGTATACCTGATGGATGATACTCCCAAGTCCATTGCTGAGGCATATGCATCACCAGATGCAGATGATTGGAAAGAAGCTGTCCAAAATGAGATGGACTCGATTCTTTCTAATGGAACATGGGAATTATCAGAGCGCCCCCATGGCTGTAAGCCTGTGGGCTGCAAGTGGGTGTTCAAGAAGAAGCTAAGGCCTGATGGTACTATCGAGAAGTACAAGGCGAGACTTGTAGCGAAAGGCTACACATAGAGAGAAGGCGAAGATTACTTTGACACCTATTCACCTATCGCAAGACTAACCACCATTCGAGTACTACTTTCCATGGCTGCCTCTTATGGTCTTATCGTTCATCAAATGGATGTAAAGACAGCTTTCCTCAATGGAGAGTTGGAAGAGGAAATCTATATGGATCAGCCTGATGGATTTGTGGTAAAAGGTGAAGAGACAAAGGTGTGCAAGTTGTTAAAATCTTTATATGGCCTGAAACAAGCACCTAAGCAATGGCATGAGAAGTTTGACAGAACTTTAACTTCTGATGGCTTTGTCGTTAATGAGGCTAACAAGTGTGTATACTATCGCCATGGTGGGGGCGAAGGTGTTATATTGTGTTTGTACGTTGATGATATTCTCATCTTTGGTACAAACATGAAAGTAATACATGAGGTCAAGTCTTTCTTGTCAAAGTGCTTTGATATGAAAGATCTGGGAGAAGCTGATGTGATCCTGAACATCAAGCTGAATAAGAACGAGGGTGGGATTACATTATCGCAATCCCACTATGTTGAGAAGATCATAAGCCGGTTTGGCTTTATTGATGGCATGTCTTCTCCAACACCTTATGATCCAGTGTGATATTACGTAAGAACAAGAACAAACCAACAGATCAATTGAGATATTCTCATATCGTTGATTCACTCATGTACTTAGCGAGCGTGACAAGACCTGATATCTCTTTTGCTGTGAGCAAGTTGAGTAGGTTCATTTCAAACCCGGGTATTGATCATTGGCATGCACTTGAAAGGGTCATGCGCTATCTATGTGGTACAATGAGTTACGGGATTCACTATTTAGGACACCCTGCTATGCTTGAAGGATATAGTGACGCAAATTGGATCTCTGATGTAGATGATATCAAAGCCACTAGTGGGTATGTGTTTACCTTTGGAGGTGGAGCCGTATCATGGAGGTCATGTAGGCAAACCATATTAATGAGGTCAACTATGGAAGCAGAACTTACTGCTTTAGACACAGCCACTCTAGAGTCAGAATGGCTGCGTGAGCTCTTGATGGACTTGCCGGTGGTTGAAAAACCTGTGCCGACCATCCTCTTGAATTATGACAACCAAACAGTTATTGTCAAAGTGAACAATTCTAAGGATAACGCGAAGTCATCAAGACATGTTAAAAGACGTTTGAAGTCTGTCAGGAAATTGCGAAACTCCGGAGTAATAACTGTTACGTATATTCAAACAGACAAAAACCTGGCAGATCCCTTTACAAAGGGACTATCACGTAATGTGATAGACAGTGCATCGAGGGAGATGGGTTTGAGACCCACAGATGTTATGCCATAGCGGTAACCCAACCTTTGTGATCGGAGATCCCGTGAATTAGGACCTGGGAAAACAAGCTAGTGGTTTAACCGAGGAGAGTATTATGTAACCCTCTCTATGTGAAGATGCAAAACTCTCAAAATTTGTAAGGAAGGTTGGCAACATGCCTTAATGTGTTTCTGTTGGCTATGATTAGCAAAGATGCTGTCCTACAGAGCATTCTTGAAAGAACACACCTATATGAGTTCGACTGTTAAACGTCGCAGTCTATGAGATTTGGGTGATCTCTAGTAAACTCATGAAGAGACCATGGAGTACGACGCATATGCTCCAACCTGCGGGGTAGGCTACTGGCAGCCATGTACTGGTTATGACTTTGAGTGAAATCTTGATACACAAAACTTGCAATTCAAGGCGTAGTCCATTGTTCAAGTTGCTGATAGACGTAGCTTAAGGTTCTAGGCAGAAGTTCAACTTGACAGTCTCTGCTGAAACACTGGTATATAAACAAGTAGTGAGGTTTGGTAAATCTCTAAATGGGCATTTGAGATCTGGTGGGGGATTGTTGAAATATTGGGCCTTTTCTTATGAGCCCATAATAGGTTTCAGAAATTCCTAGAAATCTCAAAGCCCATGTGTGTGAGCCCATTTGGAATGCAGCCCAAGTTTTTGGCTGCACAAAGGCAAGGGGTGGGAGCTAAGTTTAGTCCCACATGGAAAGTTGGGAGAGATGTAGACCAACATATAAGGTGGGGTATTGCACCACTTGGTAAGTGAGTGAGAAAAGAAGTGCCACACGCGCGCTCCTCCTCCTCCTCGCTCGCTCGTCTCGACTCGACACGTCACGACGCGCGCGCGCCGCGATTTACGGAATTGAGCCTCGGAGCCGAGCTTATCTTTTTGGTGCACAGGAAAACCGAACGTTTGACCGAGTCCTTGACGGACGCGTCACAGCTAGCCGGTTCGGGTCGCTCCCGGATCGTGGGCTGCTGTAACCGACTCGGGCGTGCGACGTGGGAGTGGCCCACGTTGCCTAGGGTTTCTCCGTTGCGCCGCCTATATAAACTCTTGCCCGGCTACCGCCATACACACCTGAAATCAATCTAGGGTTTTGCCACCTCTCGCTACTTGCGCCGTCTCCGTAGTCTACTCCATCCCGAGCGCCGGCGTGCACCGGCGAACGGGAGAGCTGGTCTCTGGAACCACTCGCCTTTGCGATCCTGTATGGGAGAGGGTGAATTAGGTTTTTGGGAAGCGCTCTGCGCGACTGCTCAAGCTCTTCATCACGGGTCGTCTTCCTTCCAAGTCGGGCGGTGCAGCCTACCGCCGTCTTCATCGCCGTCTGCTTCGACCGGTCTTCTCCAACGTTGTCATCAACAACGTTACTGATACGACTACATCTGCAAGCGAACGGTACGTGCGGTGTACTGCTGTTTCCGTGTTCATCATGTTCTGCGAGTACATGTTTCGCTGCTACTTGTTTTCGTTCATCTTGTTGTTTAGTACATCTAGTATGTTCGAGTTACATGTGGTAGTAGCTGCTGTTGTCATGCTTAATATTCTGGAATTGATTATGGAAATTGTGCCTAATTATCCAACAGGAAATGTTTTGCGCATTTATTTGGCTACACGTAGACAATCAGACAAATCATATGCAAGGATACAAAGTTTTCTAACAGAATAAATCTACAGTAGCAAAATAGCCCTATGCATAGATCACCGAACTCGTTTAGGCGGTCCACATTCTAAGATCATATAAGCTTGGGAGCCAAAGCGCCCTTCCATTGAGCCGAGCCAGCAATGAGTTATATAACCATTACCCACAACATTTTCTGGAATAGCTATAAAATAATGTATTATTAATTTTTATAAGTGGAATGTATGGAATGCTAGCTTTGTATTTTTTTCTTGTGTATATATAGGATTAGATACTTTCTTGTGTAACTTCACTTTCTAGTTATGTTTATGCATCCTGCGAGACCACAACATATCCATATAGAACTCCCACATATTCAGACTTATCCGTTGAAATACCGCGAAGGGAAATTGAGACATCATATGGGCTCACATTTTTTAGTTGGATAGGTCAACATGTTTGGAACCTAAGAATAGTTAGTGCCACTGTGGCCTACATGATCTTTGCGGTTCGTGTTTGTTTCAGTTTCTTCAATATGATGTATTTCTGGTTAATCAACAAAGTTATACCGCTTGGTAAACGAATGCAACTACGGAGGTCTCCCAAGAGAATGCAACCAGGCAATATGGGGGCTGGAGTAACTTATAACGTGCATTGTTCATTTCGCCAACAGATCTATCTTGGATATTTTGAAGCTGCTTAAGTTTTGCCGGCGCTGGAAAGGATGGTTGTAGAAGGGACAGAAGGCCAATCCAATGAACTTGTCCAGCACTGACTCCAGCTTTTGCTTCCCAGCCGTGTGCTCTTAACTTCTCGTGGCCTCGTAGGCACTCTGATTTCACACACGAGACATCTCCTCGTGTCATGCTCATGTTCTGCCACAATCTAGTGGTATCTGTCTAGCTTGTTCCGTCTTGCCAAGTACTCCGTGCCTACATGCATCGACTCTGTAGAATTGTATAGAGTAATAATCGATAGTAATATTGTGCCGGTTACAAGAAGTATATATGAGGGCCTAGGCGTACCGACCTAGCCCTATAACAAACCGACTAGACTCTTAAACCTAATACAACTTGTATTCCAACATCCCCCACAGTGTCAACGGTAGGCTCAACGATGTTGAGACTGAAACGAATGTCTTGAAACGGAGTAGTCGCCAGGCCTTTAGTAAAGATATCAGCGAACTGAGCAGAAGTAGGCACGTGTAGAACACGAACTTGACCGAGAGCCACCTTCTCTCGAATAAAATGAATGTCGATCTGTATATGCTTGGTGCGACGGTGTTGAACCGGATTCCCTGACATGTAAACAGCTGAAATATTATCAAAGTAAACAATAGTAGCTTGCTCAATAGGACGATGCTGCTCTAACAGCAACTGGCGCAACCAAACCGTATCAGCAACCGCATGAGCCACAACTGATCTTGAGGTTGACGCTCGGAGAAAGGAAAAATATTTTCAGCAAAAGTTACATGACGAGACACATGAACACGACCACTAACAAGATCTAGGCAACGATATCCTTTGTGTTCATCGGAAAAACCTAGGTGGACACACATGGTAGAACGAGGTGAAAGTTTGTTAGGAGAAGTAGAGTAGGAGTTAGGAAAAAAGAGACAACCGAAGACATGAACGTCGGAGTAGTTTGGATGAGAACGAAATAAAGAGAAGCAGGGTGTGGTGTGAGGATTAACTTTAGATGGTCGAATATTAAGGAGATATGTGGTCGTGTGGAGGGCTTCAGCCCAGAATTTCAGAGGCATAGAAGATTGAATAAGGAGAGTGCGAGTGATGTCATTAAGAGTGCGAAGAGAACGCTCGGCCTTGCCGTTTTGAGGGGAGGTATAAGGACAGGAGAAACGCAAGAGAATTCCATATTGAAGAAAGAAATTTCGATTTTTAAAGTTGTCAAATTCATGACCATTATCGCATTGAATAAATCTTATAGGAAGGAAAAAGTGGACCGAGACATAGCGCTAAAAATTAAGAAATATATTGTGAACGTTGGATTTGTTGCGTAAAGGAAAGTTCCAAACATAATGTGTGAAATCATCAAGAATAACAAGATAATACGTAAAACCAGAAACACTTTCTATTGGTGATGCCCAAAGATCACAATAAAGTAATTCAAAAGGAAAAGTACTAGAGGATTGAGAGGAGCTAAAGGGGAGACGAACATGCTTGCCTAATTGACATGACTGACACACAAAAGAATTATGAGAATCTCTATTACAAGGTATTGAAAATTCACTAAGATGTGTAGATAACACATTATTATTGGGATGGCCGAGACGTTGGTGCCACAGATCAACAGAGGACACCATAGACGTTGGAGGGGCAGCGGCCGGAACACCATGGAGGGAATACAAATCACCGGAGCTATTGAATCGAGCGATCTCGGCCTTGGTCCGGCAATCCTTCACATACAAACCAAAGGGGTCAAATTCGACGGAAACGTGATTATCAGTGGTGAATTGGCGAACAGAGAACATCACGAAGAAGCAGAGGTTTGATTGGGGATTGGATTTGGGCTTTACCGACACAGTAAATAGGAATAGATGATCCATCACCGAGAGTAATAGAGGGAAAAGGCAGCAGTGTGCAAGAAGACAGCAAATTACTTGATGCAGACATATGACTAGAAGCACAAGAATCAAAAATCCAATCGGTACCTGAGTTCCCTTGTGCAGCAAAGTTGTTCATGGCTTGTAGAAAAGCAGCTTGGTCCCAGCTCGGAGTCGAAGTAGAGGCTGGTGTAGACATGGGAGTTGGCGGGTGTGGCAGCATCGGCAGTAGGGCCGGCATCGGCATATAGATAGGGCCACCATCATTGTACTGCGACATATTGTGCTGCGGCATGTAGGGGGGCGAAGTAGCGCCATATGATGCATAAGGAGGGGCGTTGTAGATCGATGGTGTGTAGGCGGGGGTGGCGTGTTACGCGGTCTTCGGCTATCGTGGCGCGAGGACGGGAGCGCCGGTGTGAGGGCGGGCATCCGGCTGCCAGCCACCAGTGTAGGCAGGAGGGGCACCATAGGGCGTCGGGGCGGACCAGGGCATAGGCCACGCCTGGACTAGCCCGGTCCACGGATCAAGAGAGGGACGCCATCCGGGCGGCAGCGGTGGTGCAGTCGGTGGAGCCGGAGCTGAGGGCGGAGGAGGAGCAGGCGTCGTATGAAATTGCGGCGGTTTAGGGTTTTGGCCCTTGTAGTTGGGACTTGGACGCCAGCCCGATGGTTGAGGAGTAGCAATTGGTGGAGGTGGCGGTGGCGGCGGTGGCGCAGGTGGGCGAGGAGCAGCAGTCAAGACCTGAGGACGGGAGTCCTTGTTAGTTTGGGCACGATCGACCCATTGGAGCATCGAGCGAACCTCGGCGAAGGAGGGGCGCGAACGCATCATAAGGATGAAGGAGGCATGTTTCTCGAACCGCTCGCTGAGGCCGACGAGGAGGACGTTGATGAGCTGGCGATCGTCGATCGGACCACCAAGTTCGTGGAGTTCATCCGCGATCGTCTTGAGGCGTTGGCAGTAGACGCCGACGGGTGCATCACCTTGCACTGTGTTCCGAAGCTCGGTGTAGAGATTGTTGGCGCGAGCGTCGACGTTATCCTAGAAGAGCTGACGAAGGTCTGTCCATAGATCGGCGGCGGAGGCACCATCACGGTGCACGAGATTGAAGATTTCCGTGGAGACTCTCATGTAGATCCATTGAATATATGAGGGCCTAGGCGCACCAACCTAGCTCTGTAACAAACCGACTAGGACTCTTAAACCTAATACAACTTGTATTCTAACAGACTCAACGACATAAATCGAATTCAGCAGGCGCGTGTCGTTTCTTCAGCAAGTAGACTTGGAGCTACTTGTCAGCTGATGAAGATGAATTTCGTTGAACTTTTGCCGGCTTCAACTGCGTACCTACTGTTTTTCCGCCGGCTGAGTGTGGCCTCTGCATTTTCGCTGTTCCTGCTAGCTGCGCTCATCAAACAGAACATAACTGCACAGCAGCTCAGGAGTAGGCTCTCCATCTCGCGTGGCTGGGTCCGACAAACTCAGCAACGTATGCCCATCCAGCTCGTGAGATCATGTACAGGCATCGTGCAAGTGTGAAAAGATAGACGGCGGATGCTTTCATTTGCTTGCACAGTTGCAACTGCATCGGTTCACACTATAGACCTGCAGGCATGGCGCCCTGACCTCATCTTGTCTATCATATTTTCTATAGTACGAAAAACCGGCAAGCCTTGAACACTACTGTTTCTTGACAGATAAGCAGAAGTCGGCGAATGAAAGAGCAATAATGTGCACGGAGTGCTTGAGTAACTAACTGCGTACGATGATGACTAATGAACTCGGCCTAATAGGTGGAGAAGTGGTGTTCAAGAGCTTTGAAAAACCATCGTTAGGTGTAACCACGAGAGAGTTCACGTTGAGAATTTCTTGTTCTTCCATAAGATGCTCGAGCTCATTCCAGGTGTAAGTGTTACTAGCTAGGTGAAAGAAAAGCTATGTATGATCCGTGACATATCTACATTCTAGGGCGGCAATAGACTCATCAAGTCACTGGAGATTCAAAACTCGTGCGTGTTTTCTGAGCTCCACGTACAGAATCAGGCCATACATATGATTGAATATACTGCTTTTTGATTGACCGTGTCTAACATCAAAATATCACTACATACATATCTCATGTATTTAGGTGGTCCATATATATTCCGAGAGCATATGACCTCGTGAGACTAAGCGTCCCACCCTTGTTCAGCGTTCTTAACCATAACATAAGTTATATAACCATTACCCACAACATTTTCAGCAACATCTATAAAATACTTTATTAGTTTTTATAATTGGAGTGTATGAAATGCTAGTTTTTGTATTTTTCTTGTGTATATATTGGATTAGCAACTTTCTTCTGCAAATCTAGTTGTTAGTTTTGTTTATGCCTCATGTGATAATACAAGATATTCATATCGAACTGCTAACACATATTCGCATAATTTTATATGTAGTATCTAACATGACTTACATGTTGAGATACCGTGAATGGAAATTTGAGCATCATGCTGGAATCACATTTTTAGTTAGATAAGGTTAGCATGTCAGAAACATAAGAATAGTTAATGCCAGTGTGGCCTACATGATCTTTGTGGTTCGTGTTTGTTTCAGTTTCTTCAATATTATGTCTTTCTGGTTAATCAACAAAGTTATGCCGCTTGCTAAACGGATGCATCAATGGAAGTCTCCCAAGAGAATGCAACCAGGCAATATGCTGGTGCCAGGGATATAACTTATAACGTGCATTGTTCATTTCCAAGAAGGATCTACCTTGGATATTTTGAAGCTGCCTAAGTTTTTCTGGCGCTGGAAACGATGGTTGTAGAAGGAACACAAGGCCACTGAACTCCTCCAGATTCTGCTTCCCCATGTCATGCGCTCGTCAAACTGAACACAAGTACACAACTGCACTGGAGGTAGGCTCTCCATCTCGCGTGGTCGGCTCCGACAAACACAGCAACGTACATGCATCGTGCAAGTGTGAAATGATCGACGGGGGATGCTTTGATTGCACAGTTGCAACCGCATCGGTTCACACACTATTGTCCAGCCACGGCGCCCTGGCCCCATCGTGTCCATCCTACGAAAAACCGGCAGGCAGCCTGTACGTAACTAGGGTTTGGTTTGGGATAGCTCGACACCTCAAAGGGTCTGGCCTCCTTGTATTTATATTAGATGGACAAATACAATTACATGATGATAACCTTTGTACGGTTAGGATTAGATTAAACTAAGTCTATACAGATATGTCTAAGACCCTCCCTCAATCTGAACCAAATCTATCAGGTTAAGATTGCGTCTACATGCCTCAAACAATGGCAGTGACAAGGGCTTAGTAAAGATGTTTGCTATCTGATCCTTGGAGGAAATGAACTTGACGTATAGTAGCTTCCGTGCAACACGCTCACGCACAAAGTGAAAATCAACCTCAATATGCTTCGTGCGGGCATGAAAAATTGGATTCGATGACAAGTAGGTTGCACCAATATTGTCACACGAAAGAACCGGTAAATGATCCTGTGAAATACCAAGTTCTCGAAGAAGCGACTGAAGCCATATCAATTCAGCAGTTGTATTGGCAAGTGCTTTGTATTCTGACTCCGTACTAGAGCAAGACACTGTCGATTGTTTCTGAGCACTCCAGGCGATCAAGTTAGGACCATAATAGATGGCATGTCCCCCGTGGATCGCTGATCCTCATCAGAAAAGGCAGACAAGAAGCTGGAGGAAGCAGTCCGAATATGCAGACCATGAGAGACAGTGTGCTGAATATAGCGTAAAATTCCCTTGACAGCAGACCAATGCAGGCTGCGAGGAGCATGAAGGAACTGACAGACCTTGTTGACGGCGTAGGACAAGTCAGGACGGGTGTGCAAAATGTACTGCAGACCACCAACAATGTTGCGGTACATAGTAGCATCCTCAGAAGACAGAATTTCACCATCAGTTGAAGTCAGTCGGTCAGTAACAGTCATGGGAGTGAGAGCAGGCTGACACTGAAGCGTACCAGCATGTCGAAGCAAGTCAAGCGCATATTTCTTCTGTGTGAACAAGGCCCGAAGGAACTGGAACAACCTCAATACCAAGGAAGTAACGGAGGGGTCCCAAATCCTTGACAGCAAACTCAGAGAGCAGATTCTGAACCAAACGAGATGCGTCTGTGCTGGAGGTACTCACCAGAATAATGTCATCAACATAGACCAGAAGGTACATAGTAACCTCAGGACGGCGGAGCATGAACAAGGACGTGTCAGCCGTCGAAGGAGTAAAACCAAGAGCCCAAAGAGCAGCACCAAGATGAGCATGCCAGGCACGAGGTGCCTGCTTGAGACCGTAGAGAGCCTTGATCATAGGACACAGATGTTGTGGCTGAGAGGGATCAACAAACCCAGGTGGCTGATGCATGTACACTTCCTCCTCAAGAACACCATGAAGGAAAGCGTTCTGAACATTGAGCTGGCGAAGATGCCAGCCATTCGTGACCGCAAGCGAAAGAAGCAAACGAATAGTAGCAGGTTTGACAACAGGACTGAAGTTGTCATCGTAGTCAAGACCATACCGTTTCTTAAAACCTTTCGCCACAAGCCGCACCTTGTACCGTTCAATAGAACCATCCGAGCGCCGCTTTGTTTTGAAGACCCACTTTGAATCAATAACATTAATGCCAGGGCGAGGGGGAACCAGAGACCATGTTTCATTCTTCAGAAGAGCCTGAAATTCTAGTTCCATAGCCTCGCACCAGTGAGGGATGCGGAGAGCATCCTGATAAGTAGTGGGCTCAATAGTAGGATCAGCAACACCGTGAGTATGACAAACAGTAAACCACGCGACAGTGCCATCAGTACGTTGTTTCTTCTGGATAATGCCACGCTGACTGCGCGTGAGCATACGATGAGGAACAGGGTCTAGAGCAGGAGTTGTCGAAGGCGGTGAGGGTGTGGAAGACATCGAAGGAGAATCAGGTGACGACGGAGGAGGCGAACCAGGCGGGGGCGGCGCGTTGAGCGGGGGTGACGCAGTCGGTGGCGGCGACACACTGGGCGGGGGCGAGCCAGGCGGAGATGCCCGCGCAGTGGTCGAAGAAGGCCTAGCGGGTGAGCAGGCAGAGCCCGTTGCCGTGGGCGGCACAGGCGCCTCGGGCGGCACGGGCACCGAGGCCAAGCCATGCAGGAGGCCATGCATGGCCGGATGATCGACGTGATCAGCACCAGGAGCATCATCCTCAAGAAGTTCAAGACGAGCTCCGCGACCAGTTCCTGCACCGTGGTTAGGCAATAACAAAGGAGCATGTGCAATATCTACAAACTGGTCAATAGAAACTGGAGATGATGCAACAGGTGTGGTGTCAGGTTCAGATGGTGTATGAGAGAAAGGCAACACGTTTTCATCAAAGACAACATCTCGAGAAATAAAGACTCGATTAGAAGGAATATGAAGACATTTGTAACCTTTATGTTGAGGACTATATACAAGGAAGACACACTTTTTGGAATGAAACTCAAGTTTTGTGCTTATTGTATGGACGAACGTGAGGCCAACAAGCACAGCCAAAAACTTTGAGAAAAGTGTAATCAGGAGACTGCTGAAAAAGTTGCTCAGCAGGAGTTTTCGTGTTAAGTACACGAGTAGGCAAGCGATTGATTAGAAAACAGGCTGTAAAGAATGCATCACTCGAAAAGCGAAAAGGCACAGAGGCATGAGCAAGAAGAGTAAGCTCGGTTTCTACAATGTGGCGATGCTTGCGCTGAGCAGCACCATTCTATTGATGTGTATGGGGACAAGCTACATGATGGGCGATGCCAAGTTTATGAAAGAATGTGTTGAGGTTGCGATAATCGCCCCCCCCCCCCCCAATCAGACTGAACATGGCGAATTTTCTGGTCAAGTTGACGCTCAACATGTGTTTGAAATTGAACAAAGACATCAAAAACATCAGACTTGCGTTTAAGAAGGTAAAGCCATGTGAAGTGACTATAAGCATCGATAAAACTCACATAATAATTATGACCACTAAAAGAAGTCTGTGCAGGCCCCCACACATCTGAATAAATAAGCTCCAAAGGAGTTTTTATTACATGAGTATACAACGGAAAAGGTAACTGATGACTTTTCCCTTGGTGACCTGCATCACACACAAAAGTGTTTGTATTACTAGACTCAATAAGAAGAGCATGGCGATGAAGAACTGATACGTCCATTTTGCATCACTATTTTGTATCATAATTTATTGTTATTCATTGATATATTTCACATTTAGAGATGATATTTATGTTGTTTCCTCTGTTTTTATATATTTGATGATCATTGGAGGATTTGCTGCCGGAGTCACGATTCTGCTAGAAAAAGGACCATCAAGACACCATATTTTGGAAGATCAAGAAATTCCAAAAAAATACCAGGAAATTATATTTTGCCAGAAAACTGAAGTTGCCAGAAGGAGGAGGCGAGAGGGGCCGCAGGGCAGCCTCACCACCAGGGGGCGCGACCCAGCCCCTGGCTGCGCCGCCCTATGGTGAGGGCACCCTGGCCCACTACTGCCATCGCCCCTTCGCGTATTTCATCGTCCCCGAAAACCTAAGTCAGGGGGGCTTAGACATAGACACCGCCGCCTCTGCGGGGCGGAAACCACCAGAGAGAGAAAAGCTCTCCGATCTGCCGGGGAAATTCCTTCCCGAGAGGGGAGATTGTCGCCATTGTCATCATCATCGCGCTGGACTTCATTGGCATCATCATCACCATCATCCTCATCACCAGCACCTTCATCTCCACCATCACCACGCCATCCCGCTGTAACATCTTGAGTTGAATCTTATCAAATTCTTAGGGGAAACTTTCCCGGTGTTGATTACTCTTGTGGTTGATGCTATTGAGTAGAACCGTTGAATTAAGGTTTATGTTCAGATTGTTATTTACCATTATTTCACCTCTGATCATGATCCATATGATTTCTTGTGAGTAGTTCGTTTAGTTCTTGAGGACATGGGAGAAGTCAAGTCGTTAGTAGCGGAATTATGTTGAGTAATATTTAATGGTTTGATATTTATTTGTTGTGGTGCTATTTCGCTAGTGGTGTCATGTGAATGTCGACTATATGATACTTCACCATTTATGGGCCTAGTGAGATGCATTGTGTATTTGGCTACCAATTGTGGGGTTGCTGGAGTGACAGAAACCTAAACCTCCGTTGGGAAACTATTGCACCAGGGAACGTAGGATCTTAGAGTTTAAGGCTGTGGTTAGATTTATCTTAATTACTTTCTTGTAGTTGCGGATGCTTGCAAGGGGTATAATCACAAGAGTGTATTTATCCTAGTAAGGGTAGTGCGCTAGCACAGGTTCACCCCCATAACACTTATCAAACCAATAAAGATTATTTAGCGGCATGAAGCGAAAGCACTTGACAGAAACTCCCGTGTGTCCTCGAGAACGTTGGTTATCATAAGTTACACAACCGGCTTATCCTTTGCTCTAGAAAGGATTGGGCCACTTGCAGCAATTATTATTACTATCTTTTATTTATTCACACTTTATTTATTTGCATTACCAAATACCCCTGAAAACCTGTTTGCTAGTATTTACAGTGAATCCTTGATCAAAACCACTTGTCAACACCTTCTGCTCCTCGTTGGGTTCGACACTCTTATTTATCGACAGTACTACGATACACCCCCTATACTTGTGGGTCATCAAGACTATTTTCTGGCGCCGTTGCCGGGGAGTGAAGCGCTATTGAAGAGTGGAATTGGTAAAGGTAACCGTCGCTGTGAGTATTGTTTTTATTTTTGTCTTTTATTTTAATTTTATTTTGCTATGGAGAGTTCTCCATTTGGGTTCCTATTCGGAAACACTACTACCACTGCTGCACATGTGGATGAACCACCACCACCACCTGCTCAATTAGATCCTTTTAAAATACCTATGAAAATTGTTGAACGTGTTATGGATAACTGCTATTCAGGAGATGGAACTGTCCATCCGGGTGATCACTTACTCTTTATACATGAATTATGCAAGTTGTTGAAGTGTGCAGGTATTTCATCAAGCAAAGTTAAGAGGAAGCTATTCTCTTTATCACTGAAAGGCAGAGCTGAGGAGTGGTATCGGCTGCTTAAAGATGGTCCACCTATTGCTTGGGAGGAAATTGTACCTCTCTTTTATTCCAAGTTTTATCCTCCAAGTGAAATTCTTAAAGATCGTAATCGAATATATAACTTTTGGCCTCATGATAGAGAGAGTATTGCCCAAGCGTGGGGGAGATTGAAGTTACTTATGCTCAAATGTCCCATTCATGAGCTCCCCAGTAATATTGTTATTGATAACTTTTATGCGAGGCTTGCTCTTCATGACAAGGATTATTTGGATGCTTCCTGTTTTGGATCATTTACTCATATGAAAGGAGAAGCTAAATGGGATCTTCTTGACCGTATTCAAGAAAATGCTGAAGGATGGGAGAACGACAAAGGTAGGAGGTCAGGTATAAATTATGATTATGAATGCATTAAAACTTTTATGGGAACCGATGACTTTCACGATGTTAGCACTGCTTATGGTCTTGATTCTCAGATACTTGCTAACTGTTTTAAGGCTTTTGCCTCTTATCTTGATGTTCCAAAGAAAGATTGGAACAAATATCATGCGCCTTATGAAGATTCTATTAGTCATATTCCTGCTACAGCTACTGAAGTTTGTACTATTGATAGCAGTTTGCCTGAACCTTATTTCAAGAAGATGCCTTTCCCTACTAAGGTAAAGGAGCATTCCACTTTGGTAAGTGTGTCTAATAAAAGTACTAAGAAAGTTGTAGAACCTGATGAGCAAATTACTATTAAGTCTCCTGTGGCTATAGTGAAGGACCTTGTTACTAAAGATGTAGGGGATGAACATATTATCTTTTGTGAAGATGCTACTAACATTACTGCACATCCTAGTAGGCGTAGGAAAACAAGTGTTCCTGTTATCTCTGTCAGGATTGGCGATCATTGCTATTATGGTTTATATGACATTGGTGCAAGTTCAAGTGCTATTCCTCTAGAGCTTTACAGAGAAATCATGCATGAGATTGGCCCTTGTGAACTTGAGGATATTGATATGGTTGTTCAGCTTGCTAACAGAGAGACTGTCTGGCCACTTGGTATTGTTCGTGATGTGGAAGTTTTGTGCGGTAAGACCAATTATCCTACTGATTTTCTAGTACTTGGTACGGAAGCTAGTAAAACTTGTCCTATTGTTTTCGGTAGACCCTTTTTGAATACTTGTGATGCTGTGATAGACTGTAAGAAGGAGAATTTTTTTACTAAGTTTAATGGAGAATCTTATGAGTTTAATTTTTCTAAGTTTGCTAAGACTTCTTATGAAAATGAAATGCCTAACGAATTTTTTTGAGTTGAGCAGCTTGCCTCTATTGCTCTTGCTCCTAATAATGCTTTGCAGCAATTCATGGAGGACCATGAAAGTGACGTCTACAGGAAGGAAAGAGAAGAGATTGACGATATTATTCTTCGTCAACCACCATTGATTAAGCACAATTTATCTGTGGAGGATCTTGGTACCACTTTAGCACCTAAGGAAGATCCTGTTTTTGAATTAAAGCCTTTACCTGATGATCTTAAGTATGCTTACATAGATGATAAGAAAATATATCCTGTTATTATCAGTTCTAAACTTTCAGGAAAGGAAGAAGAAAGGTTATTGGAAGTGTTGAGGAAACATCGAGGAGCTATGGGCTATACTCTTGATGATTTAAAAGGTATTTCTCCTACTATATGTCAGCATGCTATTAACATGGAAGAAGATGCAAAGCCAGTAGTTGAACATCAACGCCGCTTAATTCCCAAGATGAAGGAAGTGGTAAGAAATGAGGTATTCAAGCTCCTTGATGCTGGTATTATTTATCCTATTGCTGATAGTAGATGGGTTAGTCCTGTTCATTGTGTTCCTAATAAAGGAGGTATGACTGTTGTGCCTAATGAGAATAACGAGCTTATTCCTCAAAGGGTAGTAGTTGGTTATAGAATGTGCATTGATTTTAGAAAGGTAAACAAAGTTACCAAGAAAGATCATTATCCTTTACCGTTTATAGATCAAATGCTAGAGAGGTTATCTAAGAAGACTCATTTTTGTTTTCTTGATGGTTATTCCGGTTTTTCTCAGATTGCTGTTAAACCACAAGATCAAGAGAAAACCACTTTTACTTGTCCTTATGGAACTTATGCTTATAGACGTATGCCATTTGGTTTATGCAATGCTCCTGCTACTTTTCAAAGATGCATGTCTGCTATTTTTCATGGGTTTTGTGAAGAAATTGTGGAGGTTTTCATGGACGATTTTTCCGTCTATGGGACTTCTTTTGATAATTGTTTGCACAATCTTGATAAAGTTTTGCAGATGTGTAAATAAACTAATCTTGTTCTAAATTGGGAGAAATGCCACTTTATGGTGAATGAAGGAATTGTTCTTAGACATAAAATCTCCGAAAGAGGTATCGAAGTTGATAGAGCAAAGGTTGAAGTAATCGAGAAAATGCCCTGTCCCAGAGATGTTAAAGGTATTCGCAGTATTCTTGGTCATGCTGGTTTCTATAGGAGGTTTATTAAAGATTTCTCTAAGATTTCAAAGCCTCTTACTAATCTTCTTCAAAAAGATGTACCATTTGTTTTTGATGATGATTGTAAGGAAGCTTTTGAAACTCTTAAGAAGGCTTTAACTACTGCTCCTATTGTTCAACCACCTGATTGGAATTTACCCTTTGAAATTATGTGCGATGCTAGTGATTTTGCTGTTGGTGCTGTTCTTGGACAGCGCGTAGATAATAAGTTGAATGTTATTCATTATGCTAGTAAGACTCTTGATGCTGCTCAGAATAATTATACTACTACTGAGAAAGAGTTTCTTACTGTTGTTTTTTCATGTGATAAGTTTAGACCTTACATTGTTGATTCTAAAGTTATTATCCATACTGATCACGCTGCTATTAGATATCTTATGTCTAAGAAGGATGCTAAGACTAGGCTTATTAGATGGGTGTTGCTTTTACAAGAGTTTGATTTGCATATTGTAGATAGGAAAGGTGCTGAAAATCCTGTTGCTGACAATTTGTCTATATTGGAAAATATTTCTTTTGATCCTATTCCTATTAATGATAGTTTTCGAAATGAATAGTTGGCTTCGATAAATGTAACTTCGTGAGACCTTCCTTTGTATGCTGATTATGCTAACTTTATTGTTTCCAAGTATTTGCCTCCAACCTTTACAACTCAGAAAAGAAGAAAATTCTTTTATGAATTGAGGCATTACTTTTGGGATGACCCACACTTATATAAAGAAGGAGTTGATGGTATTATGCGAAGATGTGTACCAGAATATGAGCAACAAGAAATATTGAGAAAATGCCATGGAAGTGCTTATGGAGGACATAATGCTGGAGATAGAACTGCGCAAAAGGTTCTATAATCAGGTTTTTATTGGCCAACCCTTTTTAAAGATGCTAGAAGGTATGTTTTATCTTGCGATGAATGTCAAAGAGTTGGTAATATTTCTAGACGTAATGAAATGCCTATGAATTATACTCTTGTTATTGAACCATTTGATTGTTGGGGATTTGACTTTATGGGTCCTTTCCCTCCTTCAAAAGGTTATACTCATATACTTGTTGTTGTTGATTACGTTACCAAGTGGGTAGAAGCCATACCTACGAAGAGTGCCGATGGTGAGACCTCGTTAAAAATGCTTAAGGATGTTATTTTTCCTAGGTTTGGTGTGCCTAGATATCTTATGACTGATGGAGATTCTCATTTTATTCATGGCGGTTTTAGAAAAATTCTTGCTAGATATGACGTTAATCATAGAATTGCTTCTGCTTATCATCCCCAAACTAGTGGGCAGGTAGAGCTTTCAAATAGAGAGATCAAGTCTATCTTGCAGAAGATTGTCAATAGATCTAGAAAAATTGGGCTAGCAAGTTAAACGATGCTTTATGGGCTTATAGAACTGCTTATAAGAACCCCATGGGCATGTCTCCTTACAAAATGGTTTACGGAAAAACATGTCACTTGCCTTTAGAATTAGAACACAAAACTTTTTGGGCAGTGAAAGAGCTTAATAGGGATTTAAAACTTGTCGGTAAGAAAAGGTTATTAGATTTGAGTTCTTTAGATGAGTGGAGGAACGAAGCTTACGAGAATGCCAGACTTTTCAAAGAGAAAGTCAAGCAATGGCATGATAAGAGAATTCTTAAGAGAGAGTTTCATGTTGGTAAAAAAGTTCTATTGTATAGGTCTCGTCTCAGATTTTTTGCAGGAAAATTACTCTCTAAATGGGAAGGACCATATGTTATTGAGGAGGTGTATCGCTCAGGTGCGATAAAGATTGCTTCATTAAAAGATGACACTACACAAGTGGTGAATGGTCAAAGACTCAAACATTATATTGCTGGAGATTCATATAATGAAGATGTTGATGTTATTCAAATGGTTTCTCCAGAAGAATTCATCCAGGACAACATGCAGGAACCTGCAGAGTTCATTTTCGAATAGGTAACAGTTCTAGTCAGAAAAGGTTCGCGTTAAACTTTTTCATTAATATTTTTGTTTTTTTTATTAAATATGAAAAATCACGAGACGAAAACGGGTAGGAGACGGAGTCCGGTGGCTCCTCACCACCAGGGGGCGCGGGCCCACTCTAGGCCATGCCGCCCTGTGGTGAGACCACCTCGGAGCTCGTTTCCTTCCCGGTTTCCTCCTGTGACTTTGTTTCGATGTTTAATTTTCGCCTATATAACCCCCCGGATTGCCCGAGGTTTGTATATCGTTTTCTCATCGTGTTTTCGTTTCGAGCTGTTTCTGTCAGGAGTTGATCTCAGTTTTAGGAGCACATGGACTCTGCAAGCAATGACAAGGAGAACTCTCTTGTGGACATCATTAATCTATACATGAGGGAGTTGAAGATGCATCCAAAAGAATTGTCACTCAAGGATGGGAAGTTGCAGATAGAAGATGTCCAAGGGCCTACAAGAGAAGGGAGTCTCGAAGCCAGGATGGAAGCACTGGAGCAAGAAGGTTTTAAGTACAAAAAGATGGCAGAACGCGAGGTGGACATCATCCATTAAAATCAAGAACTCATCTCCAAGTACAAGAAAGAGACTACAGAGCTCTGGAACGATGTCTTGTCACTCCATGAGACCACCAACAAATTACAAGCACAACTCTACGACTTGCAGAACCAAAACTGTGACTATGAAGCTAGGTTTAAACAAATGAGTGCTGCTGCCAGTTTCAGGATATTGGAGACCGAGACATCCTTCCTTGATGGGGAACCTTTGCCTTGGAAGTATGATGATGATAAGGACTCACCACCACCGCCAAAGGAGTAATTCGTCATTGGTATTGGCATCCCCGTGGCTTGTTCCAAGCTTGGGGGAGTGCCGCGGTATCACATCATTATCCTTTACTCATTTACTTTTCAAGTAGAGTCATATCATGAATACAAAAGTTATCTTATAGAATAGTCTGCAGTGTGGAAGTATCCCCCTTAGTTGGTTATCTATGTATCCCTTGGTGTGAGTTGCGATAATGAAATATTAATGAGAAGTTTTATCGTTTACTTTTTGCACACTTTATTTTAGTTTGCAATGTTTCTTATGTGACTAGTCTTGTTGATTAGTATTGGTATCACTTGGGAGCATGAGTAAATTTAGTTGGTTTTGGCAAACTTAGCTTGGTCAGTAGCAACATTACCTTGAGGTTTGAGTAGAAAAGAAGAAAGAAGTGTTTGTAGTTACATCACTTTAGTTTTTCTTTAATGTTTGGCTAATAAGCAATAGTATTCTCAAAGTTAAAATCGTTGTACTTTCAAGGAAGTTTGCATGATTGTTCCTATTATATGTATGTTTGTTTGTTTCATGCAACTCTTATGCTTGCTACCCAGCCTTGCTAGCCAAAAACTTGTACTGAGAGGGAATACTTCTCGTGCATCCAACTCCCAAAAACCAAGTTACTTCCAAAGAGTCCACTATAAATTCCTATACATGGTATTTCAAGCCATTCCAAGTAAATTTTCATGTGCTACCTTTCAAAAACCTTCAAATACTTCTCATTTTGTGCCACTGTTTTTAGCTCATGAGGACGTAGTGGATGGGTTTGTTATTTTCCATACTAAATTAAGTACCCCTCGACTATGCAGCTTCATCTGCTCGTCATTAATTTTGCAAGAGAGCTGGTCAGACCATTGTAATCTCAAAAATAAATAAAGAAAAAGGCACTCCTCCATGGTTTGTGAAAGTTGGTGGGCACCCGATGGAATCGGTTAGCCATGGTTTGAGAAAGGAAAAGGTGGGGAGGAGTGCCAAGTTATAAAAGAGCACAATTGTGCCAATTAATCAACATCTCAGAACCGCTCTCACTTGTTTAGTATGGAAGATATCAAGAACTTCGTTGCTAGTCATTGACAAAAGCAACCACCTCTCAAAATAACTTTTACCTCTGTTTTACAAATGAAAAGCTCTAGCACATGTTTAATCCCAGCTTCCCTCTGCGAAGGGTCTGTCTTTTACTTTTATGTTGAGTCAACCTATTCCCTTCTATCTCAAGCAAGCATTTGAGTTGTTATGTTTCACTCATCCATATGTTGATCCGTTTAATCATGTTTACTAACTTCTTTTGTTTAGTATAATGCTTTTATCTGAAGGAATATATCTTTGAAAGCCTTCTACGATTGCAAAAAGTTTGTTTCGTTGAGCATATGGTTTTTGCTATATTAGCTCTGTTTTAAAAGGCTCCATTCAAAAGCAAGTATAGTTTGTTCATTGTTCTCTGACCAAGAACTAAGGTTTGCCATCACCAATTATAGTTTACCTTGTGTGTCTTTATTTGTGATTCTCTATTACTTATTGCAAGTCTACATCATATAAAGGGAAGTTGCTGTCTATTATAATTTGTGCCTTGGTGAATGTGATGCTTCTTGTCCGTATTTTGTTTATCGACACTTCACTCCATAAACCTGTGGTCATGTTTACCGAGTTTAGTTTTCGCTTGGGGACAAGCGAGGTCTAAGCTTGGGGGGGTTGATACGTCCATTTTGCATCACTATTTTATATCATAATTTACTATTATTCATTGATATATTTCACATTTAGAGATGATATTTATGTTGTTTACTCTATTTTTACATGTTTGATGATCATTGGAGGATTTGCTGACGGAGTCAGGATTCTGCTGGAAAAAGGACCGTCAAGAAACCATATTTTGGAAGATCAGGAAATTCCAGAAAAATACCAGGAAATTATATTTTGCCAGAAGACTGAAGTAGCCAGAAGGAGGAGGCGAGAGGGGCCACAGGGCAGCCTCACCACCAGGGGGCGCGGCCCAGCCCCTGGCCGCGCCGCCCTATGGTGAGGGCACCCTAGCCCACTACTGCCATCGCCCCTTTGCATATTTCATCATCCCCGAAAACCTAAGTCAAGGGGAGGCTCAGAGATAGACACCGCCGCCTCTGCGGGGTGGAAACCACCAGAGAGAGAAAAGCTCTCCGGCAGGCAGAAATCTGCCGGGGAAATTCCTTCCCGGAGAGGGGAGATCGTCGCCATCATCATCATCATCGTGTTGGACTTCATCGGGATCATCATCACCATCGTCCTCATCACCAGCACCTTCATCTCCACCATAACCACGCCATCCCGCTGTAACATCTTGAGTTGAATCTTGTCAAATTCTTAGGGGAAACTTTCCTGGTGTTGATTACTCTTGTGGTTGATGTTATTGAGTGGAACCGTTGAATTAAGGTTTATGTTCAGATTGTTATTTACCATTATTTCACCTCTGATCATGATCCATATGATGTCTTGTGAGTAGTTCGTTTAGTTCTTGAGGACATGGGAGAAGTCAAGTCGTTAGTAGAGGAATTATGTTATGTAATATTTAATAGTTTGATATTTATTTGTTGTGGTGCTATTTCACTAGTGGTGTCATGTGAACGTCGACTACATGATACTTCACCATTTATGGGCCTAGTGAGATGCATTGTGTATTTGGCTACCAATTGTGGGGTTGCTGGAGTGACAGAAACCTAAATCTCCGTTGGGAAACCATTGCACCAGGGAGCGTAGGATCTTAGAGTTTAAGGCTGTGGTTAAATTTATCTTAATTATTTTCTTGTAGTTGCGGATGCTTGCAAGGGGTATAATCACAAGTGTGTATTTATCCTAGTAAGGGTAGTGCGCTAGCACAGGTTCACCCCCATAACACTTATCAAACCAATAAAGATTATTTAGCGGCATGAAGCGAAAGCACTTGACAGAAACTCCCGTGTGTCCTCGAGAACGTTTGGTTATCATAAGTTACACAACCGGCTTATCCTTTGCTCTCGAAAGGATTGGGCCACTTGCAGCAATTATTATTACTGTCTTTTATTTATTCACACTTTATTTATTTGCATTACCAAATACCCCTGAAAACCCATTTGCTAGTATTTACAGTGAATCCTTGATCAAAACCACTTGTCAACACCTTCTGCTCCTCGTTGGGTTCGACACTCTTATTTATCGAAAGTACTACGATACACCCCCTATACTTGTTCGTCATCAAGAACATGCTGGACGACTGGAGAAGCTGGATGACCAAGTCGACAATGCCACTTGGCAGACGAAACACGGACACTGCTGAAAACCTGAACTGGGGGCGCACCAATGGGGTATAATTCACCTCGACTCCGACCACTAAGGACGACCTCCCTCGAATCCCGGTCCTTCACAAAAACATCATCAGGATGAAACTCCACAAAGACATTATTGTCACGAGTAAGCTTTTAAACGGAAAGGAGACTACGAGTAACTTCGGGAACATGGAGGACATTTTTAAGATAAAGTGGTGTAGGAGTATTAGTGGGAATAGAGGATTGACCAGTATTGGAGATGCGCATACCTGAACCATTGGCGGTGTGGACATGATCATGCCCATGATAGGGCTCTCTCATGTGGAGCCTGTCGAGATCACCAGTGAGATGATCCGTGGCAGCAGTATCAAGGTACCATGGAGGTTCAACAGCCGGAGTGGAGGAGCGCTGAGTAGCCATAGCAACCTAATGCTTGGTGTTGGCACCGTCATTGCCATTGCCCAGGACCTCACGGTTGAAGCGCTTGAAGCACTGTGAGCCAATGTGACCGAGCACACCACAGAGTTG
Organism: Dactylis glomerata; assembly: GCA_007115705.1. NCBI lineage: Eukaryota > Viridiplantae > Streptophyta > Magnoliopsida > Poales > Poaceae > Dactylis > Dactylis glomerata. The sequence continues at coordinate 2,738,670 of QXEO01000444.1, read as the reverse complement.
GCACGTGGGACACGGATGACCATTGCGGCCAACCCCGCCGTTGGGTTGCGGGAGCGCTGGAGGCTGCGGGGTCGGCGGCCCGCATGGGGCGGATTGCTGTGGCGGGTGAGGAGCAGGAGGCGCACCCCCTCCTTGTGGTCCCCCGCGAGTGCCGCGATGCTGACCACCGTGAGAGACGGCGTTAGCCGACGCGTCGAAGTAGGTGTCGACAGCACGGCGTGATTTAATGCGCTGTTCAGTGCTCATGAGACAACTGTAGAGATCACGCTCAGTAATGGGGGTGTCACGACGTTCAACAGCTTCTATCGGGCCATGGTACTCACTGTAAAGGCCATTAAGAACAAAGCCAGTGAACTCAGAGTCACGCAGAGGTTGACCAATGGATGCAAGAGTGTCGGCGGCCATCTTGACTTGGTTGAAGTATGCGTGCACGGTGAGGTCGCGCTTCTTCATCTGACCAAGTTTGTTACGGAGTTGAGAAATGAGCCTAGCTCACTTGGCTAGGGAAGTGGATGTACAATCCAGCCACCCAGGTTCAAGTCTCCACAGACGCGAATTTGGGTTCTTATTTTAAAAAAACCAAAATCGATGTAGGGGCTTCCCCTACCACATTTCCTTTCAAAAAAAAAGTTTGTTACGGAGTTGCATAGCCCGAGCAGAGGACTGTGAGCCAAAACTCGTGTTGAGAGTCGTCCATTGATACGTCTCCAACGTATCTATAATTTTTGATGCTCCATGCTTGTTTTTACACCATTTGCCTACTATTTCGTTACACTTCGTGGCACTTTTATGCATTTTCCGGAACTAACCTATTAACAAGTCGCCACAGTGCCAGTTCCCAGTTTTCTGATGTTTTTGTGTTTCAGAAGTGATACACAGGAAATATTCTCGGAATTGGACGAAACAAGTTCCTGAAGTCTTATTTTTCCCAGAAGCTTCCAGAGATCCGAAGAGGAGACGGAGTGGGGCCACGAGGTGGCCACACACCAGGGCGGCGTGGCCCAGGCCCTGGCCGCGCCCCCTATGTGTGAGGCCGCCTCGGTCCACTCCTGACGATGCCCCTTCGCCTATAAAGACCCCCCAACGGAAAAAACCTAAGGACCCGATCACTTTTCCAGAACACATCGCGATCCGCTGCCGCCGTCGACCCGAAGATCGGGAGGGTCCAGAAGCTCTTCTCGGCACCCTGCCGGAGAGGGGAATCGCCGCCGGAGGTCTTCTTCATCGCCATGCTTGCCTCCGGAGCGATGAGTGAGTAGTCTACCTTGGACTATGGGTCCATAGCAGTAGCTAGATGGTTGTCTTCTCCACCATGTGCTTCATGTTTAGATCTCATGAGCTGCCCTACATGATTGAGATCACCGTTATGTAATTCTACATGTTTGGTTTGTTGGGATCCGATGAATATTGGTGTTATGATTGAGTTGCTATACTGAAATATATCTTATGTTATCTCTATGTTGTTTATGATCTTGCATGCTCTCTGTTGTTAGTAGCTATCTTGGCCGAGTAGTTGCTAGTGACTCCAAGAGGGGGTATTTATGCTCGATAGTGGGTTCATGCCTCTATTTAATCTGGGGGAGTGACAGAAACCTCTAAGGTTGTAGATGTGCTATTGCTACTAGGGAGAAAGCAACATTCATATGCTCAAGGGCATATGCTTTGTTTACATTACACACTTTGCTTAATGCAATTATCTGTTGTTCGCAACTTAATCACCACGCATCAAGCTAATTTTCTGGCGTCGTTGCCGGGGAAGAGTGGAAGACCTCTGCAAGGGGAGTTTTTCGCACACACATCCTTTACTTTGTTTTATAGTTTTGCTTTACTTTATTTATTTTACCTGCATCGTTTTATATCAAAAACCTAAAAAAATTAGAATCCTTGGTAGTTGTTTTTACTTGTTTACTTTAGTTTTGCTGAAATGGCTAATCCTGAAAACACCAAGTTGTGTGACTTCACTAGCACGAACAATAGTGATTTTATCTGCACTCCTATTGCACCACCTGCTCCTGTTGCAAACTTTTATGAGATTAAGCCTGCTTTGTTGAATCTTGTTATGAAAGAGCAATTTTCTGGTGCTAGTACTGAAGATGCTGCAGCTCATCTCAACAATTTTGTTGAGCTATGTGAGATGCAGAAATATAAGGATGTAGAAAGTGATATTATTAAGCTCAAGTTGTTTCCTTTTTCTTTGAGAGGAAAAGCTAAAGATTGGTTGATGTCTTTGACTAAGAATAGTATTGATTCATGGGCTAAGTGTAAGGATGCTTTTATTGGTAGATACTATCCTCCTGCTAAGATTATATCCTTGCATAGCAATATTATGAAGTTTACCCAGTTTGATAATGAACATGTTGCTCAAGCTTGGGAAAGAATGAAATCTATGATAAAGAATTGTCCCACTCATGGACTGACTACTTGGATGATTGTCCAAACTTTTTATGCATGACTGAATTTTTCTTCGAGGAACCTACTTGATTCAGCTGCTGGAGGCACTTTTATGTCCCTTACCTTGGGCGCCGCAACAAAGCTACTCGACAACATGATGGTAAATTATTCCGAATGGCACACCGAGAGAGCTCCACAAGGTAAGAAGGTAAATTCTGTTGAGGAAACCTCTTCCTTGAATGATAAGATTGATACCATTATGGCTATGCTTGCTAATAATAGGACTCATGTTGATCCTAATAATGTTCCTTTAGCCTCTCTGGTTGCTCAAGAAGAGCATGTTGATGTGAATTTCATTAGAAATAATAATTTTAACAACAATGCTTATAGGAACAATTTTGCTAGTAACAATTATAGGCCGTATCCTTCTACCAATGGTAATGGTTATGGTAATTCTTATGGTAACTCCTCCAACAACACTAGGGCCGCGCCCTCTGAGCTTGAGGTAATGCTCAAGGACTTCATCGGTACGCAAAATGCTTTTAACAAGTCTGTTGAGGAAAAGTTAGGCAAAATTGATATTCTTGCTTCTAAAATTGATAGCCTTGCTCATGATGTTGAACTTCTGAAATTAAAAGTGTTGCCTAATGATGTGAAAGAGAATAATGTTTTTGCTACTGCTAATGCTATTCAAGTTGGAATTGATGAAAATATTAGATTGTTAGCGGAATTGCATGCCAGGTGGGAAAGAGAAGATGAGATGGCTAGAGAGATGAAGGTATGTACCATTACTACCTCTAATGATGTTGCTCCTAATGCCAGCAATCCTCTTAATTTGATTGGTGTAGAGAAAACTCCCACTCCTTGTGTTAAAAAGCCTAAAACTGCCAAAACTTTTTCTCAAAAGAGTGCTAAATTTTTTCGTAGTGTAGGAGATGATAGCTCTACTTCTTTTAATGATTTTGATGTTGATGGCTGCAATATATCTTAAGTTATTTTGTTCTTGCAAAAGCTTGCTTTGACTCTCAATGCTAGTTCCTTATATATTGCTTTTACTAAGCATATTACCAATGCTCTCATGAAAATTAGGGATGAAAAGTTGCAGCAAAAAGCTTCTGTTCCCAAGAAGTTAGAAGATGGTTGGGAACCCATCATTGATATGCATGTTAGTTGTTTTGATTGCCTTGCTTTATGTGATCTAGGTGCTAGTATTTCTATCATGCCTAGAAAAATTTATGACATGCTTGATTTACCACCTCTTGAAAAAATGTTATTATGATGTTCCTATTGCTGATGTTGCTAAGAAGAAACCTTTGGGAAGGATTAATGATGTTCTTCTTGTGGTTAACAATAACCTTGTTCATGTTGATTTTCTCGTTATGGACGTTGAATGCCATGCTTCATGTCCTATTACTTTGGGAAGACCCTTTCTTCGAACTGTAGGTGCCATCATTGATATGAGGGAAGGCACTATCAAATATCAATTCCCACTAAAGAAAGGTATGGAACACTTCCCTAGGAAAAGAAAGAAATTGCTTTTTGACTCTATTCTTAGAGCAAATTATGAGCTTGATGCTTCATCACTTGATGTTACTTGATTCGCAATTTTCTGCGCCTAGCTCAAAGGCGTTAAAGAAAAGCACTCTTGGGAGATAACCCAATGTTTTATTTTCAGTACTTTTTCTTTTATTTGAGTCTTGGAAGTCAGTACTACTGTAATGACCACTCCTTATCTTATTTATTTCATTGTTGTGCCAAGAGAAGCCTCTAATTCGAGTGAGGTAAGATTTGTGGATGTTACTGTCCTGAAACTGTTTTCGATGCTGCACCGTAAAAATTCGTATAAATTCTCTGTATATCTTTTGGACCTGCTATTTCTTGTGCATATGCCCCAGGTTATATCCAAACTTTCGTTAGTTGAACACTTTTTGAGTTGAGCAACAGAAAAGCCCTCAAAAATTCGACCTTTGTCAGCTGTTCTGTTTTGACAGATTTCTGCCAATATTTGTGTTTGCCGCTTTATCGCTTTCTTTTGAGTTCTTTTGATCACGGATTTTTTGGGAAAGTTGCTACAGTAGTATATGCTATATATGTGGTGGTTTTGGGTTGAAACCTGAAGCAAAAGAGGTTGATTATATGTTATGCTACACTAATGTTGCTAATAGATTTGTATTTAGTTTTGTATGAAGGAAGTTTTCAAGTATAGGGATTGGAGAATGATGAGATGAGTTGAATAATGGAAAAAAGCTCAAGCTTGGGGATACCCATGCATCACCCCAAGAAATATCCAAGAAGTACAAGCGTCAAAGCTTGGGGATGCCCCCGAGGCACCCCTTCTTCATCGGCAAAAATTAGGTCACCTTTCAAGACACTATATTTTTATTGCTTCATACACTATGTGTTTTTCTTGGAGCGTCAGTTGTTTTAGTTTTCTTAGTTAGTTTAGTTTGTTTGATGCAATAAATGGTTGGACCCCAACAAATTTCCTTTGGAGGAGATGTGCTCGTTTTCATTTGCCAAGAACACTCCGTTTTCATTCTTACAATTTCACCGAGTGTTCTTCTATTTCTGCTACTGCTTTTGGCTTTCGTTTTCGCCTTGATTTGCGTTCAGACCTTGTCATATCTTTTCATCAAGGTGTATTTTTGCCTATGATCTTTATTGGTTTTCATCAAAATAGGTGTCTTAAAAAACTTTCAAATGGTGTTGGAAAAGAGAAAAAGCTCTGTGCAAAATAGTGGTACAAGAAGGAGCTTGTGTAGACTGCGGCTTAGGCTTTTGCATGTCATGGTTGATGTCTTTTTGATAGTATGCTTAGTGGTTTTTCTGTAGCATGTCTTGTCTCAAATAACTGAGATTGCTTAATGAGCCTCTGAAAAAATCATGCGTTGTTTTAATTATTTGGAAGCATTATTTTGGTTTCTCCTTGATGCTTTATTTGAGTTGACTTGGCGCATGCTCACACATGCTAGACTCTTACAAAGTCGCCAATAGCCTCTATGATCATTTATTTTTTGAGTTTTGATGCCATATTATGCTTCTTTTAATGTCGCTTTGCATGATTATGGCCATTATTGCTCTCTTAGTTGGTCGCTCCCAGTCTTTTGCTAGCCCTCGCCTTGTACTGAGTATGAGCTCTACTTGTGCATCCAACTCCTAAAAGCCAAAGTTTTCCAAAGTGTCCACCATACATACCTACTAGCAATTTTCTATTCCAAGTAAATTTGACTTGCTTTTATCTTCTCTTCAAATTAAACTCTTACCAGTGTTATGCGAAAATTGGTCAGTAAAGCTCTCACGAACCGGAAGGCACACTTTACTTTTTCCTGTTCTTAAAAATTTGACATTGTGGTCTCTTATGTTGAGTTGTTATGCTTGCAAGTTGTAAGTTGGATACTAACCTAGCCATGCCGTCATGGGGCAAGCTTTCAACATTGCACTTCTTATTTGAGTTGATATCGTGATCTTTTGTTTATGGATGCCCGCGGTGTGAAATGAGTTGGGAATCTTGTGGGGATCATGGAGTTTGTATATGTGTTAGGGAAACGCCTGGGCCGCCAATCTAAGCCATGCATAATTCATGGTGGAAATTTGCAGCATACCCATAGTGGACATTCGACGACGCATCTCAAAATAAAAAGCTATACAAATGGTAAATAAAAGAGATGTCGAGGTGTTCATTGTCTGCTTGTCCTGTCATTTTGATGTGGGCTTGTTCCATGTCATCGGGCACGGAGGTACCCCGTTGGCGGTTTTCAATGATACATATATACTTACAATGACAAGAGCCTTGCTTGGGACTCTAAGTTGAGTAGCATGAGGTTTGGGTACTCGTATTCACGGGACACGAGGTTTTCAACTTATGATTTGTCAAGCATATGCATCATAATTGTTCTCGCATTAACTCTAACCATTCAAGATGCTTATGATGGGGGCAATGAGAGCTCAAAGCCGGTAAGTAACATAATTTTTGAAGGTTATAAACTTTGCAATCACTGCTTCCCTCCGCGAAGGGTCTTTCTTTTACTTTTTTGTTGAGTCACCACCTTCTATCTTTATGCACCATAAGAGAGCAAAGTTGTCATTCTTAGTATAATGTGCATTGTCCCAAAGTTTTCATTGATTGATTCATATTGTTGGTTTCACTTGTTCTCAAATTATTTGTATCTAGTCGCCCTCTTAAACTTGAAGGTGTCCTATGCATTTATGTTTTGCTCTCTTTGAAGGACAAGCTGAAAACCATTTGTATGTTTTTCCTTATGATTTGAACACACGTTTGACTTTCATTGTTTCATTTTCATGATCTTTTGTTTGTGTTCATATTCATGTTTACAACATGGTTGCTAAAGTTCTTATTGTCAAGATTATATCTTCATGCCCATGTTTTAAGTTCTTATGATCCTAGCTCACAAATGCTTACATATATGATCAAGATTGTGTAGGTGTATGTCACCTCAAAAATTATTCTTTTGTTATCACTTACCTACTCGAGGACGAGCAGGAGTTAAGCTTGGGGATGCTTGATACGTCTCCAACGTATCTATAATTTTTGATGCTCCATGCTTGTTTTTACACCATTTGCCTACTGTTTCGTTACACTTCGTGGCACTTTTATGCATTTTCCGGAACTAACCTATTAACAAGTCGCCACAGTGCCAGTTCCCTGTTTTCTGCTGTTTTTGTGTTTCAGAAGTGATACACAGAAAATATTCTCGGAATTGGACAAAACAAGTTCCTGAAGTCTTATTTTTCCCGGAAGCTTCCAGAGGTCCGAAGAGGAGACGGAGTGGGGCCACGAGGTGGCCACACACCAGGGCGGCGCGGCCCAGGCCTTGGCCGCGCCCCCTATGTGTGAGGCCGCCTCGGTCCACTCCTGATGATGCCCCTTCGCCTATAAAGACCCCCCGACGGAAAAAACCTAAGGACCCGATCACTTTTCCAGAACACATCGCCATCCGCCACGGCCGTCGACCCGAAGATCGGGAAGGTCCAGAAGCTCTTCCCGGCACCCTGCCGAAGAGGGGAATCGCCGCCGGAGGTCTTCTTCATCGCCATGCTTGCCTCCGGAGCGATGAGTGAGTAGTCTACCTTGGACAATGGGTCCATAGCAGTAGCTAGATGGTTGTCTTCTCCACCATGTGCTTCATGTTTAGATCTCATGAGCTGCCCTACATGATTGAGATCACCGTTATGTAATTCTACATGTTTGGTTTGTTGGGATCCGATGAATATTGGTGTTATGATTGAGTTGCTATACTGAAATATATCTTATGTTATCTCTATGTTGTTTATGATCTTGCATGCTCTCCGTTGTTAGTAGTTATCTTGGCCGAGTAGTTGCTAGTGACTCCAACAGGGGGTATTTATGCTCGATAGTGGGTTCATGCCTCTATTTAATCCGGGGGAGTGACAGAAACCTCTAAGGTTGTAGATGTGCTGTTGCTACTAGGGAGAAAGCAACATTCATATGCTCAAGGGCATATGCTTTGTTTATATTACACACTTTGCTTAATGCAATTATCTGTTGTTCGCAACTTAATACTCATGGGGTGTTCGGATGATATCTGAAAGGACACGGATGTCGCCTAGAGGGGGAAGGTGAATAGGCGATTTAAAACTTTTACGAGCGGCTTGACAAATGCGGAATAAAACTAACGTTTAATTTGCCAAGCATACAAAACCTAAATAAACTAGGTTCACCTATGTGCACCAACAACTTATGGTAAACAAGATGAGCAACTATGTGATAGCAAGATATATATAACTTCAAGCACGAAGGCTATCACAAAGTAAATTGCATAAGTAAGGAGCTCGGGTATAGAAATAACCGAGGCACGCGGAGACAACGATGTATCCCGAAGTTCACACCCTTGCGGGAGCTAATCTCCGTTGGAGCGGTGTGGAGGCACAAGGCTCCCCAAACGCCACGGAGGCTCACCGTAATCTCCTCGAGCCCTCCCACCAAGATGGAAGACCCGATCCACTATGGGACCCTTGAGGGCGGTCACCGATCCCGCACAAAGCTTGGGGCTACTCCACAACTTAATTGGAGGCTCCCAAATCCACAAAGCCACTAAGATTGGGGCTGATGGCGCCAGAAAAGAGGCTGCTGGCGTGGAGCAGTAAGTCCTTGTGCGTGGTGAATAACTAGCCCGTTGGGAACCCCAAGAGGAAGGTATGATGAGTGTAGCGGCTAGTTTTCCCTCAGTTAAGATACCAAGGTTTATCGATCAGGAGAGGAGAGACAATGACGACTGAAGGTGTCGCGGAACCTGCACACACACAAACAAATACTTTGCTCCCAACTTGCGATGAGGTTGTCAATCTCACCGGTTTGCTTGAAACAAAGGTTATAAGTGTATCGAGTGGAAAACAATATAGTATGCGAGCACAGTTCACTAGTGGTGTCTCTCCATAGATAAAATAACACATGCTGGGTAAACAAATTACAGTTGGGCAATTGATAGAATAAAGATAACGTGATATGTCAAGAAGATCACTATGAGATTTACTCTGGGCATTACAACAAAATACATAGACCGCCATCCAACTGCATCTATGACTAATAATCCACCCCCGGGGATATCAATCCGAACACCCTAGAAGTATTAAGTTGCGAACAACATATAATTGCATTAAGCAAAGTGTGTAATGTAAACAAAGCATATGCCCTTGAGCATATGAATGTTGTTTTCTCCCTAGTAGCAACAGCACATCTACCACCTTAGAGGTTTCTGTCACTCCCCCAGGTGAAATAGAGGCATGAACCCACTATCGAGCATAAATACCCCTCTTGGAGTCACTAGCAACTACTCGGCCAAGATAGCTACTAACAACGGAGAGCATGCAAGATCATAAACAACATAGAGATAACAAAAGATAATATTCGGTACAGCAACTTAATCATAAACACCAATATTCATTGGATCCCAACAAACCAAACATGTAGAATTACATAACGGTGATCTCAATCATGTATGGCAGCTCATGAGATCTAAACATGAAGCACATAGTGGAGAAGACAACCATCTAGCTACTGCTATGGACCCATAGTCCAAGGTAGACTACTCACTCATCGCTCCGGAGGCAAGCATGGCGGTGAAGAAGACCTTCGGTGGCGATTCCCCTCTCCGGCAGGGTGCCGGGAAGAGCTTCTGGACCCTCCCGATCTTCGGGTCGACGGCGGCGGCGGATCGCGATGTGTTCTGGAAAACTGATCGGGCCTTAGGTTTTTTCCGTCGGGGGGTCTTTATAGGCGAAGGGGCGATGTCAGAGGAGGGGCCAGGTGGCCTCACACGGTGGTGGCGCGGGCCAGGGGCTAGCCACGCCACCCCTGTGTGTGGGCCCCCTGTGCCTCGCCTCCTACTCTCCTTCGGATCTCTGGAAGCTTCCGGGTAAAATAAGACTTCAGGAACTTGTTTCGTCCAATTCCGAGAATATTTCCTGTGTATCACTTCTGAAACACAAAAACAGCAGAAAACAGGAAACTGGCACTGTGGCACTTCGTTAATAGGTTAGTTCCGGAAAATGCATAAAAGTGCCACTAAGTGTAACAAAACAATAGGCAAATGGTGTAAAAACAAGCATGGAGCATCAAAAATTATAGATACGTTTGAGACGTATCAGGGGCACACACCACAACTCAATTGGAGGCTCCCAATAATCGCCACGGAGGCACCACAAAGCTTAGGAAGATCTCCACAACTTAATTGGAGGTCCCCAAGAAATCCACTGAGCCATCTAGGGTTCCAAGAACCCAAGAGGAAATAAGCTTCTTGCTTTCACCACCGAATCTCCGAGGAGAACTCAAACCGATGCACCAAATGCAATGGCAAGAACACACGAAGTGCTCAAATCCTTCTCTCCCAAATCCTACCAAAGCAACAAATGTTATGGAGGATATGAGAGGAAGAACAAGGAGGAAATCCACAAAGAACTCCAAGATCTAGATCTAATAGGTTCCCCTCACTTAGAGGAGAAAGTGATTGGTGGAAATGTAGATCTAGATCTCCTCTCTCTTTTCCCTTAAAAAGATGCAAGAAACATGGAGGGAATGGAGGAGGGAGGGCAAGCTTTCAAGGTCAACAATGGAGGAGAGAGAAGCCCAAAAACGTTGTTGGCTCAAGGAGGAAGAAGGGGTATTTATAGGTGGGGAAAATCTGGTCGCTGGAAGCAGCCCGCCGGCCAGTTCGGCCGTAAGTCCGGCGGCGCCGGCCTCTGGGCCGGACGGTCCGGCGGCCCGCCGGACGGATCCGGCGCCCCGCCAAAAGGCGGTTCAGAATAGCAGTCCGGCTGCTCCGCCGGACTGGCCTGGTCTGCCGCCGGAAGGTCCGGCCTGGAGCCCGGCCTGGCCGGACCAGGGGCCGAACAGGACAGCCCAAAAACCAAATAACTTTTGCAAGAAAACTCCGAATGAGATGAAACCAATTAAGAACCAGCAAGGGAGAATTTACTATGAAATTAGAGGACATAAGTGTCTCTATATGAGGAACCGGTAAATTCTCCAAACACCAAAAACGCAATAAGAGTTCCATACGAAATCCGTTTTTGATGAGCTAGAGCTTGTCATGGAAATAACCACAAGCTCTAGAATCTCACATGGATAAAATCCAAATAAGAACCAAGAAGGATAATGCCAAGTATGCAAAGGTTTGAGCTCTCTCCGAATGATACGAATAAGTTACTCACTCGAGAGCCCCTCTTGATAGTACGACTATCGATCCTAAACCCGGTCTCCCACACTATGAGACCGGTAAGAAAGAAACCCTATCAAGAACATACCTTTGCCTTGTGCATTCCACTTAAGCTAGATGGTGACGATCTTGATCTTCTGAAGTTGGACTACCTTTCTTGATTGCGCTTGCTCGGTGGAGTCTTGCGGATTGCTCCCCCATACTGCACTATGGGAGAGACACTAGAGAAATATCTTCACATATCCATTACCACCAAATGGACACCGAGCTTCAAGCAAATGATATCTTCTAGAAGCCTATGTTGATCTTGCGCTTCGACTTGATCAACATTGCACTTCATCTTCTTCTTTTATAAAGATGATGTCTTGAGAATGCACATGAGAGTTCACTCCATCTTATTCCTCAAGACACACTCTATAGGCTCAACTCCCTTATGACCAATCTTCGGATCACTCCTTGAATAACACCTTGGTCATCACATAATCTTCTTTATATGCATCTTCTTACAACCTTGAAACCAACATATGGCTCAAGAGTTGTCTACGGACAAGTCCTACAAATATAACTCGATGCGAACATTAGTCCATAGGGATTGTCATTAATTACCAAAACCACACATGGGGGCACATGCTCTTTCAATATCCCCGGGAGTGGATTATTAGTCATAGATGCAGTTGGATGGCGGTCTATGTATTTTGTTGTAATGCCCAGAGTAAATCGCATAGTGATCTTCTTGACATATCACGTTTATCTTTATTCTATCAATTGCCCAACTGTAATTTGTTTACCCAGCATGTGTTATTTATCTATGGATAGACACCACTAGTGAACTGTGGACCCCAGTCCTATTTCCATCATATTGCTATCACCCGTTTACTTTACTCGCACTGTTTACTTTACTCGCATACTTCTACTGTTTTCCACTCGATACGCTCATAACCTTTGTTTCAAGCAAACCGGTGAGATTGACAACCTCATCGCAAGTTGGGAGCAAAGTATTTGGTTGTGTTGTGTGCAGGTTCCGCGTTGCAGTTAGCAAGCAAAGCTTGGACGAGGCGCCATATATAAATTGTCCGAAGCTGTCGCAAACTAGCAAGCATCACCTTCAGTCGTATTGTCCGTTCTTCTCCTGATCGACATAACCTTGGTTTCTTAACTGAGGGAAAACTAGCTGCTATACTCATCACACCTTCCTCTTGGGGTTCCCAACGGGCTGGTCATTCACCACGCATCATCCATGCATCAAACACCGTAGTGGCGAAGAGGACGAGTCCGGAGACAGACGGCGTGAGAGAGCCAACAATTGCCGATAGGATGGCCTGGTCTGTCTTTACCCAGGCATAGTGCTCCGGGTTGGGAGCAAGGGCCATGCGCCCTCCCTCCGTTTGGACTGGAACCCGATCCAGCGGGCAGGGATAAGAGCCATCGATAAAACCTTGAAGACCCTGGCTGCGTAGGAGCGGGATGAACTGAGCACGCCAGAACAAGAAGTTATCTTGGCCGAGCTTCACCGTAAGGAGGTGATTGAACTGTTGCACGATCGAAGTGGGCACCGGGGCGGGCGGTGCTAGGGTTGATGTAGAAGCACCACCGGGATACGCAGCGTCAAAGGAGGAAGCAGGCAGGAACGCGGAGGGCAGAGTGCCTCCATAGGACCCGCCAAACAAGAGTGGCGATGGCGCGGCCGATCCGCCAAACTGCGGCGGTGTCGCAGACTGTTGGAGATACGGCGAGGCGTCGTAGGTGCCATAGGCGGCGGATGGCCCGAGCGATCCCATGTAGGGTTGCATCGGGAATGAGAACGCCGGCCCAAGGGTGCTTGTCATGGCGGCGCCCATGGTCGAGTGGACGAGGGCGTCGGTGAGCACCGCGGAGAAGGCGGCTGGGTGACCCCCAGTCGATGGGATCATAGGGGCAGGCGACAGCACCGTGGAGGACGGAGCGGCCAGAGCGGTGGTGGAGGAGACCGGCGGCGGGGAGGAGCCGGCGGCGGTGGATGGGGCAGCGGGAGACATGGCGGCGGCTAGGGTTGAGGACTGGCCGTCATCTGATACCATGTAAACATAACTAGGGTTTGGTTTGGGATAGCTCGACACCTCAAAGGGTCCGGCCTCCTTGTATTTATATTAGATGAACAAATACAATTACATAATGATAACCTTTATACGGTTAGGATTAGACTAAACTAAATCTATACAGATATGTCTAAGACAGCCTATCTATCGAACACTTGTGTTTCTCGACAGGTAAGCAGAAGTCGGCGAATCAAAGAACAATAATGCGCATGAAGTGCTTGAGTAACTAACGGCGTACGACGATGACTAATGAGCTCAGCCTAATAGGTGGAATAGATGTGTCGAAAGAGCGTTGAAAAACCATCGTTAGGTGTGGCCGACCCAACCCAGATTTTGGCAGCGTGTGTGTGGACCAAACATTAGGCCGTATGCAACCCTGCATTTTCAAGCTAGCTACCGGCCGGGGCAACATTTTCAGAGTTTCGTTAATTTCTCACATTGTACTCTATGCATTTATCGTTTCCTAGCTTCCATCTATAAGTTCTGCTTTCTCACCGTTGCCACCGAAATAAAATCTTGAATTTCATCCAGATCCGGTGCCCAGGATCATCATCGATTTAGTTTTGTTCCTTGCAGATGAAGATAGCCAGATTGGTGTTGATCGCACGGAAATGACAATTCGCAACTAATTGCATCCGCACCCCATTTTGTATGACATATTTTTAATTCTCCAAAAATTATGCGATAAATCATGGACGTAGATTATGTTGTATCTTGTGCATCTACAAGTTTTCATCGAAAAATATGATATTTTGTAGTCTGTAGAAAAAAGAAATGATACGTGAATAACACATGATACTATTCACTTATGTTTTCTCTTTTTCGCACAGGTCACATATTGTTATATTTTGAGATGAAATTTTTTAGGTGCACAACATACAACATAACTTAGGTTTATGAATTATTTCACTTTTTTTATGTTTAAAAGTGCAACATATAACTATGGGATGCACCCGCAGCTAGTTGGCGAATATCTGCTCTCTCGATCGCATCACACCTCGACAGCATCCACAATCGGCCCTACTTCTTCTGACCCTGCACGTGAACACACATTCAACATCCATCACTCGTACTAGTACTGATTTAGCAAATTGGCTTTCATCGCGTTGTTACCGGGAACATCCCTAGCAATATATTTCTCCGTTCCGTCCTCGACAAGTTATAGAGATGTGTGGAGGGACGAACTATGTGTACACTTATATTTTCTTAGGCCTCGATACATTAATAAAATGCAGTTAAGCATAGAACTATTCATCCGGTTGTAGTTGCTAGAAAGGTGCAAGTAGCACTATCCATTAAACTGAAAGTGCACTTCTTCAAATCTCAACTAAAACTTAGAAAACTCTGATTCCACATATACTTAGCCAAAAAAATTAAAAAATTCTGTGAAATAAAGATTGTTGCTGAAAATTGCGTGTGAAACAGGGTGACACTTGGCTCCACTCTGTCTAATTTTTTTTCCTTCTCTATCAAGTGTCCTGACAACTGCAAATTAATTAGTTTTTCATAGTTGTGGAACTTGAAGTACTCGCAAATAACGATTTAAGTTGAATAAGAAATACTATAATATCTAGAATTAGCAAAAACCCAAGAATAACCACACCATAATTAAATACAAATTTAATTCATACCAAACTACAAGACCTTTGTAGAATTTTTTTCTTATTTGACTGCAAATGTCTTCATCCATGTAAGGTCCAAACAGAGAAGGGAAGAAAATACTCCAGACTTGAAATCGCTCCAATTTGGTATTTTAATGCCAATGCATACTTTTACACATATGGTTGCACAATATGTTTTCTGCAATGTTAGTTTTGTTGTTGTATCAGCTTAAAAATAATAGTTTTTCAAGCAACTTAGAATAGCACCGGCATTAGAAATAGATAAGAAATAAACACACCAAAGTGGTTTACACAATTAATTCATACCAAACTACAGGACCTTTCCAGAATTTTCTTCTCATTTGCCATGCAAACGTCTTTATCCATGCACGATCCAAACTGGTAAATAATAATATCTGCAGAATTATTTTTCCTCCTTATATAAAGACACACATGTTGGTCATTACAAAACACAACCAACCAAAGTGCCAGCCAACCAACCCACACCACTCTGCCTGTACTATTTACTCCTCAAGAGACGAGCTCATCAGCTCAATAATGGCTCGCCCCGGCGCTCTTCCCCTCCTGGCCGCACTGCTCCTGGCCATCGCCGCCTTGGCCGCGGCAAAGGGCTCTCCGGCGGCCACCGACTTCATCCGCAAGTCGTGCCGCGAGACGCAGTACCCGTCGGTTTGCGTGCAGAGCCTGTCCTCGTACGGCGCCGCTGCCGGTTCGCCGCCGCCGCGGAGCCCGCAGGAGCTGGCCCGCGCGGCGCTGTCCGTGAGCGCGGACCGCGCCAAGTCGGCGTCGGCGTACGTGGGGCGGCTGTGCGGCGGGCAGGGCCTCCGCGGCGGCGCGAAGGGCAAGGCAGCGCCGGCGAGCAGCCCGGCGCGCGACTGCCTGGAGAACATGGCGGACAGCGTGGGCCACCTCCGCGACGCGGCCAAGGAGCTGGGCGCGGGGCTGGGCCGGGCCGGGACGCCGGCGTTCCGGTGGCACCTGAGCAACGTGCAGACCTGGTGCAGCGCGGCGCTCACCGACGAGAACACCTGCCTCGACGGGCTCTCCCGCGGCGTGGACGCCAAGACGCGCGCCGCCATCCGGAGCAAGGTCGTCGACGTCGCCCAGGTCACCAGCAACGCCCTCGCCCTCGTCAACAAGGTCGGGTCCGGGCACTAGCCTGGCCCTTTCCGGCCCTAGGCCCATCCGCGAACGGTCTGCGACTTCGCACGCGTAACAGTTCGTATCGTCGCGTTATTAGCTTTGTACTGTTCTGCCGCATGCTTGTGTTAGCTATTTCAGTTTCGATGTGCTCTTGATGTGCCTGTAAAATGTACTAGCTAGTATTAAGAGGCTAAAAGTATTTCGTATGAGTGTAATTAATGTTAAATATTCGCCGAAAGTGGTGAAATTAAGCTCGTTGCTTTCTACTCTCTCTGTTCTAAAATATAAGATATTTTATCTTTTTTCTGCCACTATATATAGATATGTTTTTAGTGTGTAGGTGGAAAGCAAAATTTAGATACATATATATTAGAAAAAAGTTAAAACATCTTAATTTTGGAACAGAGAGAGTATTTAACAGTATTACTTAGCATTTAGACATTGCTTCTCTTCAGAATTCAGTACTCCTACTTAGCATCCAGATATTGCTTCTATATGAAGCCGGAGTCGGTATGGAAGACGACACATCCACTCCCTCCGTTTGGAAATATAAGATGTTTTAGCTTTATAAAACAAATGTATCTAAACATCTTTTAGTGTACAGGTTTGTTCAAATCTATACACTAAAAGATGTCTAGATATATTAGCTTCACAAAACTAAAACATCTTATATTTCTAAACGGGGGAGTAACATTTGCCGAATTCAGTTCAGGGTCTTGTTTCCGGTTGGGATGAATTAAGTGTGTAGGCACCCAGTATTGGGTAGACAGCCACACAACCAGACACTGCATGTGCTTTGCCCAGTGGCAATGGTCAGTGAATGAGATGCCGACGTGCCCTTCGTTATTATCGGCCAAATTCAGGAAGACCGTAGCATTAGCTCACCTGTTAATGTTCATATCAAATACACTGAATATCCTCGATGGAGTTTCTTTGTCATACAGTTTTCATTCTCTGCTAGCGTTTGATCCATCCGCCCAGACGTGACCGGTTGCTGGCCACTACGTATACGAGAGTAGAATGCATCTACGGTCGTGAGCGCCTGACTCGATTTGGTCCTCATGCTCGGGAATTGCAGAATCATTACTCTAAACTTGTCAATTTGACTCGATTTGGTCCGACTATAGCCTAGGAGCTGAAATCGTGGTAATGTGGACGACACGTGGATATGGGCGCCATGCCCAAGAGGGCATTTGTGGGCATTCGTTACCACTTCCAAATTGTTGCAAATGGCCCCCTTTCCCGCCCATCATTGATTCAACTCCATTTCGTTATGTTTGAGGAAAGGAGCTCGGAGGTGACGACGCCGGGGACTAGAGCACGAGAATGGATGAACGCGGGGAGGTGGTTGCAGAGACACATGGTTGTAGCAAAATACTTAGGCAACAACACCAAAATACTTCGCAATAAGGCAGAGAGGACTGGAATGGAGAGGAGGAGATCGATGGTGTGACACTCCACATCAGAGGTGAGGATGAAGACAACGGCGATGGCAACAGACTGCCTCTCGAGTTGATTCATCCATATTACAGGATCATCATCAAGGTGACGCAAAGCTCCTATACACAGTCTTTACATGGTCTTGAGACTTTTGGAAGATCTAGAACGGGTGAAATTTGGTGGAAAGATGAGACATCGCGTGGTGGTTGTAAAACATTATGGAACAGAGGATGAAGAGCACATACGTGGCTAAAATCATGTGTTCGAATCCTGACCTAGCACCTAAAGTTTCAACTTTTTATTCAGTTAGATGACCCACATGTAAGGCATCACCAACGTCATATGGGCTTGGAAAAATATACATGGTTCGTTTTGCCAAAAATTGCACTGCCACATGTTAGGTTTAAATGATTTTTCGACTTGTTTGCAAATCAGGACAATCCTTGTGGTCATGGGCCCGCGTGGCCAGGAGTCCTCATGTTTGCTCACTTGTGACTAGGGCACCGGCCACGTAAAACTAGTCATACTGCATAGTATCATATAGGAGTATCATGTATGTAATACTAGTATATGATACTGCTTCTAAAATGAAGGGTATCATATTATAGTATCATAATATTATTTAATTTATTGAATTGTTAGAATCTCAATGCAAAACAATGTATAAGATCTATATAACATTTTTTTGTTGGAATATGCGTTATAATATAGTATCTACTTATGATACTCTAATTGTCTCTCTCTTTCTTAATTAGCTACCATATCAGCATTTTAGTAGGCCTAAAATACATGATACTACCTATAATACTAGCACTATGGCTAGCCTAATAGCATAGCTGGAATCGTGGAGATATGTTCGCTGGCCCACAAAATTGTGAAGTGTGATAAAGTTAAAAGATTATTTTTAGGGAAGTATATACATTAATCTTTATCTCTAGTATTTAGCAAACATAGGGTCTATGGAGTGTGTCATTTTGGCACACAGGCTGCCTGGAGCTCTTTTTTGTACTTAAAATAATCTAATTTGAAAGTTTCAATTTTTTTAACAAAAAATACCTGGATGGAGCCAACTGTATACACTACCATCGTGCAAAATTACAACACGAAATACCTTGTATTCTGTCCTTAATAAAAATAACAAAAATCTAGATCTTGGAGCAACTTTTTTTCTCTCCAAAATTTGTCGAAATTGTCTTTTTTCTTGAGCCTACACAATAAGGTATTTCGTATTGAAAATTTGCAAGATCATAGTATATATCTAATGGCTACATCCAAATATTGTTTTTGAAATTTTTTAAGCTTTGAAACTTGACTTTTTCAAAGTTTTAAATACAGGTCTCCAGATAGCCCGGAAGCTAAAAGCATTTTTGGGGGTCTAGGGGTCTTTTGAAGCCTGGTCTCTCTGGTGCGGCAGCCCAGGAGCGGAACAACCAAAAGAAAACAACAACACAAAAATCCTAAAATGTTATGGAAAATGCTTAGAATCAGGCGACCGATCGCGTCCTCAGATCAGTTGTTGTGAGGCAGGCTTTCTTTTCTCGGACATGTTGCTTTTGTGTTTTTTCGTTCACACTGGTGGACCACTGTTGCTTTTGCTTGTTTCCGTTCACACCGATGAACCACAAAACTACAGCTAGCTAAGCGGGAGCCCGTGCATGCATGCAGTGCTAGGTCAGCGGCTATAGCTATTTTTTTAACTTCTCACATGCATGCACCTCTTATGTATTGATCTTTGCTATAGCCACACATAGCTACTTTTTTATGTGTGTGTGTGTGTGTGGGGGGGGGGGGGGGGGGTGACCGCCATTTTTGCTATATGACTGTGCACTTTCGGCCGTAAGCCACCGTTGCTGCTCAAACCGTAAAATTTGGCACCAACTCTTCAAGGATTCGCAGTGACGCTGCAAAGCTGGTGCATCGCCAACTGTGATGTTGTGACAATGTCATAGACGATGTTATAATCCAATATTTTTCTATGTTGCATAAGTGCATTAAAATTGTAAAAAAATCACATTATGTTTGTTGTCAAAACATACTAGAGATGTTGCAATGTTTTCTGGCCATTTCCTACAAGGTGTGGTTTTCTTCATTTTATCGATGTTACATAATTTGATTTCAAAATGTAACAAAGTCACACTAATTTTGTTGAGAAAACACATGAGAGATGTTGCAAGGTCTTAATGATGTTTGCTATAATTTTCCAGTTCTCCTAATTTTTTTTCATGTTGAATACATACTTTTCAAATTTTGACAAACTCGTGTGACTTTTGTTGTGAAATCATATGCCATATGTTGCAAGGATCTTTATGTCCTTGCTACAAGTTTGGTACTTCCTCGGATTTTCAATGATATTTATATGATTTCTCAAAATGTTGCAAACACCTGATTTTTTTGTTGGTTGTAATTGTATACAATTTTGTTGGAATTAGTGATGACTTTGTTGCAAATGAATTTACAACAAAAAAATTGTTGCTGGACCACTTCTTTAATAATTTGTGATTTTATGTTGAAATTACTGGTCATTTTTGTTGCAAATAAATCTGCAGCATAAAAAATGTTGTTTAGCCATTTTTATAACATTATTAAATATTGAGATTTTTGTTGCAATAATATATTTCTCTGTACGCGGGGCTGAGATTTGTTGTTGCAATACTCCGTGTTTATGAATCAATATGCTGGCATAAGTGTTATAAATAGTGAAAATATGGTATTGTTACAATACAACATATTTACTCAACTTACACATTTTTTAAGAAGCGTGTACACTCGTGTGAGGTGTGTGGATAGCATTGAAGTGGGAAATGTCCAACATTCATCAGTGGGGTCCAGCCATGTGAACAAAGGGGAGAAAGCATGCAATGAGCAGGAGACCTTCCATGTGAACGCGCTGACAGGTTACAGCTACGCTACGGTGGTGTTCCATGTCCTGGTGAAAGCGATATATTTGTCACCGAAAGCGACATTTTCCGCATGCAAAGATCCAACGGACAAAGGCCATCGCATCCAAGGGCGCGGACCGCAACCGATCTTTTTCACCGCGTCAGGCGACTGACGCCTAGCACGCGCCAAATGTTATTCTACCTGCATGGGTAGTCCGCTCGGCCGACGTGGCGACGTGGTCTTGCATAGTTTCTACCAGCTGACAAGGAGCTTGACAATCGTCACAAAACTAATGGTCCGTCGCCAAACAACCCAAGCTGGCCAACATGTTTGGAACCCGCCGGCCGCCGGATATCCAAGTCCGCGTACGCAGCGACGGGTCGGTCCAGCACCACTACCTCTTCATTTGCCGCGCGCCAAGTCTTTCGAAGACGTGCTCAAGATTTTTGCCGCGGTCGCTGCTAAAGGTTGCTGACTAGGAGTAGTTTTATTTACTTTCATC
This sequence comes from Dactylis glomerata, assembly GCA_007115705.1. Taxonomy (NCBI): domain Eukaryota; kingdom Viridiplantae; phylum Streptophyta; class Magnoliopsida; order Poales; family Poaceae; genus Dactylis; species Dactylis glomerata. Next base: position 2,717,924 of record QXEO01000444.1, on the reverse strand, counting down.
ACAGTTCTTTTTTTTACAAGGAAAGGGAAATTCTGTTAACTCTCCACAGCTAAGTCGCTGGCCACCAAGTTTGAGCCAGAGTATGGGCAACAGTGTTACATTGACGAGGACAGAAACCGAAATCAAATCTTTCAAAAGCACTAATGCAGGTGCTTCTTGTTTCCCGCAGAGGAACCCCAATTGCAGACAGTTCATGGCTGCTTGAATGACAAACCTGTTGTGGTGATCTTTCTAGCTCGCATCCGTTGCTCTTATTTCTCGTTGTCCACCAATCCCAGAGTAAAAGCAAAGCTAAATGACATTGCCTCTGCGGTAGCGCTAGGATTTGTTCCAACACTGCACCTGGAGTTGGCGCCTCGAGGAGTGAGAGGCGACCATCCTCAAGCATCACGGCTCGCCAGGTCGGTTTCACCTTTTTACATTTCCGAAAGATATGTCATTCATCCTCATTGAGTCGATAGCACATTTTTCGATAATGAACGCTTTATTACTCTACACCTGGTCTCTGTCTAACTAAGATGCACACAGCCGTTCAATAGTCAAATTCAAATAAATAAAAGCAAAATACATATCGTGCTCGAGCATCTAATATTTGCCGGATTCGGTGTATATGAAGCCGGGGTCGGTCTGGAAGACGACGCATCTAACATTTGCCGGATTCAGTTCAGAGTCTTGTTTCCGGTTGGCATGAATTAAAGTGTCTAGGCACCCAGGATTGGGTGGACACTTGGACAACCACACAACCAGGCACGTACTGCATGTGCCTTGCCCAGTGGCAATGTGAGTGAATGAGACGCCGACGTGCCCATCGTCATGATCAGCCAAATTTAGAAAGACCTTAGCATTAGCTCACTTGTTCTGTTCATATCAAGACACTGGAGATCCTCGATGGACTTTCGTTGTCACACGGTTTTGTTTCTTTGCCAGCGTTTGATTCATCCGTCCGGAGAGTGATGGTTCATGGTTCCCCGTCACCGTGTTCCCCGCCAAATTCAGGAAGACCCTATTAATGTTTTTTTTACAACCAGCTCACGTGTTAATGTTCATATCAAAGGCAGTGAAGATCCTCGATGGAATTTCGTTGTCATACCTCATACAGTTTTCATTCTCTGCGCGTTTGACCCATTGAAAAGTTGCTCTTTCACTTGGAATAAGCTAAAGATAATTAGACTTCCAGCATGTTGGCTATCGAATCTGCTACAGGTCACAATTACTTTCGCGATTTTGCTGAATTGGCCGGAGCATAGACGAGCAAGCACATCCCAGAAAAGAGGGCACATGTTTCTCCGTACTAATTCATATGGAATTAGACCGACCTAGCAATCAAACTCTTGGTGGAAATCATCAACTTTGTAATATTTTAATAATGACTCATGCTTTTTTAATGATCTTCTTTATTGTTATGCCAGCCAGGATACTTCAAATGAAATTGGTTTGTTCAGATTTTGATAGCTGCACATGAAATGGCTAGGCATATATATTATTAGCCGACTTTCTTTCTAAGAAACTAGTTTGTTCACCCCATGTCGAGCATGAGGAATGGAGAGATATATTCTCTATTTGATCTCAAAGTCCTACTCTTCCTGAGTATCATCTATAATTGTCAACATATAACGAGCACCACCTCAAAAACGTGCAAGTACCAAATAAGTACGGATAGTAGCTGTATTTTTCTTAAGAAACATGCAAGTAGCAATCAAATTTTTTATGTCAGTCGCCCTTATTTTAACAAACTCGTGCATATCTACCGGGTTTCAATGTGAGATACTCCTTCCTTCTCGGTTTATAAGGCCTACGCGTGTCCCTAGGTTGCTATTTTGACTACTATAAATAACATAAGAATTATACCATTAAAAAATAGAATGTCTCAAGTTTTCAATGATATATTTTTTGTAATTTATATCTTATATTACGTTAATCAAATTAGCGACCTAGAAGTACACGTGGGACTTATAAACTGAGAAGGAGAGAAGGAGAGAGTACCTTTTTTTCTCAAATGTTGTGCAAGTAGCATCCAAGTTATGATATGAGTTATAAGTTTCTCAAGAAACACGCTAGCAAAAAATGAGATGCAAGTAGCAATCATATTTATTGTTTGAGTTGCACTTTTCTCAAAATTGTGTAACTCCAACCAGATTCTCTAGGGTGCGCCAGCCCAGGAGAGGACAAACCACAAGAAAACAACAACACAAAAATCCTAAAATGTTATTCTACCTGCATGGGTAGTCTCGTGCAAGGTTTCATTCAGTTACATTGCATTCATTTTGTTCGAACGTGGCATGAATCTTAAAGCACCATACAGACTGTTCAAACATGCTCGGGACATCCCAGACATTGTAAAATCGCCGCTCTGGACAAAAATCAAGCTGCAATGCAACACTATATATGGTCTACTGCGACTTTACAAAATCTCAGAAGCCCCGGTGGAGGCACTCCCTAAACCAATCTAGTCTAAACCTAGCTAGCTTTTTGAGACGTTGGCATAGGCCATCTCAATCTCTACATTCTTTAAGCATACAAGATTCTGAAAGAAAAAAATATACAGTACTTCAGATTTGAAGAAGCAAATAATTTCCAAGTCCAACAGTCACACTCTTCTTTTTCACAGTAGTCATGAACAGAAGAGAGATCACGGGCGTACATCCACACCTTGTGTGTGCAAATAACATCCCGCGCGCCCGCTATTTCCCTTTGGCATCTCGCTTAAGGAACTGGAGAACCTCGTCCGGCGGTTCGTCTCGCCACACGCGCTGTGCCCCCGCCTTGCCGCCGAGCTTGGCGAAGCGGTCGGCGACCTTGTTCCCTTCCCGGAGCACGTGAGACACGGTCGTCTTGCCGAGCCGCGTGCGCAAGGCGGCGATCTCCGTGCACTGCTCCAGGTCGTTCTTTGCCCGTACTCGCACACGGCTCTCCATGAAGTCGACGGCGATCTTGTAATCGCCCTCGATGGCCACGTCGCGCCAACCGTTCTCCAGAGCCAGCTCCAGCCCGCGCTTCAGCGCGACGAGCTCCGCCACGGAGCTCGTCGCCTTCTCGATGGGCTCTGCGTATCCGAGCACAAACTTACCCATATGGTCGCGGTACACGCCGCCGACGCTCGAGCTGTTGGACTCTGGCGATCCAACCGAACCATCAAAGTTGAGCTTCAGCCGCCCCTCCACTGGCTTCGTCCATAGGATGCTCGAGGACGAGGAGGACGAAGCGCTTTTTTTGCGTTGCCGCTTGCTCTCTCTCGCCGCAACGGGAGGCGTGGTCTTGCATACAGCTGCATCGACGACGCAGGCCGATATGGCTTTGCGCTTGCGCTTACGCCCCGCCATGATCAGAGCTGTATGCAGGCCCAGCATGCTTGGAAGAAAGAATTTGCACGATAACTTCGGGCGTGTGTTTAGCTATTTGTAGAGTTTGAATGCGCTTTAGCAAAGTACTACAGGTTTCTTTAATGACAGAGTTAGAGTAGTACTCCGCTCAGCAGACGTTCTGAGGAAGAACTCGAGGAGCCAACATTCAGATTACTGAAACTTAAATCCCTCCTCGATCAAGGCACCAAAATCCAAATGAAGAGCCCAAGTAGTCCTCGGTCGCAAAAGAATGTCTTCAAGCCATGCATATGTTGCTGTGCACAACCTCCTTTTGAATGAATAAGCCCTATTTTTTTAAAAAAAGTCAAACCATATAAAGTTTGACTAAGTTTTTAGAATAAATTATTAACATCTACATTACAAAAATCTATATCATTAGATACATCATGAAATATATTTTCATATGAAATATATATATATCATTGCAGTTGTTGATACTTTTTTTTTTCTAAAAGTTTGGTCAAATTTTACTTTCTTTGACTTTCAAAAAAAATACCTTATTCATTGAAACGAAGGGAGTACTCCTTCTCCTCGATCGGCGAATTGACGTTTACAGTCAGACTGCTCGGGTGATGCGCGTGATTAGTAATTAATGTAGTGTAGGCTCTCATGTGGTATTCTCCATGCCCTATCGTTGGTGTCGGAATTAGGGCATCCCAAATGACCCGACGCATTCTAGATTTAACTGATTTTTTTGTGATCCACTTTGGTTTGTTTGGGTGGGCCACAAACCGAAATCGGATGTGTCCTCCCTCTTGACCGTTTGGGTCAGGGAAGCCTAGCGGCCCGACACATTTTGCCCAGCAAGACTATTTTTTCTTTTTTTCCTCATTTCATAGAATACTATGAATAAAAAGGCCACAAAATTCCACAGATCACTAAATATATTATCACTAATTTAGAGATCATAGTAGGAAATCACATATTCGCCACATTACCAAATCATAGGCAAAAGGACACAAGCATATCATGCAAAAGGACACATAGTTCACAACTAGACCGAAGTCATGTGCGATCACGTCTCGTGTTGTGGATGATGGCGTAGCTTCTCTTCCTCGGATAGTAGCTTGGTCTCGGCCTCCATGGGCTTTGCCTTTGCATTTCTCTCTCCAATGTCTCAATTGCCCTCTTTGTGAGGTCTTAGAAGCTAGCACATGTGGCCCCTTTCTTCCGGAATCTCTTCTCCCTCTTGGCAAGGGCCTCCTCCTTCTCGGCCATGCACCCCTTAAAGGTCTCGGGACTGGCATTCTTGGACGGGCAAGGTCGCTGCTGAAGGGTTTCGTAGCATAGTAAATCAAATTTTTTCCTACGGATACGAACGAGAAAGCCAAGATCTAATCTAGGAGATGTAATCAACGAGAGAGATAGATGAGATCTTCATACCCTTGAAGAAATCGCACAGCAGAAACGTTCAACAGAACGTGAATGATGTAGTCGTACTAGTCGTCTCCTCCTCGCGATCCGATCCGATCCGATCCAACACCGCAAGTGGTGACGCCTCCGAGAGATGCACACGTACGGTGCAGCGATGTCTCCTCCTTCCTTGGTCCAGCAAGTATGGTGGAGAGATAGATTGGATCAGCAGCACGACGGCATGGTGCTTATGGTGGAGAATTTATGCAGCAGGGCTTCGCCTACGTGCAGTCGCGAGAGAGAAAGATGTGGAGGGCAGTAGTTGGGCCGACGGCTAGGGTTTGGAGAGGGGAAGGCTGCGCCCCAGCCGTCCCTTATATAGGAGGCTGGGCGGCCAGCTTGGCCCCTCCTCCAAGCCCTAGGGCCGGCGGCCAAGGGGTGGAGTGAGGAGCAAGTTTTCCCCCTTCCCTCTAGAACATTCCCTTAGGGTTTCCCCTTGGGCTGGCCGGCTGGGCCTTAGGGGGTTGGTGCGCCTGGCCCAAGTGGCCAGGACACTCCCCTTTAGGCCCACGCAGGCCTCCATCAAGTGGGTCCACAATGGCTCCACTCTGGAACCTTCTAGAACATTCCGGTACAATACCGATAAACTCCGAAACCTTTCCGGAATCCAAAAACTGCTTTCCTTTATATGAATCTTATTATCCGGACCATTTCAGAACCTCTCGTGATGTCCTGGATCTCAACCGAGACTCCAAACAAAAACTCAATAACCAATTATCCATTCTATCCTAGCATCGATGCACGTTAAGTGTGTGACCCTACGGGTTCGAGAATATGCAGACATGATCTTCTATCAATAATCAATAGCGGGATCTGGAAACCCATATTGACTCCCACATATTCATCGATGATCATATCGGATGAACCATGATGCTAGGATTCAATTAATCCCGTATATGTATTCCCTTCGTCTCGCGATATTTTACTTGCCCGAGATTCGATCGTTGGTATCGACATACCAAGTTCAATCTCGTTCACAGCAAGTACTTTACTCATTCCATAATCCAATATCACTTTGTGATTAACTGCATAACCACATGCTTGCAAGTGGTGTTGATATCGATTACCGAGTGGGCCCAAAGTATATCTCTCTGACTTGGGAGGGACAAATTCGATACATACAACCCAACGAGTACTTTCCGATCACCTGAGACACACCTTTATGATCACCCTTTCATAGGATGACGTTTGATGACCTCAAAGCTCTCTTCCGGCACTAGGGAGTTGCATTATCTCATGGTCTAAGGAATACAATACTTGACATAGGAAAAAGCTTCGCAAAGATGAACACAATGACACGATCTAATTGTTATGTTTTATTTGGGTCTATCCATCACATCATTCTCCTAATGACATGATCTCATTATTAATTGACAACTCATATCTATGGTTAGGAAACCTTAACCATCATTAATCAATGAGCTAGTCCATAGAGGCGTACTAGGGACACGGTGTTGTTCATAAACCACACAAGTATTAAGGTTTCCGCTTAATACAATTCTAGCATGGAATATAAACATTATCATGTACAAGAATTATAATAATAACATCTTTATTATTGCCTCTAGGGAATAATTCCAACAGCTGCCGGCGGAGCTGCCCGAGGATGCTTCTGTGTTGTGTGGACTGAATCAGTGGGCGCTATGATATGTTTGAGGTGGATGGTCGGCACTGCGAGGCCGCCCTGCAACAATGTGAGCTCCGGCAACGGTTGTCCCGCCCATCATGAACAAGAATTATAATAATAACATCTTTATTATTGCCTCTAGGGCATAATTTCAACAGTCTCCCACTTGCACTAGAGTCAATAATATAGTTTACATCTGGTAACAATCTAACACCCATGGCATTAAGGTGCTGATCATTGATATGTCGAAAATGTATCTACTTTCCCGAACACTTTTGCTCTTATTTCTCCTCTAATTTGTGTGTTTTGAATGCAACTAACGCGGACTAATGCTGTTTTCAGCAGAATTGCTCTGGTGTCTCATTTTTGTGCAGAAATCCAACTTTCAGTAAAAATTCGGGAAAATATTGAAAAATCCTATTTCACCAGAAGACCCACGGAGCCAGAAGACGAGACGGAGAGGGGCCAGGAGGCCACCACACAACCAGGGGATGCAGCCTAGACCTGGCCACGCCCACCTGTTGTGTGACCGCCTCGGCCGTCGCCTCGACCCCTCCTTCCGCCTACATATACCCTCTGACCTAAAAGGAGCGGAGATTCGGCGTTTTTCCCAGATAGACTTCCGCTGCGCCGCCGCCATCAGAAACCGTGATTCGGAACCAGAAACTCCGTTCTGGCACCCTACCGGGACGAAGATTTGGAGGAGATCTTCATCACCATCATCACCGACATCCCTCCATCAACCATCCATGACTCCCCCATCCATGTGTGAGTAATTCCCGCTGTAGGCGAAGGGGATGGTAGGGATTGGATGAGATCATTCATGTAATTTGCTATGAGATTGTTAGGGCATAGTGCCTAGTATCTTTTATTAGTGCTTATGACATTGTTGCAACTTGTTGTGCTTAATGCTTGTCACTTTGGGCCCGAGTGCCATGATCTCCGATCTGAACTTGTTATTGTTTTATGATGATACTTGTTATTTTGATCTTACCTGCAAGTTGTATACACATATTGTTGTCCGGAACCCGAGGCCCCAAAGTGACAGAAATTGGGATAACCGGAGGGGATGGCTATGATGTGAGGATCATATGTGTTCATCAAGTGTTAATGCTTTGCTCCGGTACTTTATTAAAAGAAGTACCTTAATTACCAGTAGTTTCCCTTGAGGCCCTGCTGCAACAGGCTGGTAGGACAAAAGATGTCGTGCAAGTTTCTCATTGCGAGCACGTACGACTATATACGGAAGACATGCCTATGATTGTTAAGTACTAGGATGATTTATCATTATTTATCTGCAATGCCCATGTCTCACTGATTTTATGAATTATCTTATCCATGCAACGCCCGTACATCCATCTCTATGCCTACAGTATTTTATCCTACTGTTTACTATTGCTGCTATTACCGCTTTATTTCTACTACTACTGTTACTGTTTCACTACTATCACCACTATAAAACTGTTGCTACTAATAAACCGCGGTGAACAAGTCTGTTTCTAGGTGCAGCTGAATTGACAACTCATATGTTAAGGCTTATAAATATTCTTTGGCTCCCCTTATGTCGAATCAATAAATTTGGGTTTTACTTCCCCCGAAGACTGTTGCGATCCCCTATACTTGTGGGTCATCAAGACTATTTTCTGGCGCCGTTGCCGGGGAGCATAGCTTTATTTGTAAGTTCACTTGGAATTCATATTGTTCGCTGTAATCCTTTCATCATGGGTAAACCTCGTGATGGAAAAGTTCCTATATTACCATCCACTACAAGAAGAGGTATGACTTTGAACACCTCTGTTGCTCTTGATTCGCCATCTATTATGAGTAAGTTGCTTACACCACCACATGCACACGCTACTGCTACTTCTTCTGCTGAGTTTAAAAATGCCACTGATAATTTAGATGATGCTTCTACTGTGCTTGATGAGAGTGGTTCACTAGGTTCCTTTTAGATGCTACAATTGCTAGAGCTAAGATGGGAAACACCACTGTTACACCTGTTAGTTCACCTGAGTCTAGGGAATGCCCTAGTGATGATCTTGATGACACTTATATTGAGCTTGATGATGATTTTATTGCCGAAGCTCATGCTACTCGTGATGCTAATGATGTTAAGGAACTTCTAGCAAGACGTGCTGTTAGATATAAATTATCTCCTGATCCTAAGTTTGCTGCTTCTCCCATAAATATTAGAGATAAGGATTATGATTTCTCTTTAGATTTATCTTTCATATCTATTGTTGAGAAAGACCCTTTTTGTCGTACTGAAGGTGAAAGTGCTATGGCCCATATGAATGAGCTTTCTACTTTGAGCAATGTATTTTCTGATGATATTAAGCTACACACTTACTTTGTTGCTAAGATTTTCCCTTTTTCATTGAAAGGTGCAGCTAAGATTTGGTTTAATAATTTGTCTCCTGGATCTCTTAATAGTCCTATTGATTTGGTTAATGCTTTCTTTCAGAAATATTTTTCTGCTAGTGCTCAATATGCTGCTGTGCAGAAAATCTTTGACTTTGAACAGGGAAAAGGAGAGATATTGCCTGAATCTTGGGCAAGGTTTTGTTCTTTAATTAGAGAATTGCCTAAGGAGCCATTGCCTAAAAATGAACTCCTTGATATATTTTATAATGGACTAACTGATGAATCTAAGACATATCGGGATAGTTGTGCTGGTTGTGTTTTCAGGGAAAGAACGCCGGCTGAAGCTGAAGAACTAATGGTTAAAATAAGCCAGAATCATAATGATTGGACTATGGCTGAGTCAACACCAACATCAACACCAGCGCCAACTCCAGAGCCAACACCAAAGAAGAGAGGAATGATTGAATTAAATGATGAAGTTATGAGGGAAGCCAAGAAATCTCTTAGGGGGAAAGGTATTAAATCCGAAGATGTGAAGAATTTACCTCCTATAGAAGAATTATGTAAGCCAATCCCTCACTCATCTACTATTGAGGTACACTCTCTCCAACGCTTTGATGATAGAGATATTCCTTACTCTAAACCTCCTGATCAATGCTTAGATGAGTTTGATAATTTTGTTGTTAAGCAAGATAATTTTAATAGAATGGTGCAGAATCATTTGTTGGAAAATTCCAGAGCTATTAACAAGTTGCAGGATATTGTGGAGAGAATCTCCAATGATGTGAAGATACTTGTTAAACATTTTCAAATGGTTGAGACTCAAATTGATCAGCTTACCAAGGTGCAAAAAGACTTGCTAGTTAATGCTGCAAGAGAAAAACAAGCATGTGAGATACACACAAGAGGAGGTGCTACCACTCAAGACCCCTTATATCCTGAAGGACATCCTAAGAGGATAGAACAAGATTCTCAGTGCACTTCAAGAGATGATATTCCTTCCAAGAAGAAGAAGAAGCATAAAAAAGTTGCAGAATCCTCTGAAGCAGGTAAAGATCCTAATAGTGTTTCTATTTCTGATGCTGAAACTGAACCAGGTGATGCTTCCGATAAAGAAGAAGTTGAAGAGGAACTAGAAAAGATTGATAAAAACGCAAAGTACACCAAAGAAGACTTCATTGCCAACAAACATGGTAATGAGAGAGAACCGTGGGTGCAGAAACCAATGCCTTTTCCTGGTAAGAAACACAAGTCCAAGGAAGAAGAACACTACAACAGGTTTTGTGAATGGATGAGACCTTTATTTTTGCAAATTCCTTTGATTGATGCTATTAGAATGCCTCCTTATGCAAAGTATATGAAAGATATTGTTACTAACAAAAGGAAGATTCCTAATGAGGAAATTTCCACTTTACTTGCTAATTATTCTTCTGATGGTAAAGTTCCGGAGAAGCTTGGAGATCCAGGTATACCAACTATTCCTTGCTCCATTAAAAATAACTATGTTAGAACTGCTTTATGTGATTTGGGAGCCGGAGTTAGTGTCATGCCTTTTTCTCTTTACAAGAGACTTGATCTAGAAAAGTTGGTATCAACTGATATATCTTTGCAAATGGCTGATAAGTCTACTACTATTCCTATTGGTATATGTGAAAATGTTCCTGTTCAAGTTGCTAACAGTTGTTTGATATTAACTGACTTTGTTGTGTTGGAAATGCCTGAAGATGATAATATGTCTATTATTCTTGGGAGACCTTTTCTAAACACTGCAGGTGTGGTTATTAATTGCAATCAAGGAAAAGTAACTTTTAATGTCAATGATAAAGAGTATACAGTCTATTTTCCCAAGAAGATTGATAGAAAGAATGCTCTAAATTCAATCAAGAATGTTGAGACCATCAGAGTTGGTCAAATTATTTGTTCAGAGCGAAAGCCCAAGGAAGAATATAAAATTGTCATGATTGGGACTATGCCTATCAAGGTCGAGGTAACATAAGCATATAGTGAAATGCAAAGTTTTGCCTCATAAAAAGTTAGTTTGGTAACAAGACTTGATCAACCTTGTTAACAAAGTGATTTTATATGAACGAAACTTCGTCTTCACCGCATTTACTTTACCTCACTTATATTTACTTGTTCATTTATTTTTGTTCCCTTTGTTATTTACATGATTAGAGTATCTTAGAGCTGCTGCATACTTGGTCTTGATTTGCTTTCTATTGCTCCACCGTCGTTTTTCTCGAAAATAAAGTTTCTCGAAAAATTCCAGAAAAATCTTTTTAAATTTTTATGTCAAAAATGGGACAGAGAGGCACCTGGGAGACCTCAGGGGGACCTGCCACGCCACCTCACAACCTGGGGGCACGGCCCAAGCCCTGGCCGTGCCCACCTATTGTGTGGGGCCCCCCTGGCCTCTCACTTATCTCTTCCTCCCCAGCTCTTTCTCTCTCCTGAAAACAACGACACTAGCTCAAACTCGTGTTCTTGCTGCCCTTCTTCTCGATTTTTTGATCTCCTTGCTCAGCCCATCATTGTTGCTGAGATTTGGAGCAATTGTTCTCCGGTATGGGACTCCTCCGATTGTCCAAGTAGAATTTTGTTTAGTGGAGTATTTCTTGAGTATTTTAGCTCTATAGGTGACAGGTGGAATGAGTTTGGATGCTTGTTCTATTGCTTAGAAATGTTATTTTGATGCATGCTAGCCCTCTAGTAACTCCCTATAGTAGTTCCCTACATTTTTTTTGTCTCAAAATCATTTTTATGAGGTTTGTCAAAAATTTCAGAAAAGGGACATGGACAACTACACCTATGGAGAAGTCTTTGAGAGAGAAGCACCAAGGTCATCAAGGCCTTCAAGATCCACTGCTCAATATAGGATATCCTACAATGAAGATCTTATGTCACCAAACCTTGATGGAGACGATGGAGATGCGCATCCATCGACCTTCCCTTGTGCTAACTTTTTGAGTGATGCAGGGATTCTTGAGGATTTCTTACTCCTTATTAACAAGGTTGGATTGACTGCATACATGACGGATGAGAGTAATCAATATGCTATTCTCACAAAGATTTTCGTTGAAAGCTTTAAATTCACTAATTCTCACTTCAAGCCTTCCATTGCATTTAAGATTTATGATAGGTCTATCACCATGTCTTTGGAGAAGTTTTGCGATATTTTAGGTATTCCCATATTTGGGATGGCGAAAAAGATGCTTCATCAGCCCACTGATTTGCTGGAGCTTTATCGAGGGGTGACTAATGATGATGACCGCACAGCACAGCGTGGCAAGATAAGAAACATTCAACTCCCAGCTATTAGATATTTTACTTACTATCTTGCCACTAGTGTTCTTGGTAGAGGGAACACTAGCAATATCTCCAACTATCATTTAGCTTTTCTAGCTACCGCTCTTGATGTTAGCAGGAAGTATAACCTCGGTGCTCTTATTGCTCGTCGCCTAGCCGCTATGGGACCTATTTATGGAGGCATTATTGTTGCGGGCATTGTTGCTGCTCTTAGACTTCCTATTGCTTCTCATGATATATTGTTGACTCCACAGAGGCTTGATCTTGCTGCCATGAAGCTCCATCACTTTGTTACTGCTAACTCTTGTGCAGGGAAATTAGTTTATAGAATGTTATTTACAGATGGAGAGGAAAGGGAAGTGCCCTTGCCACAGCCTAGTTTGTTCAGTATTAACAGCAGGCCATGGTCGCGCTCGAAGGAGGAATTGGACGAGCAGCTTAGGTTGCTTGGCTTCAATGTCCAGCATGGTGTCGTGGACCAAGAGGAAGAGGAGTAGCCGGCCTATCATTACACCACGTACCACACCGGGGCGTCCTCGAGCTCATATCACGATGAAGGTGCTTCTTCGTCATATTTTGGGGACACCACTTCATGGCCGAGCTGGGATTGATCTCCACTTAGGCCAAAAGCCTAAGCTTGGGGGGAGGTACGCCGACGATTCACTCATCTACATATCATATTTTGTCGGTCCTTTGTATATCCATGTTTCGCTTTCTTTATTGTTCTTGTACTTATTTCTACTTTCCAAAACACAAAAAGACCAAAAATATTTCCGTTGTTTCTCTTTGTTTGCCTTTTTAGTTTGCTAGCTTCGGTTTGCTTTACTTGCTATTTTTGGTTTTATATTTGAAAAATCCAAAAATATTTTGCTTTGTTTGATATTTCTTTCTGTTCTTGTTTCAAAAATCGAAAACCGAAAAATATTTGTTGTTCTTCTTCGGTTTTGTAAAGTTTGTTGCAGAGTTCAGTCTCCCGTGACTCCATTGGAGCTTGGTATTCACTTCATATTATTCAAGCCACACAAGTGAAAGGCAATAATGACGACATATGACAATCCGAGATGTGGTAAGAGGCTGGTATGAACTCTATTTGTTTTCATTTTTGTACATATACTCATCTATGTGGGCATGCTTAGTCGGTTCATGTAAGGTATATGTTATCTAATGGATGCTTTGTAGTTCTTGCTCTCATATGATTAGTTCCAATTTACTAATAGTTTGTAGTATGTCATGTAGACGCTTGCTTGCATTGTTTTATTCATAATATGGTATGTTATTGTGGTATCCACCTCTGAAAGTTTCAACTGAATCGACTTGGCACATGCTCAAGCATGCACATGACTGAACAAAAAGTCAATTAAGCCTCGGTGATTTACTTTGCCTCAGAGTTCTTGTATCATTTTTATGCCTATGTTAATTTTGTTTTGTCGCAAGCATGATTATGACAGCTTTTGCTCCCTCGATTGTCGCTTCCCAGTCTTTTGCTAGCCATCACTTGTACTGAGAGGGAATACTTCTCGTGCATCCAATCACCAAAAACCAAGTCTACCAAAGAGTCCACTATAAATTCCTATGCATGGTATTTGTAAGCCATTCCAAGTAAATTTTCATGTGCTACCTTTCAAAACTTTCAACTACTTCTCATTTTGTGCCACTGTTTTTAGCTCATGGGGACATAGTGGTCAGAATTGCTATCTTCCATATTAAATTGAGTACCCCTCAACTAGGCAGCTTCATCTGCTCATCATTAATTTTGCATGAGAGCTGGTCAGACCATTGCAATCTAATTCTAAAAAGAAAGAAAAAAAGGCACTCCTCCATGGTATGTGAAAGTTGGTGGGCACCCGATGGAATCGGTTAGCCATGGTTTGAGAAAGGAAAAAGGTGGGGAGGAGTGCCAAAGCTTTATAAAAGAGCACCAATGTGCCAAATTTTCAAAGAACTCGGAACCGCTCTCACTTTTTTATTATGGAAGATAGCAAGTCCCCATTGCCAGTCGTTGACATGAAACAACCACCTCTCAAAATAAATTTTTATCTCAGTTTTACAAATGAAAAGCTCTAGCACATGTTAAATCACTGCTTCCCTCTGTGAAGGGCATTTCTTGTACTTTTATGTTGAGTCTTCATCTTCTAACTTTAAGCACCTTCTTGAGAGCATAGCTGTTATTCTTAGTGTAATGTGCTTGACCCAGAACATAGTTAATTGTGGTATAACTTTGATGCTTGTATCTTTGATATTTTTACTTCTAGTCTTCCTTTGGACTTCATAGGTGCCTCGGCATTTATGTTTTGCTCCACAAATAAAGGTAAGCGGGACACCACTCTTCCATATCATTTGTAGCTTCTTATGTTCATGTTACTTGTTATTAGTGCATTGGCACTCTTTCATAGCTTGCTTGACTATGAAGTAACGTTAGTTGCATATTTCTTATTATGAATTGCCTGAGTACTTGATCACCTAGTGAGTATATATACATCATATGAAGCAAATGTGTTCGTGAAAGTTTCTTTTATCGCCCTCAGTTGTTAACTGAATTGCTTGAGGACAAGAAAATAGCTAAGCTTGGGGGGAGTTGATACGTCCAAAATGTATCTACTTTCCCGAACACTTTTGCTGTTGTTTCTCCTCTAATTTATGTGTTTTGAATGCAACTAACGTGGACTAATGCTGTTTTCAGCAGAATTGCTCTGGTGTCTCGTTTTTGTGCAGAAATCCAACTTTCAGTAAAAATTCGGGAAAATATTGCAAAAATCCTATTTCAGCAGAAGACCCACGGAGCCAGAAGACGAGACGGAGAGGGGCCAGGAGGCCACCACACAACTAGGGGGCGCGGCCCAGGCCTGGCCGCGCCCACCTATTGTGTGACCGCCTCAGCCGTCGCCTCGACCCCTCCTTCCGCCTACATATACCCTCTGACCTGAAAGGAGCGGGGGTTTGGCGTTTTTCCCAGATAGACTTCCGCTGCGCCGCCGCCATCAGAAACCACGATTCGGAACCAGAAACTCCGTTCTGGCACCCTGCCGGGACGGGGATTTGGAGGAGATCTTTATCACCATCATCACCGACGTCCCTCCATCAACCATCCATGACTCCCCCATCCACGTGTGAGTAATTCCCGCTGTAGGCGAAGGGGATGGTAGGGATTGGATGAGATCATTCATGTAATTTGCTATGAGATTGTTAGGGCATAGTGCCTAGTATCTTTTATTAGTGCTTACGACATTGTTGCAACTTGTTGTGCTTAATGCTTGTCACTTTGGGCCCGAGTGCCATGATCTCAGATCTGAACTTGTTATTGTTTTATGATGATACTTGTTATTTATGATCTTACCTGCAAGTTGTATACACATATTGTTGTCTGGAACCCGAGGCCCCAAAGTGACAGAAATTGGGATAACCGGAGGGGATGGCTATGATGTGAGGATCACATGTGTTCACCGAGTGTTAATGCTTTGCTCCGGTACTTTATTAAAAGGAGTACCTTAATTACCAGTAGTTTCCCTTGAGGCCCTGCTGCAACAGGCTGGTAGGACAAAATATGTCGTGCAAGTTTCTCATTGCGAGCACGTACGACTATATATGGAACACATGCCTATGATTGTTAAGTACTAGGATGCTTTATCATTATTTATCTGCAATGCCCATGTCTCACTGATTTCATGAATTATCTTATCCATGCAACGCCCATACATCCATCCCTATGCCTACAGTATTTTATCCTACTGTTTACTATTGCTACTATTACCGCTTTTATTCTACTACTGCTATTACTGTTTCACTACTATCACCACTATAAAACTGTTGCTACTGATAAACCGCTGTGAACAAGTCTGTTTCCAGGTGCAGCTGAATTGACAACTCATCTGTTAAGGCTTATAAATATTCTTTGGCTCCCCTTGTGTCGAATCAATAAATTTGGGTTTTACTTCCCTCGAAGACTGTTGCGATCCCTATACTTGTGGATCATCAATCATGTTTTGCTCATGGAAGAGGTTTAGTCAACGGATTGGCAACATTCAGATCCGTATGTACTTTGCTAATCTTCAGATCTCCATTTGATATATAATCTCGAATTATATGGAAACGGCGGTTGATGTGCTTGGTCTTTGGATGATATCTTGGTTCCTTAGCTAGTGCTATGGCACCAGTTTTGTCGCACAATATCTCCAGTGGGTCCAAGGCACTTGGAACCACACCAAGCTCAGTGATGAAGTTCCTGATCCAAACTCCTTCACTTGACGCTTCCGAAGCAGCCATGTATTCCGCTTTGGTTGTAGATCATGCGATCACGCTTTGCTTGCAGCTTCTCTAGCTCACAGCTCCACCATTCAAAATATAAACGTATCATGTCTGAGATTTAGAATCATCCGGGTTGGTGTCAAAGCTAGCGTCGACGTAACCTTTTACGACGAGCTCCTCATCACCTCCATAGACCAAGAACATTTCTTTAGTCCTATTTAAATACTTTAGGATGTTCTTTACGGCTGTCCAGTGTTCCACTCCTGGATCACTTTGGTATCTGCTCGTCAAACTAAGAGCATTGGACACATCCGGTCTAGTACATAGCATGGCATACATGATAGAACCTATGGCCGAGGCATATGGCACATTGCTCATAGTTTCTCTATCTTTTGCCGTAGCTGGACACTGAGCCTTGCTCAATAACTTACCTGACAACATGGGCAATGAACCTTTCTTTGCTTTATCCATTCTAAACCTTTTTAGAACTTTGTTCAGGTATGTACTTTGGCTTAAACCTATTAGGCGTCTTTGTCTATCTCTATAGATTTTGATGCCTAATATATAAGCAGCTTCTCCTAGGTCTTTCATTGAAAAACATTTATTCAAATAACTCTTCACATCGTTAAGCATACCGATGTCATTTCCAATAATCAATATGTCATCCACATATAGTACTAAAAATGTCACCGAGCTCCCACTCACTTTCTTGTAGACAAAAGCTTCGTAGCAATTTGGAACAAATCCAAAACTCTTGATCACTTGATCAAAACGAAGGTTCCAACTTCGGGATGCTTGCTTCAGCCCATAAATGGAACGCTGAAGTTTGCACACCTTATCAGCATCCTTAGGATCGACAAAACCTTCGGGCTGCATCATATACAACTCTTCATCAATGTTGCCATTGAGGAACGTAGTCTTGACATCCATCTGCCAAATTTCATAATCATGAAACGCAGCAATTGCTAATAAAATCCTAATGGACTTAAACATCTCTACGGGAGAGAAAGTCTCATCGTAGTCAACACCTTGAACTTGCCAAAAACCTTTTGCAACAAGCCGAGCCTTATAGACAGTAACATTACCATCCGCGTCCGTTTTCTTCTTGAAAATCCATTTGCACTCAACGGCCTTACGGTCACTAGGAGGGTCCACCGAAGTCCATACTTGGTTTTCGCTCATGGATCCCAATTCGGATTTCATGGCCTCTAGCCATTTTCTAGAGTCTGGGCTCATCATCGCTTCCTCATAGTTCGCGGGTTCATTGTTTTCTAACAACATGACGGTTAAGACAGGGTTGCCGTACCATTCAGGAGTGGCACGCGGCCTTGTCGACCTGCGAAGTTCAGTAGTAGCATCGTTCAAAGTTTCATGATCCTCGTCTTTAGCTTCCTCTCCTATTGGTGCAGGCGGCGCCGGAACAACTTCGGGTGCTGCGCTACTCTCCAATTCGAGACAAGGTTCAATAACCTCGTCTAGCTCTACCTTCCTCCCACTCACTTCTTTCGAGAGAAACTCCTTCTCAAGAAAGGATCCGTTCTTAGCAACAAAGACTTTGCCTTCGGATCTGTGGTAGAAGGTATACCCAATCGTTTCCTTAGGGTATCCTATGAAGACGCATTTCTCCGCTTTGGGTTCGAGCTTGTCCGGCATCAACTTCTTGACGTAAGCATCGCATCCCCAAACTTTAAGAAACGACAGCTTAGGTTTAGCACCAAACCATAGTTCATACGGTGTCGTCTCAACGGATTTAGATGGTGCCCTATTTAAAGTGAATGCAGCGGTTTCTAATGCATAACCCCAAAATGATAACGGCAAATCTGTAAGAGACATCATTGATCGCACCATATCTAATAGAGTTCGATTTCGACGTTCAGACACACCATTATGCTGTGGTGTTCTAGGTGGCGTGAGTTGCGAAACGATTCCGCTTGCTTTAAGATGCGTGAGAAAATCATAATTCAAATATTCACCTCCACGATCGATCGTAGAAATTTAATTTTCCTGTTACGATGGTTTTCCACTTTGTTCCGAAATTCTTTGAACTTTTTAAATATTTCAGATTTATGTTTCATTAAATAGACATACCCATATCTACTTAAGTCATCAGTAAAAGTGAGAAAATAGCGATATCCACCGCGCGTCGAAATACTCATTAGTCCGCACACATCGGTATGTATGATTTCCAATAAGTCCTTTGCTCGCTCCATTATTCCGGAGAACGGGGTTTTGATCATCTTGCGCATGAGGAATGGCTCGCATGTGTCAAATGATTCAAAATCAAGAGACTCCAAAAGTCCATCAGAATGGAGTCTCTTCATGCGTTTTATGCCAATATGGCCTAGACGGTAGTGCCACAAATAAGTTGGATTATCACTATCTACTTTGCATATTTTAGCCTCAATGTTATGGATGTGTGTTTCATTGCTTTCGAGATTCAGAAGAAATAAACCATTCATGACAGGTGCATGACCATAAAAGATGTTATTCATATAAATAGAACAACCATTATTCTCAGATTTAAATGAATAACCATCTTGCAATAAACACGATCCAGATATAATGTTCATGCTCAACGCAGGCACATAATAACACTTACTAAGGTTTAAAACTAATCCCGAAGGTAAAACTAAGGAGAGCGTGCCGACGGCCATCACGTCAACTTTTGATCCATTGCCGACGCGCATCATCACCTCATCCCTTGCTAGCCGCCGTCTATTCCGTAGCTCCTGTTTTGAGTTACATATATTAGCAACTAAACCAGTATCATATACCCAAGCACTACAACGAGCGCTAGTAAGGTAAACATCAATAACATGTATATCAAATATACCTTTAATGGTGCTAGCCTTCTTGTCCGCTAACTACTTTGGACAGTTGCGTTTCCAGTAACCCTTGTCCTTGCAATAGAAGCACTCAGTGTCCGGCTTAGGTCCAGACTTGAGCTTCTTCTCAGTAGGGGCAACGCGCTTGCCACTGCCTTTCTTGAAGGATCCCTTTGCACCCTTAGCTTTCTTGAAGCTAGTGGTCTTGTTGACCATCAACACATGATTATCTTTCTTGATATCCACCTCCGCAGCTTTCAGCATTGCGAAGAGCTTAGTGATTGTATCTGTGGTACCAATTTGATTGTGAGTAACTACAAAGCCTTTGTAGCTAGGAGGGAGTGATTGCAGAACTCTATTAATCTTGAGCTCTTCTGGAATCTTGCAGTCTAGTTGCTCAAGGCGTTGAGTGTAGCCCGACATCTTAATGGCATGCTCACTAACAGAACTCCCTTCCTCCATCTTGCAGTTAAAGAACTTCTCAGAGATCTCATATCTCTCAGAACGGGCTTGAGTCTGAAACATGGTTTTCAGTTCCTCAAGTATCTCATAAGGCCTACGGTACTTCTCAAAACGATTTTGAAGTTCCGGTTCCATAGCAAACAACATGGTACTCATAATTGCATCATAGTCATCTCTGCGAGAATTGAAGTCAGCAAGTTCTTTAGTTTTAGCTGTTGCAGTAGGGGGTTACCTAGCGCTTCCTCAAGTACATAAGCCTTTTGTCCGCCAGCGAGAATGATCCTCAGATTGCAGAACCAGTTGGTGAAGTTAGACCCATTGTTTTTAAGCTTTTCTTTCTCAGCAAACACGTTGAAGTTGAAGTTGGACTTAGACATTTGATCTACAACATTTGCAAGTACAATTTAGACTATGTTCATAATAACTAGTTCAACTTAATCAAATTACTAGATGAACTCCCACTAAATTCAACATCCCTCAAGTTGTTTAGTGAACATGATCCAAATTCACCACACCTAAACCGATCTTCACGAGAAGAGATGTGGTTTCAATGGTGGACAACAAAGTGTCGATCATATCATTCATATGACTCATATTTAACCTTTCAGTTCGTGTGTTCCGAGGCCATGACTGTACATGCTAGGCTCGTCAAGTCAAACCCAAGTATTTCCGCATGTGCAAAACTGGCTTGCACCCGTTGTATGTGAACATAGAGTTTATAACACCCGATCATCACGAGATGCTTCAAAACGATGAACTTTCGCAACGGTGCATACATGGGGAGAACATAACTTTATCTTGCTCTTTAAGTGAGGAATCATCTTGTAATGCTACCGTCGCGATCAAAGCGAAATAAGATACATAAAAGATAAACATCACATGCATATAATTTTATGTGACATGGTATAGCCAATCTTCGTGCAATGATCTCCATCTTGTGCGCGCCTAGCATGATCTCCATCACTCCACCATGATTACCTCCACCACGAATAGCAACTACAACTATTGCTAACTACTTAGCGATAAAGTAAAGCTATTACATGGCGTATAAGAAGTTGACACGCAGGTCATACACAATTATAAAGACAACCATATGGCTCCTGCCGGTTGTGAACTCATCGACATGCAAGTCGTGAAATATTACAAAACATGATCATCGCATACATCACATATATCACATCACATCTTGTGGCCATACCATATCACAAAACACTCCCTGCAAAAACATGTTAGACGCCTCTACTTTGTTGTTGCATGTTTTACGTGGCTTATGGGAGTAGCAAGTAAAGAATGATTCTTACCTACGAAAAGCCTCAACGGTGATATTATGGTTGCTAATATCCATTGTAATCCCATGACTACTATAGTGAGATAAACTGGCATCCACCAGCCACATGTGTGGAACAAGCCACACGTCAAGTGCGGATCCGGTCTCGCGAACGAGATCGCGTAAAGTTGGCCTGGACCGCTTCGATCTCACTATGCCGCGCCAAGAAATACACAACATAGAGGTTTGCAACAGGAAACATCAAAGTCCGCAACAAGCATGTTGTGTTCTACTCGTGAAACACATCTACGCATAGATCTAGCTCTGATACCACTGAAGGGTTTCGTAGCATAGTAAATCAAAAAAAATTCCTACGGATGCGAACTTGATAGCCAAGATCTAATCTAGGAGATGTAATCAACAAGAGATATAGATGAGATCTTCATACCCTTGAAGAAATCACACTAGTAGAAACGTTCAACAAAACGTAGATGATGTAGTCGTACTAGCCGTCTCCTCCTCGCGATCCGATCCGATCCAACGCCGCAAGTGGCGACGCCTCTGAGAGATGCACACATATGGTGCAACGATGTCTCCTCCTTCCTTGTTCCAGCAAGTATGATGGAGAGATAGATTGGATCAGCAGCACGACGGCGTGGTGCTTATGGTGGAGAATTACTGCAGCAGGGCTTCGCCTACGTGCAGTCGCGAGAGAGAGAGAGAGAGAGAGAGAGAGAGAGAGAGAGAGAGAGAGAGAGAGATGTGGAGGGCAGCAGTTGGGCCGGTGGCTATGGTTGGGAGAGGGGAAGGCCATGCCCTAGCCCTCCCTTATATAGGAGGCTGGGCGGCCAGCTTGGCCCCTCTTCCAAGCCCTAGGGCCGGTGGCCAAGGGGTGGAGTGGGGGGCAAGTTTTCCCCTTCCCTCTAGAACATTCCCTTAGGGTTTCCCCTTGGGCTGGCCGGCTGGGCCTTAGGGGGTTGGTGCGCCTAGCCCAAGTGGCCAGGACACTCCCCTTTAGGCCCATGCAGGCCTCCGTCAAGTGGGCCCATAATGGCCCCACTCCGGAACCTTCTAGAACATTCCAGTACAATACCGATAAACTCCAAAACCTTTCCAGAATCCAAAAACTGCTTCCCTTTATATGAATCTTATTCTCCAGACTATTCCGGAACCTCTCGTGATGTCTTGGATCTCAATCGAGACTCCGAACAAAAACTCAATAACCAATTATCCATTCTATCCTAGCATCGATGCATGTTAAGTGTGTGACCCTACGGGTTCGAGAATATGCAGACATGATCTTGCATAAATAATCAATAGCGAGATCTAGAAACCCATATTGACTCCCACATATTCATCGATGATCATATCGGATGAACCACGTTGCCAGGATTCAATTAATCCCGTATATATATTCCCTTCGTCTCGCGATATTTTACTTGCCCGAGCTTCGATCGTCGGTATCGACATACCTAGTTCAATCTCGTTCACAGCAAGTACTTTACTCATTCCATAATCCAATATCACTTTGTGATTAACTCCTTAACCACATGCTTGCAAGCGGTGTTGATATCGATTACCAGGTGGGCCCAAAGTATATCTCTTCGACTTGGGAGGGACAACTTCCATCTCGATACATACAACCCAACAAGTACTTTCCGATCACCTGAGAGACACCTTTATGATCACCCTTTTATAGGATGACGTTTGATGACCTCAAAGCTCTCTTCCGGCACTAGGGAGTTGCATTATCTCATGGTCTAAGGAATACAATACTTGACATAGGAAAAAGCTTCGCAAAGATGAACACAATGACATGATCTAATTGCTGTGCTTTATTTGGGTCTATCCATCACATCATTCTCCTAATGACATGATCTCATTATTAATTGACAAGTCATGTCTATGGTTAGGAAACCTTAACCATCATTAATCAATGAGCTAGTCCATAGAGGCGTACTAGGGACACGGTGTTGTTCATAAACCACACAAGTATTAAGGTTTCCGCTTAATACAATTCTAGCATGGAATATAAACATTATCATGAACAAGAATTATAATAATAACATCTTTATTATTGCCTCTAGGGCATAATTCCAACAGCTGCCGACGGAGCTGCCCGAGGATGCTTCTGTGTTGTGTGGACTGAATCAGCGGGCGCTGTGATACGGTTGAGGTGGATGTTCGGCACTGCGAGGCCGCCCTGCAACAATGTGAGCTCCGGCAACGTTGGTCCCACCCCGCCGAACCGAACGACGCGTGGACATGCAGAAGGGGGGCCAACACTGCCCTTGATGTAGCAAGCGAATGCGGCAGGATTAGCAGCCGTAGGGCTTGAGAAGTTACCGATCTGCTCAGTGCATCTTTGAGGCCTCTTGGGCGCTGGCCTTAGCATGAAGGAGGGTGAGGCGCTCCTGCTTCTCTACCTCGACTATGGCGGCGAGCGCCTCGGTGTTCCTTGCCCACTCGGCGATCCAACGGCCCTGCCCCTTTTGGTTCTAGACCTCTCTCTCCGCCGCGATAGCTCCTTCTTCACCTTGGCTTTGGACTTGGGCTTGGCCATGTCACCGATGATGGGGGTCGTGGTGGTCGTGGGGGCAGTGGAGACGGTGGGGGCTACACATGGCGTCGACGATGGAGTCAGTGGCAACGCCCTCCATCAAGGCGCGCGAGGGTTTTCGCTGCGGCGCGGCCAAATTTCGCAGGCTATAGCGGGAGGAGGAGTGGGCTTGGCACTGCCAGGGGCAGTCACTATAGGGGAGGACACGCGCGGATGTCGCACACTGTATGGGCCAACGTATTTTAAGCCCAAATTTGAGGCTCAAATACGTTATGAAGGAACAACGCAATCAATATGCGTCGGGCCACTCGGCTAGGTTTTTTCTAGTACCAGTCGTAGTCAGACCGTTTTGAACGCCTGCAGTTTACATCGGGGACTGCTGGAGATGTCCTTGCTACCCCACTTCTTTTCCACAACAACTAGGGTTGGATCCATCTTTCTGAATCTTGTTGACACTCATGCGGTGATGCCAGTGATGTCGAAGCCTGGTTCACGATTAGTTCGCTGGACCAAGATGGTAACAGGTGCCGTCGCATAGCAAGATCAGCAAGTCCAACACACCGTGCACCTTCTCCGTCAAACAAGGTGAACATCGTACGATGGATATGATGATCTCATTAGGCGGAGCATCCTGGAGGGATCAGTTTACGTGAAGGACAATTGTTTCATGTTTCAGTGTCAGGCGTGATATCTTCTCCAAGGAGAGGAATTTTTGGAACCGATGTTCCAATCAACGTAATATGCTGGCCAATAGGAAGACGTGCACGTGAAGAGGTAGGTCCTACAGCGAAAAGTCAACATATTTTTTGATAATATATATTTTTGGGTTTATTAAAAAAAAACAATATTTACACGTAGGCAGTGGGAACGTCTGTATATATATGAAATTTGAAACTTAAATATGTGTATTTGTGGTCTGTATAAAAAGATAAAAAGTGTGTACTGTGCGCAAGTAAGGTTTAAAGTTTATAACTTAACTGTAACTGCTGTAACTTAATCTTGCCAGATTCACTTGCGTGGCAGTGTGCGTCAGTGCGGCCCCACCACCACTACAGCACGGATCTCCAACAAAATCACGAAGGAAAGTGATATTCGGTATATTCGGTTCAGTGAACCTTCGATCCAGACTATGATATCCGCTTCACCAAGGCCATCCCCGTTAAAAATCAAATTCATCGTGGTGTCGTCAAGCAGGACGGATGAAGTAACTTCTCCCGCCGAACATGGGCTCTCTTGTGCTACAACGGAGCTAAATGAGGCTATGAGGGTAATTGTACATGATTTTTTAGCGGCAACAAGGGCGAAGCTGAAAGATCAAACCATTGGGTTCTGCTCCATCTATAAGTGTAATCTTTCACTTAATTTAGCAATCATAAGTAATTGATACTGAAAAACTTAGCAATTCCATTGGATTCATCTGAACCCAACGGTTGTACACTAGCTCCGCCAAAGTCAAACAGCCAAAGCAAAGCTAAGGTAAATTCGGACTCCTTTCCCTTTCGACCCAAGCCTTTCTACGGCATGGATTGTCAACCACCACCGTTATATGCCGCCATACATGATAAGTTGCATCTATGAAATTTATGGCGTTGTGTAAACATTTCCATATATAGTGAATATTTGTTAGCTGAGGACTATGGATTTTACCCTTCTACCAGAGAGCTTTTTCCATGATAAAATTATTGTGTCCCTTCGTTTTTGGTTTGATCATTCTTTGCTATTTGCGTGTCATAATTGTAACACAAATTAGTTAATGTTACTTGAGGTAAGTAGATTTTCTTGCAACAAACTCTGGATGGAAATTCACGTGAGGTAAAGATTACCGTTGATACATATACTTACTACTTCCTTCACAAAATGTGTTTGTCTTATGATATGGCTTAGGAGGTTGATAGATTTATAGTATTATGCAAGGCGGCTGTTTTCTGATTGAATGTATGTGGCACCTAATAATTAGAGTTTGCACAACACATAAAATGGTTTTTGTTTTATGCTGATTCTACAACAGGGCAGATTATTGCATAGCAGGGACGATGGCTTGAGTTGTTAGCTTAGCAATCACATGCAGTTTGAGGCACAAGGCTTACTTCTCCCAGATCTACTGGGGCTGCATGTTCACCAATCACAATGAGGATGAAATTTCTTCACATTTTGATGCAATATAGGTACTTAATCGGCTTATTATCATGGTATGGCTGATGAGTATTGGTGGTGCGGTGTTGATGTAGGAGTTTTATATATATAACCACCCAGTTGGAAACCCCAAGAGAAGGTTATGATGAGCACAGCAGTAAGTCTTCCCTCAGTTGTGAAACTAAGATTTATCGAACCAGTAGGAGAAAGAACCAAACTTCCGAAGGTTGATGCCCGCTAGCTTTGCGACAGCTCCGGACAATGGCGCCAGAAGACTTGTCCAGGGTTGTACCTTTGCACCAGCAGCAACGTGGAACCTGCACACAACACAACCAAGTACTTTGTCCCAACTTATGATGAGGTTGTCAATCTCACCGGTTTGCTGTAAACAAAGGATTAAGCATATCGAGTGGTAAAAGATAGTAGTTTGCAAGAATGTAAATAAAGCGAGTAAATGGTAAATGGTAATAACAATGTAAAAGAATGGATCGGGGTCCACAGTTCACTAGTGGTGTCTCTCCATAAAGTAAATAACATGCTGGGTAAACAAATTACAGTTGGGCAATTGATAGAATAAAGCTAGCATACAAATATTATGAGGATCACTATGAGATTCACTCTGGGCATTACAACATAATACATAGATCATAATCCAACTGCATCTATGACTAATAATCCACCCTCCGGATGTTATCCGAGCAACCATTGGGTATTAAGTTGCAAGCAACAGATTATCGCCTTAAGCAAAGTGCGTAATGTAAATAATACAAATGTCCTTGAACACAAGATTGTTGTTTTCTCCCTAGTGGCAACAGCACATCTATAACCTTAGAGGTTTCTGTCACTCCCCCAGATTACTAGAGGCATGAACCCACTATCGAGCATAAATACTCCCTCTTGGAGTCACTAGCATCTACTCGGCCAAGATATCTACTAGCAACGGAGAACATGCAAGATCATAAACAACATAGAGATAATATAAATATAATAATTCAACAAATCAACTTGACATAGTATCAATATTCATCGGATCCCAACAAACACAACATGTAGAATTACACAACGATGATCTTGATCATGATAGGTAGCTCACAAGATCTAAATATGAAGCACATGGAAGAGATGACAACCATCAAGCTACTGCTATGGACCCGTAGTCCAAGGTAGACTACTCATGCATCACTCCGGAGGCAGGCATCGTGATGAAGAAGGCCTCCGGCGGTGATTCCCCTCTCCGGCGGAAGGGCGGCGTCAGGGTGTGGGTCAGGCGGCCACACCACCTAGTGGCGCGACCAGGGGCTAGGCCGCGCCACCCTATGGTGCGCCTGGCCCCTAGTGCTCCTCCGTCTCAGCTTTGGACTCCGTGACGCTTTGGAAAAAATAGGAATTTTGGCTTTTGTTTTGTCCAATTCTAAGAATATTTCCTGTGTAGTTTTTCTGAAACACAAAAACAGCAGAAACAGGGAACTGGCGCTGTGGCATCTCATTGGTAGGTTAGTTCTAGAAAATGCATAAAAACGCCACGAAGTGTAACAAAACACAAAGCAAATGGTGTATAAACAAGCATGGAGCATAAAAAATTATAGATATGTTTGAGACATATCAAGCATCCCCAAGCTTAACTCCTGCTCGTCCTCGAGTAGGTAAGTGATAACAAAGCAATAATTTTTTAGGTGACATGCACCATCACAATCTTGATCAACGATGTAAAGCATTGAGTGCTGAGATCAAAGTACTTAAAACATGGGCATAAGAGACATAATCTTGACAATAAAACTTAGCAACCATATTATAACATGAAAAGTAACACAAACAAAAGATCATGAGTAATAAAACATTGAAAGTCAAGTGTGTATTTCAACCATATAGAAAAACATAGCAAAGTAGTTTTCAGCTTGTCCTTCATGGAATAGCAAAACATAAATGCATAGGACACCTTCAAGTTTAAGAGGGCGACTAGATACAAATAATTTAAGAACAAGCAAAACCATAATCATGAATCAATCAATGATAAATTTTGGGACTATGCACATTAAACTCAGAATGACAACTATGCTCTCTTAGACGGTGCATAAAAGTAGAAGGTGGAGACCCAATATAAAAGTAAAATAAAGGCCCTTCGCAGAGGGAAGCAGTGTTTAAACATGTGCTAGATCTTTTCATTTGTAAAACAGAGAGATAAAAATTTGTTTTGAGAGGTGGTTGTTCTTGTCAACAACTGGCAATGGGGTTCTTACTATCTTCCATACAAAGCAAGTTTTTAAGAGAGAGAGAGAGAGAGAGAGAGAGAGAGATTGGCACTTTGGTGCTCTTTTATAAAGCTTGGCACTCCTCCCCACTTTTCCTATCACAAACCATGGCTAAGCGATTCCATCGGGTGCCCACCAACTTTCACATACCATGGAGGAGTGTTTTTTTTTCCTTTTTTTTCTTTTTTGGAATAAAACAATATGGAAGATAGCAAATCCGACCACTACGTCCCCATGAGCTGAAAATAGTGTCACAAAATGAGAAGTATTTTGAAGGTTTTTTTTTAAGGTAGCACATGAAAATTTACTTGGAATGGCTTGCAAATACCACGCATAGGAATTTATAGTGGACTCATTGGAAAACTTGGTTTTTGGGAGTTGGATGCACGAGTAGAGCTCATATTCAGTACAAAGTGAAGGCTAGCAAAAGACTGGGAGCGACCAACTAAGAGAGAAATAACGGCCATAATCATGCATGGCGACAAAACATCATTAAACGAAGCATAAAGTGGTATCACAAGTCAAAAACCAAATGATCATAGAGGCTATATGGTGACTTGTTAGAGTCAAATATGTTGTAAGCATGCGCCAAGTCAACCCAAATAAAGCATCAAAGGAGAAAACCACAATAACATGCTCCCATATAATAAAAACAACGCATAATTTTTTTAAAGGCTCATTAAGCAATCTCAGTCATTTGAGACAAGTCATGCATAAAAAACTACTAAGCATACTATCAAAATGACATCAAGCATGACATGCAAAAGTCTAAGCCACAGTCAAAACAAGCTCCCATTTGTACCACTATAGTCACGAAACTTTTTTCTCTTTTCCAACACCATTCAAACCTTTTTGAAACAACTCTTTTGATGAAAACCAACATAGAACAGTGGTCTAAATATACCTTGATGCAAAGATATAACAAGATCTGAACAAAAATCAAGGCAAAAAACAAAAGCTAAATGCAGTTCTAGAAAAAGAGAACACTCATTGAACGATAAGAATGAAAACTAGAGTGTTCTTGGCAATGAAAAATGGAGTGTGTCATCTCCAAAAGAAATTTGTTGGGGTCCAACCATTTATTGCAGCAAACAAAACAGAAGAAAACTAAAAGCGAAAGTAAAGATGCTCCAAGAAAAACGCATAGAATATGAAGCAATAAAAATATAGTGTCTTGAAAGATGACCTGATTTTTGCCGATGAAGAAGGGGTGCCTCGGGGGCATCCCCAAGCTTTTATGCTTGTACCTCTTGGATATTTCTTGGGGTGACATGGGCATCCCCAAGCTTGAGCTTTTGTCCATACTTCATCTCATCTCATCACTCTCCATTCCCTACACTTGAAAACTTCCTTCATACAAAACTTCACACAATTCTATTAGCAACATTAGTATAAGCATGATAATAAATCTACTCTTTTGGTTCAGTTTCAAACTCAAATATACCATCCATTAAATCATAAGCGACTGTAGCAACTTCCTCAAAAGTTCCGTGATCAAAAGAACTAAAAAAGAAAGCGATCGAGAGGCAAACACAAATAGTGGCAGAATCTGTCAAAATAGAATAGCTGACAAAGATTGATTTTTTCGAAGACCTTTCGTTGCTCAAATCGAAAAGTGTAAAACTAATAAAAGTTTGGAAATAACCAATTTTTACGGTGCAGCACAGAAATCTGTTTCAGGACAGCAAAAAGATATGCACAAGAAATCGCAGATCAAAAAGATATTCTGAGAATTTTCACCAATTTTTACGGTGCAGCACAGAAATCTGTTTCAGGACAGCAACTTCCCCAAATCTTACCTTCCTCCAATTAGAGGTTCTTTTTGGCACAAAAATGAAATAAAAATGATAAGGAGAGGTCATTACAGTAGTAATAACTTCCAAGACTCAAATAAAAGAAAAATTACTGAAAAGAAAACATTGGGTTATCTCTCAAGAGTGCTTTTCTTTAACGCCTTTGAGCTAGGCGCAGAAAGTGGAAATCAAATATTTTCAAATGAAGCATTAAGATCCATTGCAGAAGTCTTTTCAACAATGAATTGTATTGTTTCCAAATGAGTTTTTGAAGATCCCATATGAACACTCTTGGGTTCACTACTTTCATCAAAAAGGTTTTCAGGACAAATCCAATCAAAATTCTTTTCCAAAGCTTCATGTAATCCTACGAGTTTGCAAGGTATTGGTACTTTGATTTCTTCCTTGTTTGTACCAACAACCTCTACACGTGAACCGAGCATATTAAAACGCTCAAAAACTTTCCTAGCTTCTATAGCAATATCTCTAAATTCTCTACGCAAAGTCTCCAAAATAAAATCTTTCTTTTCGGAGTCTTTGATATCATGAAGCTTAAGAAACATTTGTTGCATAAAAGGATTAAGGTTAACAAACCTAGCCTCCAACATGTGAACTAAATAAGCAGTAGCAACTTCATAACTAGGAGCAAGCTCAGCTAAAGATCTATCCTCTACATCTTTATGCATACTAACATGATTAAAGAACTCCTTGATGTTACCTTTCCCAATTATAGAACCACTACCTATTGTAAGGTCCTCCAGAGCATACTTAGGGAACAACATAATGAACTAAAAGTAAAAGTAACAGAATACCAACTATCAAGGAACTAATTTTTTTGTATTTTTGATAAAACGATGCAAGCAAAAATAAAATAAAGTAAAACAATAACAAAGTAAAAGATTGGAAGCGATAGACTCCCCTTGCAGAAATCTTCTTTCTCCCCGGCAACAGCGCCAAAAAACTTGTTGGTGGTGTGGTGTTGATGTAGGAGTTTTATATATATAACCGCCCAGTTGGAAACCCCAAGAGAAGGTTATGATGAGCACAGCAGCAAGTCTTCCCTCAGTTGTGAAACCAAGGTTTATCGAACCAGTAGGAGAAAGAACCAAACTTCTGAAGGTTGATGCCCGCGAGCTTTGCGACAGCTCCGGACAATGGTGCCATAATACTTGTCCATGGTGTAGCTTTGCACCAGCAGCAACGTGGAACCTGCAAACAACACAACCAAGTACTTTGTCCCAACTTACGATGAGGTTGTCAATCTCACCGGTTTGCTGTAAATAAAGGATTAAGCGTATCGAGTGGTAAAAGATAGTAGTTTGCAAGAATGTAAATAAAGCGAGTAAATAGTAAACGGCAATAACAATGTAAGAGAATGGACCGGGGTCTACAGTTCACTAGTGGTGTCTCTCCATAAAGTAAATAACATGATGGGTAAACAAATTACACTTGGGCAATTGATAGAATAAAGCTAGCATACAAATATCATAAGGATCACTATGAGATTCACTCTGTCATTACAACATAATACATAGACCATAATCCAACTGCATCTATGACTAATAATCCACCCTCCGGATGTCATCCGAGCAACCATTGGGTATTAAGTTGCAAGCAACAGATTATTGCCTTAAGCAAAGTGTGTAATGCAAACAATACAAATGTCCTTGAACACAAGATTGTTGTTTTTTCCCTAGTGGCAACACCACATCTACACCCTTAGAGGTTTCTGTCACTCCCCCAGATTACTAGAGGCATGAACCCACTATCGAGCATAAATACTCACTCTTGGAGTCACTAGCATCTACTCGGCCAAGATATCTACTAGCAACGGAGAGCATGCAAGATCATAAACAACATAGAGATAACATAAAGATAATAATTCAGCAAATCAACTTGACGTAGTATCAATATTCATCGGATTCCAACAAACACAACATGTAGAATTACACAACGATGATCTTGATCATGATAGGCAGCTCACAAGATCTAAACATGAAGCACATGGAGGAGATGACAACCATCTAGCTACTGCTATGGACCCGTAGTCCAAGGTAGACTACTCACGCATCACTCCAGAGGCAGGCATGGTGACGAAGAAGGCCTCCGGTGGTGATTCCCCTCTCCAGCAGGGTGCCGGGAAGAACTTCTGGACCCTCCCGATCTCGCGTCAACGACGGCGGTGGCTTGCAGTATGTTTTGAGGAAAATTGATCTGTCCCCTTAGGTTTTCCCGTCGAGGGGAATATATAGGCAGAATGGCGGCGTCAGAGTGTGGGCCAAGCGGACACACCACCTGGTGGCACGGCCAAGGGCTAGGCCGCGCCACCCTATGGTGCGCCTGGCCCCTGGTGCTCCTCCGTCTCAGCTTTGGACTCTGTGATGCTTCGGGAAAAATAGGAATTTTGGCTTTTGTTTTGTCCAATTCCGAGAATATTTTCTGTGTAGCTTTTCTAAAACACAAAAACAGCAGAAACGGGGAACTGGCACCATGGCATCTCATTAGTAGGTTAGTTCTAGAAAATGCATAAAAACGCCACGAAGTGTAACAAAACACAAAGCAAATGGTGTATAAACAAGCATGGAGCATCAAAAAATATAGATACGTTTGAGACGTATCAAGTATATGGTGTTTATCCAAAAAAATTATACTAAAATTCAAAAAGCATTATTGCATTCAAGAGAAGCTACAAATAGTATATAAAGACCTCAACTTTAGTTAGCACTTCCTCACTTACTTGTTTGCTACCTTCCAGCTATGGTACCTGTTTTTTCCACAAAGTAAGAAAACTAATTTGTACTTGCAGGTTGGAGACTATGTTCAGCCAGATTCACATGTTGATCTGCTGATTGCTATAGAAAACTTCACTTTTTTAGTACAAACAATAGCTTGTGATTGCCATGTCTGAATAATAGGATATGTGCATTTGTTATAGGTTGGACCTTATGGGAGTCGCTCTCAGCATTTTCACATCATTTTTAAGTCACACTGATCTATCTGTTTTCCCTAGGAACTTTTTTGTTTTGCGAAATTCCTCCAATCTATTTAAAGTCATAAAAAACAATACAAACATATTAAAAAGTAGTAAAAATTATAAATAGACATTTGAACCACCTAGCGATGAGTATACACTAGCGTGAGCTGAAGATATTCCGTTGGCCCCTCCATCACCGAAACCAGACAAAGCTTGTCGTAGTAGAGCTTGTTATAGTGGACAGATGGGAAGTCGCCATGCTAGGTCCCAAAGGACCAGCACACCAGAGTAACAACCATCGCCAATGATTTTAACTGTTGATCAGAAGAGACTGTCCTGAAACCACACCAATCGAACACGAAAAACTACCGGATCCACAGAAAACCATCGGGCACATGACTCCACACGCCCTCCGCCAGCGCTAGAGACACCACGAAAACAAGGATAGGGCGGGAGGGCCTTATTATGACTTCAAGATATATCTCCCTCTTCATCATCTCAAAGAAGACACTAGAAAAAAGCATAAATAAAGAAAAAAAACCTCTCACCAGCGAGGCGTCATGGTTCACCACGCCTCCAAGGCACTAAGGCCACCGGAAGCGTCTACCAGCAACAACACTCATAAGCAAATAGGATTGATGGTCAAAGCAGAGCAATGGTGAATCTCAAGGATTACGACCTTTAGATTTATTGTTGCGGGTAAAAATCTGTCATTACTGTTTGTGGATTAGTTTTGGCATCTAGGTTAATGACTGACGAGGGTTAACTCAGCAAATGTCCTAGATGAAGGACTTAGGATCGGGGCAAAGGGACAACTAGAGATTTTAGGAGCAAAATTGACACACGACGTACCCAGGTTCACATCCCCGCGATGGAGGATCGCTACGTCCTGCTAGCAATCTAGTATATGATCACAATGGTGTTTACATGGAGCCGCCATAGGCGGAGTTGTCTATGTCTAATCTCTGTCTAGTCTAAGATCTATTGTTTGTAAGATATCTGATGTCCCTCTAGGGGCGCCCCTGCCTGGCTTTATATATGCAACCAGGCTAGGTTTTACAAGTGTCGTAGTCGAATACGTATTGGAATCTTCTTTCTTTGACTCCAAGTAAACATGTCGAGTCCTTGTACTTGTCCACTTCCATAATGGGCCGGACCCGGTATACTAATCCGTGGGTACCCGAAGGGCATACCCACGTCAGTAGCCCCCGATACTCTACTTGAGTCGCAGACTCGGGTTGAGTCTCCAAACTTCAATCTTTGACTTCTTCAATCTTCGACTTCATATAACTTTGACTTCTTCAATCTTTGACTTCTTCAAACTTTGACTTCCTGAAATCTTCGATTTCTTCAATCTTCGACTTGGCTAATGCAATGGCTGAAATCGTCGGGTTCTTGAATCTGCTCTCTCGATGGGAGTAAATTTTGAGTCAATGTTTCTGATGCTTGCCACCGATAATTGAATCGAATTTTCTTCTTTATTCTTCACTGATGATCTTCTCGAAGTAAATCTTCATCGGGTGTACGACCAGCGCTCTCGATGGGAGTAGCCCTCGAGGCTATGATCGGGTACTTGTAGTCAATCATAGGCTCCAATTTCTTCTTCATCATCTTTTTTCTTTTCCATCGAATTTTTTCTCAAAATTATCTTTCTACCGGGTGCGCGGCCAGCGCTCCTGATGGGAGTAGCCCCCGAGTCTATGTTCGGGTGCTTGTAGCCGGGAATAGACTCAAGTTGTACTACTCGAAGAAGTTCGGCTCATGTTGAACGACTTGATGACTTTGTCGACTCCTGTAGAAAATATGAATAGTTGTGAAATACTTTGTCACTTTAAGAAATATTGTGTTTCCAAATTGTAATGATGATTCAATATATGTAAAATATGACTCAGAGTTTTTTTATATATCAATGATAGTATGTAAGACCCTTTCGTTAGCCTGATGTCTTTCTGGCTCGATCAGCTACTCGAGTAAGACGTAATTTGATACGTTTGCCGCAGTTGAATTTCAAGATATAGTTTACTTGCTAAGACTTTTCGTTAGCCTGACTTCCAAGATCTCCGTGCCTTGCCAGTCTGTTAGTTGAGCTTCTACAACTGTGTAAGAGTTGTCAAGGATTCAACAAGGAGCGCCAGCTACTCGGACTTTCTCAATTTTTTGAAGTCAATAATATGCAGCATGATTTTTCATGGCGGAGCCCCCGAGTGTCGGGTGCGGCAAAAGTAAATAATAATTGACTCTTGCAAGAATAAAACTTAGCTTTTATCGGGTGCGGCATGGTCGGCGTGGCTGTAGTCAACGATGTAGAGGTAGGCGAGTTTTTGTAGTAGAATCACAACCACGATCGGAGGTGAATTTGTTGTCGAGCCCCCGAGCGTTGTCGGGATCACCGTGTTGTTGATGTCGATGAAATCGTAGGTCTTGAGTATGAGCTTCTGCACTCAGGGACGAGTTAATGTCGAGCCCCCGAGCATTGCCGATAGTTTGCGTTAGTGCGCGACGGCGAGCCCCCAAGCTTGGCAAGCCACAGTCGACGCACGTAGCAGCGCGATGTAGTTGACGCGGATGGAGCCGACGCAGATGACGGCGAACAGGTAGTCGAACTGCTGGAAGTAGTCGATGAAGAACAAGTAGTCAAAATATTTGTCTCTAAGTTGTCCGAGCAGCCTTTGTAATTCGTCGGCGTAGACTGCTGCCGATTTCTTTGATGTCCATTAATCTTCGTACTTGCGTATAATACCAACTGATTTTTTCCCTGGTCTTGGAACTCTGAATCGTGACTTCTATCTTCATGAAACATTGATCTGATCCAGGTTCAACTCGAAACATGCCAAAAGTGTGGTATGTCACGCGGCCGGCAGTCGTCGAAAGCAGGGACACGCACGCACCGGGAGCTTGATGATTGCATTGATCATGTAGTGACTTGATTTTCCTTTTTGCTTGCCCGTAGATAACTTGGTAGCGAATTAAGCGCCGCTATTCTTAGGATTTGATCCTGCTGGATTACGTATAAGAAAACCACATCGATATTGCCATCTGGAACACCCGCCACTGACGGACATATCGAGGGCACAATCCTTGAAGCTGCTATCCGCGCATAAGTGGCGGAACCTCAATCAGCTGATGTTTGCGATCAATCAATCTGCTGTCAAGCATGACCGCCAAGTTTGCCGACTCGGTTCAAACGAAATCGAAGTCGCCTGCAGAAAACATTGTCGATAATGAGCGGAAGCACTTGATGTTTAGCTAGATGCGATCTAGCCACCGCGCTGATGAAGATGACCCGACGAGAAGCAATCTGGTTGCTGCTGTCGGCAGCCACAAAATTTGATGATCTTGTCAATGAAAAAAGTTGAAGGATCCTGCCCGGATGACAAAATCCAGTCGCTGTGATCCCCACGGTCGGCGCCAATTGACGAGGGTTAACTCGGCAAATATCCTATATGAAGGACTTGGGATCGGGGGAAAGGCAACAACTAGAGAACCGGGAGCGAGATTGGCACACGACGTTCCCAGGTTAACGTCCCCGCGGTGGAGGATCGCTACGTCTTGCTAGCCATCTAGTATATAATCACAATGCTGTTTACATGGAGCTGCCGTAGGCGAAGTTGTCTATGTCTAATCTCTGTCTAGTCTAAGATCTATTGTCTATAAGATATCTGATGTCCCTCTAGGGGCACCCCTGCCTGGCTTTATATATGCAATCAGGCTAGGTTTTACAATTGTCCTTGTCAAATACGTATTGGAATCTTCTTTCTTCGACTCCAAGTCAACATGTCGAGTCCTTGTACTTGTCGACTTCCATAATAGGTCGGACCCGGTATACTAATCAGTGAGTACCCGAAGGGCATACCCACGTCAATGACATAATTGGCTGACTTCACCAAAATTTCACCTACGGTACCAAATTTGCAACACAATAATTAGGAAATGGGTGTGACATGCAGCTTGGCATAGTAAGTGATTACCTTGATGGCAGATAATTTAATTTTGTTGATAATGGGTTTTTATTACTTAAATTCTTTTAAGTATCATTACATCCGGCCTATGCATAACTGAGATACACACAGCCGCAACACAGAAAGTATCCAATGCAGAAAGAAACAAACTAGGCGAATTACATATAAGAATGAGAAATTGTAAGACACCTAAGGTAATGGAGGGCCAATTCGTAGATAATGCTGTCTTTCATGCTGCGAAAAAAGGAACCTTGTCATATCCTCTAGCCGCGTGCACACCATCATAAAGACGTGGTCCTCCGTGCGATAAAGCTGCAACCAAAGACGAAGAGTTCCCATGCATCTGTAGATAACCTGCAATAGAGAAGAATTTTTAGTATTAAAAACTTTGTTATTCCTACACAGCCATAGCGACCAGACTAATGCCATCACTCCCACCCTAAGAAGAGTTCTATACTTTTAATTGATAGCATGTATCCAATTCCCAAAGATATTGACAATACTAGTTGGTGGATACAAGTCTAAAGCTGCTTGGATGACTGACCATACAGAACGTGCAAAGCTGCATTGGAAAAACAAATGTTTTATCGTCTCATCTTGAGAACAAAAAACACATGTCTCACTCCCATGTCAATTCCGTTTAATAAGATTATCTTTACTAAGAATAACCCCCCGACGTAGATACCATGCAAAAAAATATTTTTAAGCGGTATCATCTTCAAGATTTTCTTATTATTGAGGACTGGTAAGTCTGATACGATCATTGCATTGTACATAGAAGCAACTGAAAATTTACCATTCTCACGAGATTCCATCGGAATTCATCTTTCCCGTTTGTTAATTGTACATCAGCCAAGCGTTGAAGCAAGGCATCCCAAGAAACAAGTCTAGGACCTAATAAATTCCTTCTCAACATCATGTTTGGGGTGTTGGACTCCAAAACATGGGCAATTGTCTCCCCTTTATGACGTACAATAGCATAAAATGCTAAGTACTGTTCTTGGAGGGAAGTAGCACCTAGCTACTTATCCTCCGAGAAATAGACCTAAGATCCATCCTTAATCAAAAATGTCCCATAGCCAAAGAAATGCTTCTTCGTCGACATGAGTCCAGCCCAAAAGTGTGAATCACCAGGTTTCCAAAAAACCTGTGATAAAGCTTTCGAGCCAACGTATTCTTGTCTAAGAAATGTTTGCCAAATCCCATCTTCAATTAACAATCTGAAGAGCCATTTCCCCATGAGGGCTGTATTTTTTACCTCAAGGTCATGAATACCTAGTCCCCCTTGGTCTTTTGGTCGGCAAACCACACTTCACTTAGCCAGTCTATATTATTTTTTCACTGTCGCCGTGCCAGAAGAATCTTGATCGAAAGAAATAAAACCTATTCAATACTCCTTTTGGAAGGAGGAAGAAGGATAATGTATACAGTATCATGTTTGACAGGACTAAATTTATTAAAACCAATCTTCCTCCAATGGACAACAGTTTACCTTTCCAACCGCTTAAGCGTAATTGTAATATTTCCTCCATAATTTTCCATTCAGCATTTGTTAATCTCTGAAAATGAATCGGATACCCAAATACCTAATTAGAAATTCACCCTGATTGTATCCGAATAACTCGGCATACAATTGGGGATGTTCCTGAGTCTCGCTAAAACAATACAATTCACTCTTATGGAAATTAATTTTAAGATCCGAAAGTTGCTCAAAAGCTGAAAGTATCAATTTCAAATTTTTTGTCTTTTGTATGTCATGTTCCATAAAAAGAATCGTATCATCAGCATATTACAGAATTGTAAGACCACCATCAACCAGATGTGGAATCACTCCCTCAATTTGGCCATCAGATTTTGCTCACTCAATCATTATGGCTTACATAACAACCATGATATTAAATAACATCGGTGATAATGGATCGCCTTGTCTTAGCCCTTTTTTGTTTGGAAGTAATGGCCAGTGTCATCATTGACTTTAATTGCCACACTACCTCCTGACACAAAACTAATAATGAGAGCATGTTACGCATCGAAAAAACCTTTCATTCTGAGTGTTTGCTAGAGGAAAGACCATTTGACTTTGTCATAAGCCTTCTCGAAATAAAAAATGGTTTCCCTTGGTCGGTAAACGAAACCATTCCTGGTTTGAGAGCACTTCCGTTAGAGAAGAACTACAGCAAAGTTTTTGTACGCAGCAGCCCACATCTCGGCTATGAAGAGAATGGATTCTACTTTCTTGGTGCCTTGCTAGCTTGTATTTGTGAAGGATATGTTAATCTGGGTCAAAGATACTTGTTCTCGATGAGTGAAGATTATGGTATTACGCCTCGAATGGAGCATTACGAGTGCATGATTGAGTTGTTTAGTAAGCATGGTTGCATGGTTGATTTCTAAGAATTTTTTTTCCACCAGCCAAACCAATGTGGTGTTGGATATTTGACTCGTGTAGGTACTATGGGCCATTTCAAATTTTTAGGATAACCCCGTTAAACTTTTTACTATGTAGTTTGTGAACTGTCTTATGCTGTCGTGCAGAATGGCTACCCCATCTAGGATGTTCCTTCCTTGCATAAAGGCAGTTTGAGATGGACGAACTACATGATCAGCCACTGTATTAAGCCTGATTGTGACAACTTTAGTGAGGATTGTAAAACTAACATTAGAAAGACAGATAGACCTATACTGCTGGATCCTTTTTGCTTCGTTAATCTTAGGTAGTATAATGATCTCACCAAAATTCAGACGAAACAACTCAAGTTGTCCAGCATGTAAAACAATGAACATCTCGAGTAGGTCTGATTTGATTACTTCCCAGAAGTTTAATACAAATGCATCTATGCAGAACGTATGTACTACGCGTGTCAAGATAGTTGTATTTGTTTGGCTGGCGAAAAATACAAATGCACAATCATGATTTTCTCCAATTTATTTTGTTACCTTTCTTTTAGGTGGAATAAATTTTGCTCTATGATAAATAATATAAGTTATTAGATAATGAGGTTTATCTGTATATAAGACATTTTCTTGTTATAAGTCTATTGAACGTTTTCAAAATAATATGCAATGTAACAGACATATCAGGAAAATAATATCATGTGCAATGACATAGCGGCATGGCAAAGCGTGTGAACTCCTTCTAATTTAAATGACAGTATATGGGTGTAGAATTGGTTATTACCTTCGAATTGTCGCGGACGCGGAAGGGCTTGAGATTGCTGGTTGCAGGGGCCTTGCTGTTAAATAGAAAAATTCATACCTTTCAGTCATATGCCCTGACATGAATGGGTTCAGATAGTTATAAATTTTGACAGTACTTGCATAGAGCTTTGGCAATTTTGACATTGATCTTTGGCAATTTTGACTGAACTTCCGCCGATCTGGAGTGCGGTTCTTGCATCATTCGAAAGCAAATAGAAAAAAAATGCAAAATGAC
The DNA here is from genome assembly GCA_007115705.1 of Dactylis glomerata. Taxonomy (NCBI): domain Eukaryota; kingdom Viridiplantae; phylum Streptophyta; class Magnoliopsida; order Poales; family Poaceae; genus Dactylis; species Dactylis glomerata. Next base: position 2,677,955 of record QXEO01000444.1, on the reverse strand, counting down.
AAAAGTCAGTCCTAGGGCATACTACTTCATCCGCGTGGGTAATTGGACAAGAAACACAAAAAAAGGGAACACTTGAAGAAGGCAAAATATAACTTCTAAAAGACCTAGCCGTATTAGCAAGCCATTGGCGAAATAAAGAAATTTTGATGCAAAGACAGACACATGTCTTTCCGCAAAAAAAAAAAAGACAGACACATGTCATATGCATCTTAACGATCAGCAATCATAGTCTAGGGAATCCCATGTTTCTTTTCTATGTGCTTAGACTTTAGAATCGTCAATATAACAGGGAATATACACGGTAGAGACTAGAGTCCCGACAACACTAAGTGATCTTTGTACTTGAAGTTATAGAGGGAAACTAGCGGAATTTTCAGGGTTGCAATCTTCTGTTCTCTGGCTGGCGCTTCACATCAAAATGGCCTTTTATTTTTTTGCCGGAACATCAAAATGGCCTGATAAACCTAATTCTGAACAAAGACATAACCTTGACCGATTCAGTTCGATAGCATTTCAGCATGCATGTCTGAAAAAAATGCGTGCAGTAATATTGTCGAAACAGCATAGGCAAGCAACTGATTGGATAATCATACCAATACCTTATTTAACAAAGCAAGATTATTTGAGCCAACTTGCAACTTGGTTAAAATCTTTTTTCAGAAGGATACCAAAAGGACGAACTTTATCTAAGAAAGCGGACATGGTCTTGCAGGGATTACCAGCTACAGAGTACTGAACATTTTACATGTGAACATTCATGATCAGGCACAAAAAAGATTACAGCAAACGCACAGGCACTGATCAGGAAACATACCATCTAAGAGAATGAAAAACAGCTAGCCAAGCCAATGCCTTCCCGTACGCCTCTGTAGCACCTTAGCCAGCAACAGAGACCTTTTCCGACACGCCTTCCATCTTCTCCTGATGCTTCAGCGCAAAGCACTACCCACTCCAAAATGAAAGCCAGCCTTGAAAACAACTTGGCTAACTCACAGTGAAGAAGAAGAAAAGAGGAACAAAAAGAGAAGAATGATATCTTCACTTCCACAGAAAGAAGTCAGAACAAACACGAAATTGTCTTATACAATGAGGAGCTCCCTCGAATTTATACAGCCCAAATTAACTAGGATAAACAATGGCCGATTCAGGGATAAAATTTTAATTATGGAAGAACTTTCTCAGCAATAAAAAACTATACTAATGAAAAAACAAGAGAAGAAATAGATGATTGCGATCTCAACATAATACATCAGGTAAACCGGAAGACCACACAGAGTAATTGAAGTCCTAGTCATAACAAAAACGAAAGCAAGCAGAAACCCGTTCTGACATTCATACATCTCATAAAGTAGAAAATATAGGCACCACCCAATCAATCCCATTCTACTTGCAAAGTTGCAATATAGGTCTAAATACATCTGATTTCTTTTTCCATGAAAGGGAACACATTGCAGCCAATTGCATTAAAGTCCTAGAAAGAAAAATCGGAGTTCCCTACACACTGGGCAGTCCAGCAAACTACAGAGTTAGCAACCAACATAGATAGCAGTTTTTTGCGGCAGCAGACAGGCAACCATACCTAGAGACCTAAGATGAAACATGCATAGATAAATAATTAATATGAATTCATCTACTATGAGACATACTACTAAATCTCCATGATAATTTCCTTGGCCGCTTTCATTTCATCCGGCAGAAGCCTAGCAATCAGCTCCTTAAGGGCAGACGGGCAACTGATTTTTAGATGCTCGTAGCCGTCACTTGCCTTCATTGCCTCCAAATTGGAAGCAGAAGTGAGGAACTGTAAACAAGCTTCCTTGAGTGTACTGCAGTTATGGTTCTCAGCTGAGGCCAAACTAGTCGCCACCATGTTGGCATCAATGTGGCTGCATAACTTGTGTTCACATATCAGTTTCAGCCTGCCAATGTTGTACCTGTCCGCTGCCACAAGCAGATGGCCAGCCATCACCATGTCTCGACGTGCTTCACCTTGGTTGCCAGTCAACTCAAAAACAGGCAGAGAATCGGTGCATATGAAATGGAGCAAGGACTTGAACACGTCAGCTTTCATGTCATTGATTTCAATAGGACTGCCGGTTTTCTCCTTCATGCTGCCGAGGAGGTCCGCCTTGAATACGGATGACCTAGCAGCCAGCAGGATGCTATGAGCCAAGAACTTCTCCCCGCCAACATGAAAGGTCACGTCTGCTCCATCCATGCTATCTAGGAGGTTGCCCAAATGCTGATGCAAGTCGGTTGGAGGAACTAAAACAGACAATTTTTCAATTGTTCCTTCACTGTGGGTATCCTTCTTGAGAGTGAGATCACATTTGATGCTGAAACAATCATCTATTATATGGCCCGATTGCTCCAATTTCTCCCGATTGAGACGGAGGCCCAGACTGCTTTGGTAAAGAACTTCAAAAGCACAGTCCGTCTCAATCATGCCACCGAAGGATGGTGGCACTGGCAGAGCATCCTTGTCAAGTACACTAATAGATCTGGCTTTCGCATTCACGGCCCTAGCATCAGCAGAATCATGAACCAGAGATATGAAACTATCATGATCTATTGCCGACAAGCGACCGTTGGGGTAATACCTCAGAACCCAGTTGTCACCTCCAACCCTGAAACGGGGAGAAGTCACGCAGTCGCCCATCTTGAGCAGCTCCTTCGCTCTTGAGTATCCACGTACCTTGAACACGTAGGACTTTTCCTCAGATTCAGCTACAATGGCGGTAGAAACCTTGCGCCGATCTGCCATTGCGGAGGTTGTGTAAGAGGAATCGTGGGTCGGTGCCACTGGGGGCGGGGCAACCAGACCACGGTGAGAAGAGATGTGTAAGAGGGCAGATCGAGGACCACTTGCCGTCGGCTACTGGTGCGGCTCTAGGTCGGCCGAGCAGTAGCAGCCGGCGAGTTAGTAGAGGAGTGTGAGAGCAGGGAAGCAGCAACAGAGGAGGGGAACGCGGCACAAGTTTCTCTAAGAGTAGAATTATAATTTTACTTGCGGGGTTCTTTGTGCAATGTTGTCTGGCACGCATATTTGTCTCATGTAGGCCATATGTGTAATCTCTGTAATAAGATTGTCTAGTGATATATGTTTACTTCAAAAAAAAGAGGAGGGGAACGCGGCGGCGCGGAAAAGCGCAGGCTTGAGGTAGGGGAAGGTTGCGTTTATTGGGCTTAGATGGGCTTCGGAGACCAGCAGCCAACAGCCCGTTAGTGTTCGGAGACCAGTATGCTCACATAGGAGAAATCCTATATATCGCTCGACGCGTGTGGGAATGCGTCCCACACGCGAAATTCTTATTTGCCGCCCATTAGCGGCGCGTTTCGTCCCGCGCTGCGCACCCCCTACGCATCCGGGCGCATTTGGGCCGGTCCATGTTGGTCAGCGAATTTTCTTTTTTTTCTTTTTCTGTCTTTCTTCTCTTTTCTCTTTTTCTTTTTTATTTTTCTTTTTTTGGTTTTTCTTTTTTTCAGAATTTGTATTTTTGTTCAAATTCAAAAATTGTTCACATTTTGAATTTTATTCAAATTTTGAAAATTATATTTCGATTTTTTTCAAACCTAAAAATTGTTCATATTTCGAATTTGTTTATATATAAAAAATGTTCATACATGAAATTTGTTTATACATAAAAAATGTTCATATATGAAATTTGTTCAAATTTGAAAATTGTTCATTTTTTGAATTAGTTCATATATAAAAAATATTCATATATAAAATAAGTTCATCTTTGAAAATTGTTCATATTTCGAAATTTGAAAATTGTTCATATGTCGAATTTTGTTTTTAATTTAAAAATTGTACATATTTCGAATTTTTGTTTAAACTTGAAAAATGTTCATATTTTGAATTTTGTTCAAATAAAAAAAAAGTAAATCTCATGGGCCACGGCCCAACTAGACATCCCCGCAGCGGGGTACGCGGCCCCTCGTGCCCGCGCCGCCAACAGGCGGCATATAGGAGGCCCCTCCCACACGCGGGCCTCGTTACTTGGCCGGCCCGTTTAACGGACGGGTTGCTTTGCGGGTTTTAGGTTTTTTCGGTTTTGGGGTTTTTGGTGGTTTTCTGGTTTTTAATTTTTGTTCAGATTTGAATTTTATTCTGATTCGAAAATTTTGAAATTCGAAATTTGTTTCATCTTTTGTTAAAATTTGAAATTTTTCAAATTGTTCAAATTCTATTCATATACAAAAATTGTTCAAAAATGTTTTTCATTCAAATTCGAATTTTGTTCATATACGAAATTTGTTCAAATTCGAAAATTGTACGTGTATGGTTTTTGTTCAAATTCAAAAATTGTTCAAATTTCGATTTTTTTTCATATACCAATTTTTGTTCAAATTCTAAAAATGTTCTGTTTTTTAAAATGTCCAGATCTGAAAATATTCAAATTAAAAACACATAAAAAATAAAGAAAGAAGAGAAGAGAAACAGTAGCCTGTTATTGGGCCTGATCGGTGCGGCTCGTGAAGTCGCGACCTTAGGCGGGACCAAATCCCGCACGCTCCAAGCAGGATATAGGAGCTCCCCCCACAGCTAGGGGATATTCAGTTTGCGGTCACCAAGTTGTTTGGCACAGGCTCACAGGTGCCTTTCTTGGCTGCAATCACATCGCGGTACCGCAAGTTGATGGTGTCAATTACTGAGAGGGTCATTTCAGGGTCAAATTCGAATAGCCCAAATAATACCGGTTGAAATCGTTTGAACACAAATATCTCCGTTACGGTGACGACTCGGCGCTCCACTTGGCAGGATACCCCTTTACTGGTTTGCCACCGTGGCTGCCAAGTGGCGTACCTCGTCCACGTAACCTTTCTCTTCTCCCCCCCATTGTTCTTCAAGCTCCTGCTCCCGCTCGCCTACCGAGATCTTAGAGTACCACAGCGCTGCTAGCGCCGCGCAGGGGACATGGCCTCGAGGTTGAAAGCGGGTTCTCCTCGCTGCGGATCTGGCAAGATCGGGATCGGGAACTGGGAAGATCTGGAGGAGGCTGTTCTCGTGCTGGAGAAGTTGGGGCGGAAGCCAGTGATCATGCGGAGGTTGTTCTCGTACTGGAGAAATGGAGGCTGTTCTCAGCCTTCCATCAATTCCAGCAGCTCTAAGAGAAATGCAGAAGTAATAGATATGGAAAATCTGAATTTGAATATATACGATGAATACTCTCTGAATATGCACATATAACGCTGGATTCTATTATGTTGCTCTTGCTCTCTGGTGAATTGCAGATTATCATGTTCCAGGACAGCATCATCCTCTTGCTCTACTATGTCCTGAACTTAGTTATGATCATCAACCATTCTGTCAACTGTAGCATTACAAATGTGATTATCTGCGGCATCTTTTTGCCAGGTATCCTCATCTGCTTCTCCTTCTTGACAAGTAGACTTTTCTGCTTCCGGTTGTGTTTCTTGTCCTGTTCTAGGACTTGTATGAATATCTACTGGTGGTTGTGGTTCTTGAGTAGTTCCATGATTTTTGTGAAATATTACTGGACACCAATTCCTTGAACATTTCTCTGAGGTGATACAGTAGATATTATGTTGCCAAGTAGATGGTCAGTCTGACTGCTGGCTCATGTGCCCTTCCATGCTTGAGCAAATCACTTCTCAAACATTGCACAAATTTTGTGTGATCAGCATATAGGTTCAGTACTGTCAACTTTCAGTCGATGTCAACTATGTGTGTATCATTAACTAATTAACTATTTTCTGATGCTGGAGTACTTAGATCATGTCAATTAAGCAAATCCACCAACTGAACAGCTATGCTTTGCATGAAAACTAGCACATAAAAATCAACAAAAATGGTGCATTTTCTGAATCTTGCAAAGAACAGAGGGAACATGACAGCTTCCCGAGAAGGCTAGAGGGGGAATTGGCAGTACCTAGCTTTTAAGTAACAACAAAATACAGATAATCATAACACGACAAAATATGTCAATTTAGCAAATCCAAACAACAGAAGATTATTCCATTGCTTGGTCATACAGATAAACATAACACAACAAAATATGTCTGTTACAAGCAGATAATCAATCACAGAGTCATTACACATCATCATACTAGTGTTCGTTAACTAAAATTTAAAAGTAGAACACTTCAAGGTAACTAGTCTTCTGGCTATTCCCAACGATGAGTTTGGGGAGCCCCAGGCATTGTTGGGAAGATCCACATTGGCGCCTCCCACTCATTGTAATAAGTGGGTCCGTATATCAGTTCTGATCCTATTGCCGGAGCTCCTCCATTCATGTGTATACGGTTCCATTCTGGCACTGGCCTCTGGGTGTAGGGACGGGCTCGATGGTATGCAACAAACACACAGTCTTCTTGTAACAAGGACATGCCTTGTCCAGCAGATGGACCAGCTCTTCCAACATCAGAACAGGGTTCTCGGTGGAAGATTGGGTTGTTGATTCCAAGAAATACTGAAAGCCCGTGCAGATGCTCCTGCCTGATCCACACTGGACCATCAACAGGATCTTCGGCTTCCGGGCGAAGATTAAAGGGATGCCTTGCGAAAACGTGGCACCGTAGACTAGGATAAGTGCTCAACCGTATCCCATCTTCAAACTGTACAGGAGCATTGCTGTTTCTATCACCATCTATCTGAATCCAAAGTAGATCGAAATTGCCATAATGGTAGGTATTGGATGCCAAGAACCAGGTAGTTTGTGAATTAGGCACTAGAACTTCTTCAATGTCTTCATCCGGATCGCCAGGAAATGCATCTCCTTCAGCCGCATCGCCATCAACTGCAGCGGCTTGAGCCGCATCGCCAGCAACTGCAGCGCCTTCAGCCGCATCCCCTGCAACTGGATCCTCGATGGTCGGGGCAAGTATTAGACGCGGGCCTTCATCTGTGCCTGCGTACGGAAGAAGATAAGCCACAATACAACAATGCAGTAAGCAGGTAGAACTACCTGTAAATTCAGATAGAAAGAGGGCATAACTCACCCCAAGTATGTGGTTCCCAAACCAGAACATCTCCTCGTGGTTCTGTAACCGCGTACACGCGGAACAAATCTGTGCGATCACCGAATAGATGAATTGCACAGGCGTCGACATACCTGTGAGGTGCAAGGTGGTAATTTTTTAGGATGACCCAGGCGTTGTCTTGTTGACTGTCTACATAGGCGATCAGTTTGTCAAAGATCACGATTGCTTCATAATGCCACTGATCACTGCATTTTTCCTTGTAAGGGGTCTTTGTAATCTTTATCTTCAGAAGCTGTAACTCACACTGCTTGTACGAAAACATGCATGTTTGAAACCTGGGGAAAACTCCAATATGAGCCAGTAATGGGAGAGGTAGAGTCACTTCTCTGTACATGTGGCGGATCTTCAGGAGGCCGTTATTCATGAGTAATGCCATCCAGTCACCGTTACTTCCAACCCAATGCCCTCTTCCATCGGAGTCATTGCAATGCACGTGTGCTTTAAGCATCTTCTTGTTTAACGGCATGAAAAGGGCGTCAATGCCCTGCAATTGAATTTGTTTGGAAACTTTGTAAAAATTAAGGTGTTCCACAGAAGGAAAAGTTTGCTTGAATTGATGGAAAACTATATAGGTAAACCGTTACAAAAAGAGCGGTCGTGGGCAGAGTAACAGTTCTACAGCATTTTGTAAGCACTGCCTCAGCTGTACCCTCTATGTGAACTGTTAATAGGTGCATCAAGATACGTGCTAGTCTTTTTTTCCCTCTCAAACAACTTCTCTTTTTTGTATGTCTCACTCTATATAACATTTGAATCTGAAAGTTTGCAGTTTACTCAAACAATTTTGTTGAATTTTAAATAATTGAATAAGTTAAATTTCACACAAAAAATCAAAAATATTTTTCCCACATTCTAGTTGTAATATTACAGCGATCTGCAAAGTTTGAAATCTATATGTTACATAGTTTGAGAGATATAAAAAAGACAAATTCAAAAAAGTATGGGAGTGTAGGTGATACCCTGCTTAGACAAAAACTTTTCCATTCCAATTTTTGCTATTTAAAAAGTCATTGCATGGTATTCGACAGAATGCTAACTGGATTGCAAGAACATTGTTTGGTAAAAAATGATGTGCCTACTAGATGTTCGACAGAAGGATAACTATGCTTGAATATATCATAAACACATACAAGATGGAAAACTAAGTCCGTAAACCGAAACCCTAAAAGGCGTCATGGGCGGAGTAACTTCATTTTTCGGAAATATTGTATCTAAAAAGTCGATGCATGCAAGGTGTTCGACAGAGAGATCGGTGGATTGCAAGAACATGAACAGACAGGAGATCAATATATATATATATATAACAGAATACTGAATCTAGTTACTCTTACTTGTGCATCGCTATCATGTGGCCACGAGGATTCGTCGGCGTGGAGCAGGCCCGGCGCATCAAGCGGTAGATTCGGGGTCCCTCGAATGGCACGACGCATGCCAACCATGCCGACAGCAAGGCGAGCAGCGCTTAAGATATCGACCCGCTCGACTATGTTCTCAACCGATGGGTAGTGGAGATTACCCCACCCCATGGATTCGTGGTAACGATCAGCAATGGGCTCTTTTGGAGTCGAACGCTGACGCTTCCCCCACTGGGGTTCGTCCCACCCTGACCCAGACATGACCTGTGCCGGCAAATGCGGGCGGCGGCGACGTGATGGAAAGAGAAGCGGCGATGTGATGGAATGCAAACGAGAGGGCGCAGCGGTGTTGTGGAGAAGATGGGGAATAAGGCGATGAACTGCCTAGCGCAGGGAAATAAGTGGAAGTTGGCGTTGGGAAGGGGAGGGGGGCGGCGGCAGTTCACTGTACAAGGACTGGAAATAATATTTTATCTCCGCCGTGGGCCCTCATTGCAGCAGGCTTCCTGCCTGCCAGTGCAATCCGTGCAATCCGTGTACAAGGCATGCGCACGCCGTTCAAAAATTAGTTTGACGTCCATCTTTCTCCAACAAATTATGCCATGAAATTTGTATTTTAAAGTTTCAAAAAAAATCGAAACAAAATTCTTGTGATAGGCATTGTTGAATGCTATAAACCGGTACAAATCTCAATATGAAATACTTTATATTCTATTCTACACACAAAAAGACAAAATCTAACATATTATATAGTGAATAGTACACGATAGAACACTATAATTTTATTAGATTTTACCATATTTGTGTAGCCTAGAATATAAAGAATTTCATATTGAAATTAGTAGCGGTTTGTAGGATTCAACATTGCCTATCACAAAAAAAGACAAATTCCTAAGAAAAAGATGTACTTTCTTACTACTATTTTAATACTATTTACATTCACAAATTTATCTTCTTATATCTTTCAAAATTCAACATATCTTTGTATGTATTTAACGCCAATTTTTTTGAAAACATAGAAGTTTGAGAATTTGAACTTTGAAAAATTCTGAAAGTGTAAGGAGCATCGGTGCCCATTTGCACCAAATCCCTTGTCGAATCCAATGATACAGCTTTTATGAACTTTTCGAAATTCTGAAAGTGTTGGGAGTATATTATTTTACAAGGTGCACACGACGGGCGCTCTGAGTTGCGAAGCGTGACTTGAGAGTCATTGACAGATGGGTCCCCCATGTGATGGGGCCCACGTGCAGTGAGGGCAAGTCAGAGACAAGTTAGAGTGGGCAAGTCAGGGCCTCGCTCTAGACATCAACGACACTCATGTGGCATGTCTGGGCATCTCCGACAGAGCGCGCACAGAGCGCGCTCTGGACATCAACGGAAGGCATGGCCGCGCTCTGGGCATCTCCGGCCCCTTATGCAGATACACTTCAGTACATAGGGAAAACACACTTACTAAATCATATATAAGGATGGTCCTCGCTCGGACACTTACATATATAGGTGGAACGAACAGTACATGAATCTAGTATGGAGGGGGAGAAATTAAAGCAGGCATCTTCTCATGATAGTAATTCTCCAATATGAGCCGTAGCATACATACGCATCCGTTGCTGAGTAGTGGATATGCTCCGGCTTTAGTTCCCGAAGATGCCAGGTGGAGTGAAGCTTCAGCTTGCGGAATTTCTCCTTGTAGTCTTTGAAGTTGCGGTCGATGATTTGTTTCGCCATGTTGGCCAAGCCGGTCCTTTCATGGAACGGCATGTTGAAGTGATCTTGTAAGTCCACATGGTCTGGTATGTGGGCGCCCATGGCTTCAAGCTTGGGGGTGTCTTGGCGCTTGTCCACAGTTGCGAAGGAAATGTCGGGGCGGTTGAGGAACTGTATGAGTTCAGGACAGTCCCTTGTTGCCACGGCTTCGTGCCAGAGTAGGCAGTGATCGCGCATGCAAAGTTGCAGGAGGGCGGCGCAGCGAGGCTTGTCGATGGTGTACTCGAGGTCGAGGCTGACGATCCGCTCTTCGTCCGGCTCGCCGAGCCAACGCTCAAACATGGCGATGAACTTGGCCGCCTCTCTCGGGTCGGTTGTGTGCATCACCGTGAGGACGGTGTCACCATGAGCAAGGACCTTGTGGTAGTCGGTGAAGACATTGCCGTCGATCTCCATGACGGCCACGGCGCAAGGAGTGGGAGTGGAGGGGGGAGGGGGTTATCTCTGGAGAAGACGAAGTTGGGGATCCAATTGTTTTCCAGGCTGCGAGATCGTGGGATAAATAGTGCGCGACGGGTCGCTGGCACGCCGCGTAAGTAAATGCAGTGTAGCGCTTAGTGGGTGCTTTGGAAGTTGAACCCCCCACGCGAGCCCCCGTCGCTTCATTTATGAGAGAAGAGGAAGTTGGGGAAGCAATTGTTTTGTAGGCACACCGCGGTAAATGCCAGTCTAGCGCTTTGGAAATTGAACCAGACGCTTCGTTTCGTTTCTGAGAGAGCGCTAGACTGACGTGTCACCGCGGGCCCCGGAACTCCGGCCCACTTGTAAGTGAGAGGCTTCTATCGTGGGTAAGGATGTACGTACTTTACCGCCAGGCTCGTTGTTGGGTCCCCTCGTTGTTTGACTACACGCAGCAGAGCGACAGTCTGAAAAAGGAGATAGCGTGCAAGGGGGGAATAAATCCGTTCTCGTCTGACACGCGGAAGGAATAGAGAACAAAATCTTACCTTTGAAATGCTTCTCGTCGAGGTCACCTGCTCCATGAGCCAAACGAGTGAGACAAACTAGTCCAGGTTTAGCATCCGATGCGTGTGAGGATGATACGTCTCCAACGTATCTATAATTTTTGATGCTCCATGCTTGTTTTTACACCATTTAGCTGATGTTTCGTTACACTTCGTGGCACTTTTATGCATTTTCTGGAACTAACCTATTAACAAGATGCCACAGTGCCAGTTCCCTGTTTTCTGCTGTTTTTGTGTTTCAGAAAAGCTACACAGGAAATATTCTCGGAATTGGACGAAACAAAAGCCAGAAGTCTCCCGAAGACCAAAAGAGAGCCGGAGGGGGGCCAGAGGCCGCCCTCACACATAGGTGGCGCGGCCCAGGCCCTGGCCGCGCCACCCTTGTGTGAGGAGCCCCTGGCTACCCCCTGACGACGCCCCTTCGCCTATAAGAAGCCTCGGGACGGAAAACCCTAAGGGAGTCGGCAATTTTCCAGAAAGAGTTCCGTAGTTCCGCCGCCGCCACCGACGAATTTCGGGGGACAGAAGTCTCTGTTCCGGCACCCTACCGGGACGAGGAAGTGCCCCCGGAGCCATCTCCATCGGTCTCCATCGCCGTCTCCGCCGTCTCCATCGACCTCACCGCCATCTCCATCAACCTTGCTGTCTCCTATGACGAGGAGGGAGTAGTTCATCCCCGGGGCTAAGGGCTCTACCGGTAGCTATGTGGTTCACCTCTCTCTCCCATGATATGATCTTTATGTGATCGTGAGCTTTGTATCATGTTGAACAAGTAGATGTTATTATTCAGATATTATGTGTACTCTAGTGATGTTATTAAAGTAATCTATTCCTCCTACCATGGTGTAACGGTGACAGTGCGTGCATCATGGTGGTACTTGGTCTAGGGTACGATTGTGATCTCTTATGGATTATGAGAATAATTATTGCTATGATAGTATTGAAGTGATCTATTCCTCCTTTCATGGTGTAATGTTGACAGTGTGTGCACCATGTTAGTACTTGGTCTAAGTTGCAATAATATCTATCTTGAGTTGTGATCTGATTTGGATATCTCTATGAGTGGTGTTTGTCAAGTACTTGATGAACTTTAAGGGGTGCTTCTGTAGCCACTACGCAATGATTAGTGTTGTTCAATAGGAGAGTAATTCAGAGTACCATAGTGAAGAGAAGTTGTTTATTTGTTCAATCATGTTATATTTGTTGGGAGTGTGTCCACTAGTGAAAGTATGATCCCTAGGCCTTGTTTCCAAGCTTTGCACACCATTTACTTGCTGTTTTGTTACATATTTGCTCGCAGCGATATTTACTTCAAATCACATTTGCTACTTATAATCATCTATACCACTTGTATTTCACTATCTCTTCGCCGAACTAGTGCACCTATACATCTGACAAGTGTATTGGGTGTGTTGGGGACACAAGAGACTTTCTGTATCGTAATTGCAGGGTTGTTTGAGAGGGATAGCTTTGACCTCTTCCTCCCTGAGTTCGATAAACCTTGGGTGATCCACTTAAGGGAAACTTGCTGCTGTTCTACAAACCTCTGCACTTGGAGGCCCAACACTGTCTACAAGAACAGACGCGTGCGTAGACATCAAGCTCTTTTCTAGCGCCGTTGCCGGGGAGGTAAGGTAAAAGGTACTCACATTCTTTGGCTACTAAGTCTTTTAGTTGCTGGTGAGTGCTCGGAGTTATTTCCTTTAGATTCTGCAATTACATCTTTTTGTTTCTTGTTTTTATTTTCACTAGTTAGGCTTAATGGAAAATAAAGAGTTCTTTAGTCTTTTTCCTGAGTTTAGATATGAAGTGTTTGAAGAGAAAATTGAAAAACCTTTGGAGCTTAATTTGCATGCTAATAGTGATGTTAGTATGATTGCTTTGAATACCGTTAATGCTAATGCTATAGAAAAGTCTAAGCTTGGGGAAGCTGGTTTTGTTAAGTATGATATTTTTAGTCCCCCAGCTTTAGTGGAGAAGGTCTGTTCTGATAATATTTTATCTCCCATATGTGATGTTCCTTCTTATGATGATATGTTTGAAGAATATGCTTTGCGAAATAGTAGTTCTCTAGCTTGTGATAATACTAAACCTCTAGTTTATGATAGTTATGATGATGAGTATAATATTTTCAGTTCACCTACTTTTGAGGAGAAAATTAGTTATGACTACAATATGCCTCCTATTTTTGATGATTATGGTGATGAGAATAATTATTCTGTTAAATCTGCTCCTACTACTATTGTTCCTGTGGCGAGTATTAATTCTTTTATGCATGTGGCTCATGGTAGGGATGTTTTATGTGATAGTTATATTGTTAGTTCTATTCATGATGCTACTGAAAGTTATTATGAGAGAGGGAAACATGGTTTGATGGATCTCAACAATATTAAGTTTCCCCTCTTTATGTTGCAAATCTTGAAGTGGCACTTGTTTTATCTATCCATGCTTGCTACTATGTGCCTCGTTGATTTATTTTCTTACAAGATTCCTATGCATAGGAAGTGGTTCAGATATAAATGTCTTTCACATTTGCTTTTTGATGCTCTCTTTTGCTTTAAGTTCCTATATGGCGCCTTTACCTCAAGCTCTTATATGGCGCCCACATGAGCATCTTTACAAATTACTGCGCCTAGCTCAAAGGCGTTAAAGAAAAGCACTCTTGGCAGATAACCCAATGTTTTCTTTCCAGTACTTTTTCTTTTATTTGAGTCTTGGAAGTTATTACTACTGTAATAACCGCTCCTTATCCATTTTATTTCGTTTTTGTGCCAAGAGCAGCCTCTAATTTGAGTGAGGTAAGATTTGGGGATGTTGCTGTCCTGAAACTGTTTTCGGTGCTACACCGTAAAAATTCGTGAAAATTCTCTGTATATCTTTTGGACCTGCGATTTCTTGTGCATATGCCCCAGGTTATATCCAAACTTTCATTAGTTGAACACTTTTTGATTTGAGCAACAGAAACCCCTAAAAAATTCGACCTTTGTCAGCTGTTCTGTTTTGACAGATTTCTGCCAATATTTGTGTTTGCCGCTTTATCGCTTTCTTTTGAGTTCTTTTGATCACGGAACTTTTGGGGAAGTTGCTACAGTAGTATATGCTATATATGTGGTGGTTTTGGGTTGAAACCTGAAGCAAAAGAGGTTGATTATCTGTTATGCTTAAACTAATGTTGCTAATAGAATTGTGTTTAGTTTTGTATGAAGGAAGTTTTCAAGTGTAGGGATTGGAGAATGATGAGATGAGTTGAAGAATGGACAAAAGCTCAAGCTTGGGGATGCCCATGCATCACCCCAAGAAATATCCAAGAAGTACAAGCTTCAAAGCTTGGGGATGCCCCCGAGGCACCCCCTTCTTCATCGGCAAAAATCAGGTCACCTTTCAAGGCACTATATTTTTATTGCTTCATACACTATGCGTTTTTCTTGGAGCGTTAGTTGTTTTTGTTTTCAGTTTTCTTTTTTTTGTTTGATGCAATAAATGGTTAGATCACATCATATTTCTTTTGGAGGAGATGAACTCGCTTTTCATTTGCCAAGAACACTCTAGTTTTCACTCTTATCGCTCAACGAGTGTTCTCTTTTTCTGCTACTGCGTTTAGCTTTCGTTTTTCGCCTTGATTTTTGTTCAGATCTTGTTTTATCTTTGCATCAAGGTGTATTTGGACCTCTGGTATATGTTGGTTTTCCTCAAAAGAGTTGGATTTAAAAAGTTTGAATGGTGTTGGAAAAGAGAAAAAGTTTCATGCAAAAAAGTGGTACAAGAAGGAGCTTGTGTAGACTGTGGCCTAGGCTTTTGCATGTCATGCTTGATGTCTTTTTGATAGTATGCTTAGTGGTTTTGCTGTAGCATGACTTGTCTCAAATAACTGAGATTGCTTAATGAGCCTTTGAAAAAATCATGCGTTGTTTTTATTATATGGAAGCATTTATTTGGTTTTCTCCTTGATGCTTTATTTGGGTTGACTTGGCGCATGCTCACACATGTTAGACTCATACAAAGTCGCCAATAGCCTCTATGATCATTTAGTTTTTGACTTTTGATGCCATCTTATGCTTCTTTTAATGTTGCTTTGTCGCTATGCATGATTATAGCCGTTATTGCTCTCTTAGTTGGTCGCTCCCAGTCTTTTGATAGCCCTCATTTTAAACTGAGTATGAGCTCTACTCGTGCATCCAACTCCCAAAAACCAAGTTTGCCATTGTGTCCACTATAAATTCCTATGCATGGTATTTGCAAGCCATTCCAAGTAAATTTTCATGTGCTACCTTTCAAAAAAACCTTCAAAATACTTCTCGTTTTGTGACACTGTTTTCAGCTCATGGGAACGTAGTGGTCGGATTTGCTATCTTCCATATTGTCTTATTCCAAAAAGAAAAAAAAGAAAGAAAAAAGGCACTCCTCCATGGAATGTGAATGTTGGTGGGCACCCGATGGAATCGGTTAGCCATGGTTTGAGAAAGGAAAAAGGTGGGGAGGAGTGCCAAGCTTTATAAAAGAGCACAAAAGTGCCAATCTCTCTCTCAAAAACTTGCTTCATTTTTGTATGGAAGATAGTAAGAACCCCATTGCCAGTCGTTGACAAAGACAACCACCTCTCAAAACCAATTTTTATCTCTCTGTTTTACAAATGAAAAGCTCTAGCACATGTTTAATCACTGCTTCCCTCCGCGAAGGGCCTTTCTTTTACTTTTATGTTGAGTCACCACCTTCTATCTTTATGCACCATTAAGAGAGCATAGTTGTCATTCTGAGTATAATGTGCATTGTCCCAAAGTTTTCATTGATTGATTCATGATCATGGTTTCACTTGTTCTCAAATTATTTGTATCTAGTCGCCCTCTTAAACTTGAAGGTGTCCTATGCATTTATGTTTTGCTCTCTTATTAAGGACAAGCTGAAAACCATTTGTTATGTTTTTTCTTATGATTTGAACACACGTTTGACTTTCATTGTTTCATTTTCATGATCTTTTGTTTGTGTTCATTTTCATGTTATAACATGGCTGCTAAGTTTTTATTGTCAAGATTATATCTTCATGCCCATGTTTTAAGTTCTTATGATCCCAGCTCACAAATGCTTACATACATGATCAAGATTGTCTAGGTGCATGTCACCTCAAAAATTATTTCTTTTGTTATCACTTACCTACTCGAGGACGAGCAGGAGTTAAGCTTGGGGATACTAATACGTCTCCAACGTATCTATAATTTTTGATGCTCCATGCTTGTTTTTACACCATTTACCTGATGTTTCATTACACTTCGTGGCACTTTTATGCATTTTCTAGAACTAACCTATTAACAAGATGCCACAGTGCCAGTTCCCTGTTTTCTGCTGTTTTTGTGTTTCAGAAAAGCTACACAGGAAATATTCTCGGAATTGGACGAAACAAAAGCCAGAAGTCTTATTTTTCCCGGATGCTTCCCGAAGACCGAAAGAGAGCCGGAGGGGGGCCAGAGGCCGCCCTCACACATAGGTGGCGTGACCCAGGCCCTGGCTGCGCCACCCTTGTGTGAGGAGCCCCTGGGTACCCCCTGACGATGCCCCTTCGCCTATAAGAAGCCTCGGGACGGAAAACCCTAAGGGAGTCGGAAATTTTCCAGAAAGAGTTCCGTAGTTCCGCCGCCGCCACCGACGAATTTTGGGGGACAGAAGTCTCTGTTCCGGCACCCTGCCGGGACGGGGAAGTGCCCCCGGAGCCATCTCCATCGGTCTCCATCGCCGTCTCCGCCGTCTCCATCGACCTCACCGCCATCTCCATCAACCTTGCTGTCTCCTATGATGAGGAGGGAGTAGTTCATCCCCGGGGCTAAGGGCTCTACCGGTAGCTATGTGGTTCACCTCTCTCTCCCATGATTTGATCTTTATGTGATCATGAGCTTTGTATCATGTTGAACAAGTAGATGTTATTATTCAGATATTATGTGTACTCTAGTGATGTTATTAAAGTAATCTATTCCTCCTGCCATGGTGTAACGGTGACAGTGCGTGCATCATGGTGGTACTTGGTCTAGGCTACGATTGTGATCTCTTATGGATTATGAGAATAATTATTGCTATGATAGTATTGAAGTGATCTATTCCTCCTTTCATGGTGTAATGTTGACAGTGTGTGCACCGTGTTAGTACTTGGTCTAAGTTGCAATAATATCTATCTTGAGTTGTGATCTGATTTGGATATCTCTATGAGTGGTGTTTGTCAAGTACTTGATGAACTTTAAGGGGTGCTTCTGTAGCCACTACGCAATGATTAGTGTTGTTCAATAGGAGAGTAATTCAGAGTACCATAGTGAAGAGAAGTTGTTTATTTGTTCAATCATGTTATATTTGTTGGGAGTGTGTCCACTAGTGAAAGTATGATCCCTAGGCCTTGTTTCCAACCTGTGCACACCGTTTACTTGCTGTTTTGTTACATGTTTGCTCGCAGCAATATTTACTTCAAATCACATTTGCTACTTATAATCATCTATACCACTTGTATTTCACTATCTCTTCGCCGAACTAGTGCACCTATACATCTGACAAGTGTATTGGGTGTGTTGGGGACACAAGAGACTTTCTGTATCGTAATTGCAGGGTTGTTTGAGAGGGATAGCTTTGACCTCTTCCTCCCTGAGTTCGATAAACCTTGGGTGATCCACTTAAGGGAAACTTGCTGCTGTTCTACAAACCTCTGCACTTGGAGGCCCAACACTGTCTACAAGAACAGACGCGTGCGTAGACATCAGAGGACCCACTTGTCTGGGTTAGGTTTGGTCCAACGTGTGTCTGGGGCCCCACTTGTCAATAGTGTTCCGGGCCTTAGTGGGGCCACATGTCATTAGGGTTAGGACTCGTGGCCAGTGGAAATTGAGCGTAGCAGCGGGATGAGAATTGATAGGGCAGCGAGATTTCAAAGGCAAGTACATTGACGAGACACGCCGCAGTCTGACAAGGCGTGCTCAAGAGATCTCAGTAGCATCATCATCGCTCACTCTACTCTGGCGACTAGTTCAGTAGATGGAGGAGTTCCCTTCCATGGGTAATAGCTTGCAACTAGGTCTAAATCACAACTTAAGCGGATTAACAAGAAATCTAACGCAAGGTGCCCACTAGTCAGTGCTGATGTGGCATTGCATGTACACATGACATCATTTAGCACATTTTGACTGAATCTCACAGAAATTAATGAATCTTTGGAACAGGTAGTCCAAACTATTTCAAATGTTTTCAGATTAGTTAGTTCATATTGCATCCAATACAGGGAGGTCCCCTGGGGGTGTGGGACCCTAGAACCAAGACCAAACCATGGTTCCCACCCCACCTGGCAGACATCGATGGCACCGCCGAGTCTGACCTAGATCTCGGAGGGGGGCCTGGGGAATTCAGAAAAAATCAAAAAAATGGAAAAGCACTGCATGGAGTCATGGTGAGTGATGCATCACCTAGGAAAAATACCAAACATGCCATCCCAAAGGTTCACATGTGGACTCTCTCACAGAGAGGTGCTTCCAGGCAGGAGTTCTCTTGGTCTTCCTTGGCAGATGACCATGGTTTGTGCAAGTTCCACAGCAAACTTTGGAACCATGGTCCCATTTTTGGTGAAGATGTGCATCTTTGCATTCCCAACCACTTTTGCAACTAGTGTTTTTCCAGTTTCCACATAAAAATGCATTTCCCATTTTTCGGGTGCCCGGAGGGGTCGAAACAGGTGCTTTTTTGTGAAGGGGCCACCAAGGGCAGTGTGCAGAACATCACCACTCTATTTTTCATGGGTGGGGGACCTGCCAGGGGTGCCACATCCAGGAGGCTAGGAATTATCTCGGCCTGCTGCCATATAATGAATTATTTTTGCCCTAAATCCTTTTTAATCCAATTTTGCACTGGGCTACAAGAAATGCACACCAGATAAATTGGGGAAAAATACAGGGAGGTCCCCTGGGGGTGTGGGACCCTAGAACCAAGACCAAACCATGGTTCCCACCCCACCTAGCAGACATCGATGGCACCGCCGAGTCTGACCTAGATCTCAGAGGGGGGCCTGGGGAATTCAGAAAAAATCAAAAAAAAATGGAAAAGCACTGCATGGAGTCATGGTGAGTGATGCATCACCTAGGAAAAATACCAAACATGCCATCCCAAGGGTTCACATCTGCACTCTCTCACAGAGAGGTGCTTCCAGGCAGGAGTTCTCTTGGTCTTCCTTGGCAGATGACCATGGTTTGTGCAAGTTCCACAGCAAACTTTGGAAGCATGGTCCCATTTTTGGTGGAGATGTGCATCTTTGCATTCCCAACCACTTTTGCAACTAGTGTTTTTCCAGTTTCCATATAAAAAATGCATTTCCCATTTTCCGGGTGCCCGGAGGGGTCGAAACAGGTGCTTTTTTGTGACGGGGCCACCAAGGGCATTGTGCAGAACATCACCACTCTATTTTTCATGGGTGGGGGACCTGCCAGGGGTGCCACATCCAGGAGGCTAGGAATTATCTCGGCCTGCTGCCATATAATGAATTATTTTTGCCCTAAATCCTTTTTAATCCAATTTTGCACTGGGGCTACAAGAAATGCACACCAGATAAATTGGGGAAAATACAGGGAGGTCCCCTGGGGGTGTGGGACCCTAGAACCAAGACCAAACCATGGTTCCCACCCCACCTGGCAGACATCGATGGCACCGCCGAGTCTGACCTAGATCTCGGAGGGGGGCCTGGGGAATTAAGAAAAAATCAAAAAAAATGGAAAAGCACTGCATGGAGTCATGGTGAGTGATGCATCACCTAGGAAAAATACCAAACATGCCATCCCAAGGGTTCACATGTGGACTCTCTCACAGAGAGGTGCTTCCAGGCAGGAGTTCTCTTGGTCTTCCTTGGCAGATGACCATGGTTTGTGCAAGTTCCACAGCAAACTTTGGAACCATGGTCCCATTTTTGATGGAGATGTGCATCTTTGCATTCCCAACCACTTTTGCAACTAGTGTTTTTCCAGTTTCCACATAAAAAATGCATTTCCCATTTTCCGGGTGCCCGGAGGGGTCGAAACAGGTGCTTTTTTGTGAAGGGGCCACCAAGGGCAGTGTGCAGAACATCACCACTCTATTTTTCATGGGTGGGGGACCTGCCAGGGGTGCCACATCCAGGAGGCTAGGAATTATCTCGGCCTGCTGCCATATAATGAATTATTTTTGCCCTAAATCCTTTTTAATCCAATTTTGCACTTGGCTACAAGAAATGCACACCAGATAAATTGGGGAAAAATACAGGGAGGTCCCCTGGGGGTGTGGGACCCTAGAACCAAGACCAAACCATGGTTCCCACCCGACCTGGCAGACATCGATGGCACCGCCGAGTCTGACCTAGATCTCGGAGGGGGGCCTGGGAATTCAGAAAAAATCAAAAAAATGGAGAAGCACTGCATGGAGTCATGGTGAGTGATGCATCACCTAGGAAAAATACCAAACATGCCATCCCAAGGGTTCACATGTGGACTCTCTCACAGGGAGGTGCTTCCAGGTAGGAGTTTTGTTGGCCTTCCTTGGCAGATGACCATGGTTTGTGCAAGTTCCCCAACATACTTTGGAACCATGGTCCCATTTTTGGTGGAGATGTGCATCTTTGCATTCCCAACCACTTTTGCAACTAGTGTTTTTCCGGTTTCCACATAAAAAATGCATTTCCCATTTTCCGGGTGCCCGGAGGGGTCGAAACAGGTGCTTTTTTGTGAAGGGGCCACCAAGGGCAGTGTGCAGAACATCACCACTCTATTTTTCATGGGTGGGGTACCTGCCAGGGGTGCCACATCCAGGAGGCTAGGAATTATCTCGGCCTGCTGCCATATAATGAATTATTTTTGCCCTAAATCCTTTTTAATCCAATTTTGCACTAGGGCTACAAGAAATGCACACCATATAAATTGGCATCCAATACAGGGAGGTCCCCTGGGGGTGTGGGACCCTAGAACCAAGACCAAACCATGGTTCCCACCCCACCTGGCAGACATCGATGGCACCGCCGAGTCTGACCTAGATCTCGGAGGGGGGCCTGGGGAATTCAGAAAAAATCAAAAAAATGGAAAAGCACTGCATGGAGTCATGGTGAGTGATGCATCACCTAGGAAAAATACCAAACATGCCATCCCAAGGGTTCACATGTGGACTCTCTCACAGAGAGGTGCTTCCAAGCAGGAGTTCTCTTGGTCTTCCTTGGCAGATGACCATGGTTTGTGCAAGTTCCACATCAAACTTTAGAACCATGGTCCCATTTTTGGTGGAGATGTGCATCTTTGCATTCCCAACCACTTTTGCAACTAGTGTTTTTCCAGTTTCCACATAAAAATGCATTTCCCATTTTCCGGGTGCCCGGAGAGGTCGAAACAGGTGCTTTTTTGTGAAGGGGCCACCAAGGGCAGTGTGCAGAACATCACCACTCTATTTTTCATGGGTGGGGGACCTGCCAGGGGTGCCACATCCAAGAGGCTTGGAATTATCTCGGCCTGCTGCCATATAATGAATTATTTTTGCCCTAAATCCTTTTTAATCCAATTTTGCACTGGGGCTACAAGAAATGCACACCAGATAAATTGGCATCCAATACAGGGAGGTCCCCTGGAGGTGTGGGACCCTAGAACCAAGACCAAACCATGGTTCCCACCCCACCTGGCAGACATCGATGGCACCGCCGAGTCTGACCTAGATCTCGGAGGGGGGCCTGGGGAATTCAGAAAAAATCAAAAAAATGGAAAAGCACTGCATGGAGTCATGGTGAGTGATGCATCACCTAGGAAAAATACCAAACATGCCATCCCAAGGGTTCACATGTGGACTCTCTCACAGAGAGGTGCTTCCAGGCAGGAGTTCTCTTGGTCTTCCTTGGCAGATGACCATGGTTTGTGCAAGTTCCACAGCAAACTTTGGAACCATGGTCCCATTTTTGGTGGAGATGTGCATCTTTGCATTCCCAACCACTTTTGCAACTAGTGTTTTTCCAGTTTCCACATAAAAAATGCATTTCCCATTTTCCGGGTACCCGGAGGGGTCGAAACAGGTGCTTTTTTGTGAAGGGGCCACCAAGGGCATTGTGCAGAACATGACCACTCTATTTTTCATGGGTGGGGGACCTGCCAGGGGTGCCACATCCAGGAGGCTAGGAATTATCTCGGCCTACTGCCATATAATGAATTATTTTTGCCCTAAATCCTTTTTAATCCAATTTTGCACTGGGGCTACAAGAAATGCACACCAGATAAATTGGCATCCAATACAGGGAGGTCCCCTGGGGGTGTGGGACCCTAGAACCAAGACCAAACCATGGTTCCCACCCCACCTGGCAGACATCGATGGCACCGCCGAGTCTGACCTAGATCTCGGAGGGGGGCCTGGGGAATTCAGAAAAAAACAAAAAAAAATGGAAAAGCACTGCATGGAGTCATGGTGAGTGATGCATCACCTAGGAAAAATACCAAACATGCCATCCCAAGGGTTCACATGTGGACTCTCTCACAGAGAGGTGCTTCCAGACATTGCATGACATGGTTTCATAACAGTTCATAACATAATAAACACAAAGTACTTCAATGTGTTCAGTTCATTACATAATTTTATTGTGAAAGCACGACACATCAGGGTTCAAGCTAGGCGCGTAGCTGCTCGTTTTCCTTCTCAAGAGACGCCACGAGTTGGCAGCTTGCGAGGTATTTCATTTTGGAATCCACGATCTCCCTGAGTGCTTTCTCGTTTTCAGCCAGCAGGTTCCTGCATGTGATCTCCAGGGTGACAGTACTGTTTGTTAGCTTCAAATTTTCCTCCAATAGATCTTTGATCCTGGCTGTATTCTTATGTGCCGAGGCTCTGGCTTCCTTGTGCAGTTCCGACCATTGTTGATTCTCCTTTACATGCTGCTTGCGCTCACGCGCAAGGCACTTGGCAACTAAGAGGACTTTAGCCATATCCATTTCCTGGGCCAATTTTTTCTCCCTTTGTTTGGCTATCCGTTCATTAAGCCAGGACACCATATATGGGTTCTGCCCCACCTTCATTTCCTGTATAAAATAAAAACAGGGTTATTTCTACCAACGACGCCAACTAAGTGGCAGTGGCGTCCTCCCAAAAACCCCATTACAGGTAAAGCACTCTACTCTCACCTAAGTCAGAATCGCAAGAACCCCAATGCATGTCAACACAATTAGAGAGTGCTTACCTCGCTGAGCCGGGGAAATGTGGGCATCGGGTTCTGGATCGCCGCCGCCATTTTTTGGGAGAGAGGCACACCCTGCAAAACCATCATGGCTCCGCCGGCTCTGGAACATTTTATTCCACGGTAATGAGTTATAGAGGAGGAAGAAGAAGAAGAACAAAAAGATGATGATGAAGAAGGAGAGTTCGTCCCTGTACCCGGATGAGCCCTCGCCTAATTCAAGTTTTCCCTTCTCCACCAGGGAGAGCAAAGATTGCGCCTCTATGTGAGGGCTTTCTCTAATGGATGGAGCAAGTTCCTTCCGACGGCGAGCTCTCTCCATTCGCTCCGCTTCCTGAGTCGTCAGGGGGCGGTTTCTCTTTCGAGGCATGGCTAGACAGAGCAGATGGGGGGCCGGGCAGGAGGAAGGAGAAGGAAGTAGGTGAATGAATAATATGGCAAGATAGTCAAACATCCTAGCCCGTGGTCCAACCACTGCTCTCTGTCTTCTAGCCTTGTCATGCAAGCTATATGCTCCGTAATTGAAAAAATAGAGCCCCCGCCCGGCACGCGGGTGGATACGTGGCGCCGATTAACTGACGCTCACTGCCCTGTCCCATCGTGCCAGTGCCAGGGTCCTGGCTAGACACGAGAAGGCATGCCAGGACACGCCGTAAGATAAAATGCATTATATTTTATATATTAACTGAAAATGGAAGGGTCAAATATTACGCAAGATAAATTGCATTGAACAGAAAATGGTAGCTAATATGCATGGCTTTTGCATTTTCTTCATAGATTACTAACTTAACCACTAGCTAAACCCAGTACATGACGTCGTCGGAGTCGTCGGAGTCGACCTCCGTTGGGGCCTTGTCCTTGCCCTCTGCTTCATCCTCCATCGTGGTTGCCTTGCCCTTCCCCCTGCCCTGGGGTTCCAATGACCTGGTCATGGCCGTCTTCATGTCTCGCGCTAACTTTGCGGCGGCGGATCTTGGCTGCTCAGTGTTGACGTCGCCGTCCTCATCGTCCGATTCAAGATTGATGAACGGTACGGGTTTGAGGGCGGTCTTGAACCGGCCTACACTGCGAGGCCTGCTGGAGCCACTGCCAGACCTGCTCGATGTCGAAGAAGTAGGAGTTGGAGTAGATGCATTGCTGCTCGGTTCAAGCCACCATGGCCATCTGATGCGGCGGCGGCTTGACCTGCCGCGCTATGCACGACCGGGCGTGGAGTTCCCGCTGTGGTAGTACGTACCACTGCCGTGGCTGAAGCCTGGGGTGGCGTGGCTGAGGCCTGGGGTGGAGCTTCCGCGTCGTGCGCGGGAGGTGTTGTAGCGGCCGGTGCGAGGCATCTGAACTACGGGGAGGGCTCGCTCATGTGAAGAACAGGAGGCGGAGGCTAGTGTTCGTGGTGTCTGCCCAGAGGGAAACAGATCTTTTTGACAGGGTAGCTCTCCATGGAAGCACATGCCCCCAGCGACTGTGCATAGCTTCCACGCTTGTAAACAATACATTTTCTTAGTGTCCATGATGGCAATTTCATTGGTGGCATAGTTGCGTTGCACGATCCCACCTGTCATACTCAAACGGTCATATTCTGGGGGGCGCGCCCCCTGGTATAACTACCGGATGCAAGAGCAGCGTCATCACTCCGATTCTTCCTTCTTCCCATCTCCCCCTTGCACCTACGATTCTTTTCCGGGCTAGCTCACATCTGCTGTTCTAGTTCCCCACCCAGTCCCTCTGCTGTGCTCTCCCTTGGGTGCAAGGCAATGGTTCGCAGCTACTGCAGTTCTTCGCGGGCGGAATCAGGGACGGCTCACTGACGCTCCCCTATCCCGTACCGGAGTAAGCCCGACGACTATTCACCGGACAAAATCTGTGACTGTGGAGTAAAGATGCCGAGATGGATTGCGTGGACGGATGAAAACACTGGGAGAAGATTCTACAACTGCGGCATCCGCGCGGTATTATTGTAAACTAATCATGTTTGTTTGCCAGTTTAGTTATTTTAATTCTCACATCTTTCCTCTTCCTTTACTATGTTTTTGGCAGGAAGGCAAGGGCCAAGGCTGTGAGAAGTATGAGTGGATGGACGACCCGCTGCCAGTTTTCCAGAGAGAGCTTGTTCGTGATCTTCATGATGCTGTATGGGAGAAGATGGAGGAGAACCGTGCGCTGCTTGATGAAAACAAGGAGCTTCTGGACCAACTTCGGAAGCTTGAGCAGAGTGGTGGTGTGCATGCTCAGTTGCAGAAGCAAGCAGTCGAAATAGAGCAGATCAAGGTTAGGGCAGATGGTGGAAACAATCTGCTTTTCATATGGATATGTTCCATGGCATTTGCAGTTTATGTTGGCATTATGATGTCTAGCACCTGAAAAGCAGAACTGTAAGGACCCAAATATTGTGTAATGTGAAATGTTATCCTGTGCCATTTATTCTGCCTTTTCTGACTGTCCCTCTGAACAAAAACTCCAATATAAGAACATATGCATAATGTCAAACATGGCTTATTAAAAATGAGTACATAGTTTACAAATTACAAATTCCATAACAAATACAGTTCGGACAGAATTTTGGGCAGGTCCAGGGCCCCTGTTTTACAATGCACACACAAACACACATGTTCCGGAAAAATAGTTTTCAGAATTTTGCTGTATTACAGAGACGGAGCACTCAGAAAAATAACTGAATTAGTCTTACTCCCACCTAGCTGTCTTCTTCCTCTTTGGGGACAGTTTTCTCGCCTTCTTGTATGTTGGATCAGAAGGTTCTGGAATGTCCGGCCAATCTGAATCAGATCCCGTGTCATCATCACTCCACTCAACTTCCTCGTGAAGCACATAGACAGCATCAGCAGTCTTGCACCTTGTCTTGCGCTTCCTGACAAATGTTAGAAAGCAGGTAAGCCCCAGCTAAGCATAGATATTACCTAATTATAAATAAAGATCATACACGCAAATACTTCATACCTAGGCTTTGGTCCGTTCAAAGGACACCCAGCTGCTCTATGTCCAATACATTTGCATTGCTTACATCTGTTTTTGCCTTTCTTGCTACCACTAAAAGGCATGCCCTGCTTCTCCATGAAATTCTTGAACCTACTCATCCTAGGTCTTCCTTTGCCTCTTTTAACATTTGGCTGGCACAGCTTGAAAGGTAGTTGAACCACAGGCCACTGTGACTGGTCTGTGCAAGGAGGGACGGCACCTGCGTAGGTAGCTCGAAATCTAGCCAAAGAGAAGTACTCACTCACATATTGATCAAGGTGTGGCAGAGTTCTTTTGTGAACCAAGAAGATTAACGCGTGTGGGCATGGCTTCCCAGTATGCTGCCACTCTAAGCAGCTGCATTCTCTACTGTCAATCTTCACGACATGCCTCAGGCCATTCCGGCTCAAATCTCTCACCTCACAGCTGTGGTCGTTAGACTCTCCAACTCTAAGGTAACCAAGACCTCGACTTCTCTGGTTTATTTGCTGAATAACAGCGGGTAGAATGTGCCCTGTTAGTCTGTCCCCAATATCTCTTCTTACTTTTATCAGCCTCATCAACATACCTCGTATGGTGTCCATCAACATATGAACTGGAAGGTCTTTTGAGTCTTCGACCCAGTTATTTACGGTTTCAGCAAGGTTGTTGTTTATATAATCACACTTTATTGCGGGATTAAAAGCACTCCTCATCCATAAAAGGCTGTGATTCCTTTCCAAGTATACGGCAAAATCAGAGTTCTCAGCATGTATCTTGTCCATGAAAAATTTGTAGCTCTCAGGCTTGTAGGCCCTAGCAGCAGTCCACATGTAGCGATATACAGTGCCTGAGTAGTGCCTGTACAGGTTCATCATCGAATGAGCATGGCATTCTCTTTGTTCAGCATGTGGAAATACTGTCCGAACT
Organism: Dactylis glomerata; assembly: GCA_007115705.1. NCBI lineage: Eukaryota > Viridiplantae > Streptophyta > Magnoliopsida > Poales > Poaceae > Dactylis > Dactylis glomerata. Next base: position 2,650,800 of record QXEO01000444.1, on the reverse strand, counting down.
GCATTTGCCAATCCTTTGCATGCATCAGTGCTTATGGCCAGTGGTGAAACATCACCTATTGATCTATGCAGTTGCCTCATAAACCACTCCCAGTTCGCCTCTGATTCCGACTAAAATAGGCCGAATGCCACCGGGAACATCCAGTTGTGCCCATCCAGTGCTGTCGCTAATGCTAGACAACCATTCCATCTGCCAGTGAGGACAGTGGAGTCTATACTCAAATATGGCCTACAACCCTCCTTGAACCCTTGAATACAGGGCTCAAGGGCCATAAAAAAATGGTTAAAATATATGTTACCCTCCTCCTCTTTCGTGTCAATCTCGACAACACTACCTTGAGACCTAGATTGTATTTCAGCCTTGAAGCTGTACAACAGCCTGAAACTATTTTCCCAGTCCCCGTATAGTGTTTGCAAAGCTCTCTCTTTACCTTTCCAAACTATGTGATACGGTAGCTCGACGTTGTAATCAGTCATAAGCTTTACCTGAATCGCCTTGGCAGTCTCATTGGGCGTTTTCTTAAGAATGGCCAAAGCATGCTTCTCAACCCATTCTTGAGTTGCACAAGAAGATCTTAGTTTACAGCCTGTTGGACACCTGTGTGCAGGTCCCATCTTGTTCACCTGCATCGGAACATTCATTTTATACATTAGTTGCTTCATAATAATTCCTAAACTTGCTTCACATATGAAAACCCGAACCCGTCAGTTAGAAATAGATATTTATGTGCGAGGAAAGCTTGTCAGTACCCTAACTGTTTCTCCACCAGGAAGTATCCTAACGGAGATCTTCCATGGGCATTGATCCTTCACCCTCTCCCCATTGTAGTAGTCTAATCTGCACCTCGCCTCGTACCGTTTCCTTGTGTTTCTAGTTCTGAAGACGTCAAACTCTCCGATGATACAATATTGCGCAAATGCTTTCCTGAATTCTACCATGTTGGCGAAGTATGTGCCCACCATAATTACAGGTACCACTGGATCATATGTTATCGCTAACTCGCTAGTGACCTCATCATCTACCGGTATGGCAGCTTCCTCCATTAGTGATTCATCGATCACATCATCACCTGTTTCTTGTTCTAGCACCTCTATTTCACTGTCCTCATCTTCCCCTATGTCCGAAACGGGAGGACCTTCATTGTCATCCTCTACATCATCATCACTAGGTTCATTAGCGATGCCAAGTACATCACACATTGTTTTCTCTGCCATGGGTTCGTCGACGCCATCACCTCCCATGGGTTTGACATTGACAGTCTGCCAATCTACTTGTTGTGCTGAGAAATTTTCTCCCACATCTGTCTCTACTAGTGATGGTGGTTCTGCCCTTTGTTCAAAAAAATCTTGCTCCAATTAGCATTCCCATTGACAAGTATCATCGTTATCTGAGTCTGCTAACGTCCAGTCCTTCTTGGGGGTGGACTCCTTGTTAGTGTTTCCAGTGGGGGTGGACTCCTTGTTGGTATACTTCTTGGGGGTGATCTTCTTTGTGGTTGACTTCTTGGGGGTGTTCTCCTCGGTGGTCTTCTTTGTGGTTGACTTCTTGGGGGTGTTCTCCTCGGTGGAATTCTTTGTGGTTGACTTCTTGGGGGTGTTCTCCTCGGTGGTCTTCTTTGTGGTTGACTTCTTGGGGGTCTTATCCTCGGTGGTCTTCTTTGTGGTTGACTTCTTGGGGGTGGTTTCCTCGGTGGTCTTCTCTGTGGTAGACTTCTTTCGGGTGTTCTCCTCGGTGGTATTCTTTGTGGTTGACATCTTGGGGGTCTTATCCTCGGTGGTCTTCTTTGTGGTTGACTTTTTGGCGGTGGTTTCCTCGGTGGTCTTCTTTGGGGTTGACTTTTTGGGGGTCGTTTCCTCGGTGGTCTTCTTTGTGGTTAAGGGGGTGTTCTCCTCGGTGGTCTTTTTTGTGGTTGACTGGGTGTTCTCCTCGGTGGTCTTCTTTCTGGTTGACTTCTTGCGGGTGTTCTCCCCCTCGGTGCTCATCAACCACTCTGCCATAGACTGCGCGGAGGCGTTCTTTCTGGGATAGGTCCTCTTGCATAGGAGCTTGCGGTTCCGCCTCAGACTATCTGTTGGACAAACCTTTGCAGTATTCTTTGGACTAAAATTTCCAGTACCAACCTTACTAGGGCTGATCCAATCCTTCATGGAACTAGGAATGTTCCCGTTACCTTCAGTTAAACCATCCCCCTCTGGATCAGCACGGGTGCCTACGCAACCGAGAAACAGTATATGGTTGCCCCCTCCATATTTCTCCAATGCCGCATCTAAATTAGGTTGATTGTTAACGCCAATCTCAATGAAATCTTGGATTCTTCTATTCCACCACACATATTTTACTTTTTGGTGAGATCCCAGCAGCAAGTTCTCACTAAACTTTCCAATCAGTTCAGCTACTTGTATCCCCTTCTGGCGATCGACGTAGACATCAACATCGTGTTTTGGAACGAGAACATCTGAGCCATCATCCAGTTCTGCAGTGTAGGGGTCGAATGTGGCCACCATTTTCAAAAGAGGAGGAGGTTCAGCAGCAGCAGGTTTTTCAACACCAGCAGGAGGTTCAGCACCTGGATGATGTTTACCAGGAGCAGGGTTACCAATAGCAGCAGATTTACTGCTAGGATGTGCACCAGCAGCAGATTTTCTTTGATTACCAGCAGGAAATTTCTTGGATGCCCGGGCAACAACACCATCTCGTGTTCCACCAATAATTTTAGCATGCAAAATGTGGCCAGGAGAGTCTGCAAACCTTTCCAATTGACCTTCAATCTTTTCCATGTCCACAGGTGTAACAACCCCCCGCGGTGATACCCATTCGAATTCTGCAGTTTGTGCGGAGCCCATTGGAACAATTCCACGAACAAGTTCAACCATCCCAGATATAGACTCGAAGCTTCTTTCTGCAACGAGCAAGGTTACCTTGCAACCCTCCGCATCTACGGAGTTCCCATTGTCAAGCATACCAACGTACTCATGAATTTGTAGAGTGATGTTGTAATGTTTGCAAATCCTACTCGACATAAGGTTGGGGAAATAAGAAATGCTTGTTAGTGTTTGACTAACAAACATCTCTCAACGAAATATATCTTGATTTCCTACATCCAGCTAGCAGATACCGATGAAGAATGGTTAAATACATAAGAGAAGACAAGCTCACCTCCTCCGGCTGCTCAGGGTGAGACATGATTCCTGAGTTGCGGGCCCTTCCATCCTCTGTGCTGCTCAGCTCGTCTCCCGGCGATGGCGTTCTATCTCTGCGCAACGGCTCACTCCACATTCGGCATCACCGCGGGCCGTCGGG